>JADLZN010012097.1:451156-533605 GCA_018155175.1 Sinocyclocheilus anophthalmus | reverse complement strand
CTCTGTGCCATACTTCCGGCATCCCTGCCAGTGCTTGCTTCATTCCTGAAGCTGACACCAGCTCCGCCGCACGTGCTTTTATAGCTACCTGGTCATGACGTCACCCGCCCGTGACATACCGCTAAGCTATTGGACTGATTTCACATGTGACTCAGAGTGTGGTCACAGAAGGCGTTCCCAAAGCGTTCTACCATTCCCGACGCAGTGTCTCGTTCCCTACTCAGGGTACCATGGTTGCATACGTAACCTGAGACGTTTTATAAAAGCCCAGTTTAATACACAAACAAACATACACGCATATGTTATATCACACAAAATGGATGTAATGTTCCTTTGTTTTCTTAGACTGGTTGTATGGCTGTAATGGACTATTCAGTAAGTAGCCATGTTAAAATCTGGATAATATACAGTGATGTGGTCATAATCACAAAATAATTAATCTTTCAGAGTGATACAAGACCCTTGCTCTTCACGTCAGGGGTTTTCTTCGCTATAATGACTGGCTGCCTGCACGTTATCTCTTAATTATAGAACATTATGAGATTTTCTTTGTTTGACTTTGTTTAATATGCACCTTGGTTGACTACTGAATGTGGGCTGTACTATGTTTCCAAGGCCACCACTTCCTGTTATTTTCACCTTTCATAGTCATTGTGATCACCATGGTTGAGTTCAGCTCCTCATCTGGGTATATCAACGGTTCGCCTGATGAGACAGGATGTTGAAGGGAAATCCGTCCTTTGCGATTCTGCCAGGCCACCATTTCACTGCGATCACAGCATCCAGCCAAGCCACGCTGGCATTCGGCTAATGACACCAGGCTGTCATTTTCACGTGTGTCTGAGATACATTGATGAGCGCAGAGGGCTGCGTCCTGAGCTTAGCATTGGAACGTGGCCATATGCTGGTGACGCACAGCCAATTCATTAAAGACTGGCTGTCTGCCCTGCGCTCAGTGCACCAGGCGCACCTGTGTCACTCTGAAGTGGCCTGTGACTTACTCAGTCGGACATTCTGGACAGGAGGGATGGAGCCACTCACACAGTCACTTTACATTTGCTTGTAGTTCACTTACACTGATTATCTGAGAGGATTGCTCTGACTCTTTATGCTACTAGAGCTCCTCATAATGGAGACACAGTTCTGCTGCATCAGCAAGAGTCCACTGAGGATATTATACCACTGACACAATGCTGGAAAAGCAATGTCAGAAAAAGCCATTTTGGACCCTTTTAGCATTGTATTAGTGGTACTTGCTAAGGGTTTAGTCATTGTCTGATGAAGACACTGTGTGCTCGAAAAGTCCACCGTGTGATAGTCTGTTATTTAAAGGGGACATCAGGTGCTATGATTCTTTAGGGTCTTCATGAAATGTCTGTAACATACTTTGGTTAAAATTCCTCAATGCTGGTCATATAAAACAACACCCTTTTTACCTTGCCAAAAACAGCTCTGTTCACAGTGACCCGTTTCGGTGCATGTCTCTTTTTAAATGCTAAGGAATATTGGAAGAGAGATGAACTGGATGATGACATCACTGAATCATCAATGAACTGACTTTAGCTGGAAAAATGACTCTTTGTTATTGCCTTCTTGCATTATTGACAAACTATTTTCCTGTTTAACATTGTAAAGCTGCTTTGACACAGTTTTTGCTTTTGACAGTATTGTATAAAGCACTATACAAATAAAGGTGACTTGACTTCACTTGACTTGACTAGCTCTGCTCACCCCCGCCCCTCTCTTCCTTGGAAAAGGAAAGGCAATTTGCAAATAATCATAAAAAATATGTGTGCCGTGCACCGGCAAAATATATGTGAGACTTATTACTTGTGGAGGTGCAGCTGGATCACAAACAGTGGGTACTGATCCATCCTTGAGTTTGAACTTTTTTAGCAAAACATGCCTTGTATTGTCCCTCGTTCAGAAAGCAGTCTGGAGTAAAACGATTTGCGCAGACATAAACAAATGTAGGTGTATTCGGTGGTGTATTAACATCAAAAACAAAACTAATCCACTTATGGTCCTAGTGGCTCTGATGTCGGGAGAAAATCAAGACTCTAATGTCCAACTTAACATCCCAAATACAAAAACCCTGCATTGCCTTACACGACGTTGTGCTACAGCTGCTCGAGCGTGTGAAGAAAATGATGCGACAGGGTGAAAACTGGACTGAGGGGGAGTATGTAGATTGCAACAGCTGTCGTTGTCACGGGCGGGGCTTGAGCAGTATGACGTCATATTGCTAAGAAAATTAAAACGGCTTGATAATTGAGACTGTTTAAGTTTTTTGGGGATTAAAAAAGAAAAAGGAGTGAATTGATTTTTATCATTGTAGGGTGGTTGTTTCCACACATGCTAAGACCACAGTTATATGCAAACACCATGGAAAAGTGAATTGTGAATATGATGTCCCTTAAATTTTTGATATTTTTGGAGCATAAGGAGGTGCCGATTTTTTTCTGTTCATTATCCAGTATGTTTGTTGAACACGTTGATGTTTTTCCAGTTGATGTGCTGCTTTGGTTTTTGGTTGATTACTAAGGGAATGTATATCTAATTTACTAACAACTATCGGGAGATTGAAGGTAGGTTCTTTCATTTGTGCAGAAGCCAACCAAGGCCCCAGAAAGAAACACATTAGCAATGATTCACAATGCCATAGGCACATGATAAAAAAACATTCAGTGCTTCCCACAGGTTGAACTATACTTGAGGTGCGACAGGCACGGCAACAAAATGGTCTACTACATGTGGACAAATTACAAATAATGTGTGATTTTTAACAATATTTTTATTTATTTAAATTAATTTTAATTACATAGGATACTATTACATTTAATTACATACTCATATTATGCATTTTATTAGGGATCGCACGAAATGTCAGCAGACAAAAATGGCATTTTAGGTTTCGGCCGAAAAATGAATGGTGTGCGAGCACAGCCGGGCAGTGTTCACTGCCGCCGGTTCACTCCCCCCTAGCTTTGTCACTGCGCGGGTTGTGATGCTCCGCTCCATATATACAAATGTATATACTTTTAACACAATGCTTGTCTTGCACCAGCCTGACTCTTTTTTTTTTAAAAAAATTTGTTTATATAATATTATTAAAATACAAACATTTAAGGCATATTTTAACAATCATAAATCTTTTTTTTTCCGTGTTGAAACAGCATTTAAAGAAAAACAGAACAATACAGAGAGAAAAAAAGGAGAGGGTCTTAATCTAAGTCCAAAGCAGAAAGAAGTTTCAAGGCACTTCTGTCCATCATCCATTGAAGGGATTTTGCAAATAAATTCAAATCATTCTTCCATCCAGTGAAATGGGGTTTAACCTTTAAATACTTACACCTGTGGATAAAGTGTTTGCCTAACACAATCAGGTTATTTATTAAAAATTCAAAATTTTTATCATTTATAAACACTCCAACTTTAATTGAGGTCACATTCAAAGGATGCAGCGATATATCTTTAGATTGCATCCAACTTTGAAACGAAAGCCAAAATTCATGTACAAATTCACACTGAAAGAAAATATGTTCTACCGTTTCAATGTCTTTCTCACAAAATCAACCCAATTAAATACCAGCCCGACCTCCTGCACTACGTAGTCATTTTGGAGAGGTCACGTAGGCGGAAGTACTGACCCAGTGTTTACAAAGCGTATGTGCAAAGAAAGTCAAAAGCCCTTTATAAAAAAAGGTAAAACAACGATGCCAAATTATTTTGACGTTGGAGGAGAACATGAGATGAAGTTTTTCGCCCCATACCCTCTTTCCTGCGTGATTACTTAAATGGTTGAAGTCGTGGACTTGCATTGCAGAGCTAGTGCAAGATAAGCATTTGTATATTAGAAAATATATAGAATTGTTTCACTAGATAAGACCCTTATTCCTTGCCTGGGATCGTGTAGAGCCCATCGAAGCTGCATTGAAACTGCAATTTGGAACTTCAACCTGTTGGCCACCATTGAAGTCCATTATATGGAGAAAAATCCTTGAATGCTTTCCTCAAAAACCTTGATTTCTTTTCAAAAAAGAAAGACATAAACATCTTGGATGACATGGGGGTGAGTAAATTATCAGGAAATCTTTATTATGGAAGTTAACTAAACCTTAAATTATAAACAAGCCCGAAATACACCGGGACCCTTATTTTGAAATATATGTACACCTGCGGGCTGATCCTTCAGGTGAGAGAAAAAATATGCATTCTTACAACCATCTAAAACATATTATATAAAGGTCATAAAGTAAGAACGTTCATCCTAATTCATTCAAATTCGAGTTAAGGAAGCAATCCTTTTTTTTTTTTTTTTTTGTTTTTTTTTTTTTTTTTTTTTTTTTTTTGATTTTTTGGCTTGATAATGTGCGCATTCAATTGAGAATCACTTTTAAGCAGTCTGAAGCGCTATTGTGCAAAAGTGTTTAGAACACCGCCTTGTGACACTGCTACCTGCAGCGCTTTTATTTATGAAATCATAGCCTTTTGAAGTTAATAATCAGTATTGCAGACTGTATTGCAATTTATGTTTTTCCATCCACAAAATATAAGACATCTTAAAATGATCATTAAGATGTTTGTTTTACCATTTCATCTATTTAAGACTTTTTATGACATTAAATTTAAGAAAACTTACCCGGAGGGATTTTGCTTTATTTGCACATGTGCTCCATTTTACAGTTCTCACACATTTCTTTTTAATCGCAAATTAAAAAGCGATTCTTCTGTCGAGCCCTGTCTTTGTCTGTAAAATATCCTCTGGAGCGCACGTGGGAATGTCAGCGGGAGTAAACAGTTCTGGCACACACAGAACGAGCAGATACAAAGTGTGTAGGGCGAGGGGAGATATTCCACTAGTTAATCTATAGCAATTTAGCAGCTACTCAGAACCCTAGCAACTGTGTAGTAACACATTTAACACTAGAACCGCCACGGAGTAAATTTTACCCGTGGCTGTTTTTAAAACGTACATAAAAGATTTTTAATAAAACATTCAAGTCTCCCAATCACTGCCTTTTACAAAAATTGTGTGATTTTCAATCCCCTGTTGTTAAAAACTGTTTAGATAAAACCAGATAAAAAAAACAGGGCATTTATACCTATAAGCGCCAGCACGGGTCAAATTTACCCGCTATATAATGCATATATTTTTGCGCTGTCATTTTCTTGCTTTAGTTTTAACTGACAATTGATAGGGGGGACAACGCCTTTCACTCCGAATTAGCGGTTATACAGTTTCATAAATTAAAGAACAAAATTAGAAAAAAGAAGGCCGATTATGAAGATGAGGAGATATAAGACGCACTAAATGCCATGAGCGATGGAGAGTCTGATGGTAGGGAGATAAGCATCTAACGGCTCATCTGACAGCAATCAAGATATCATATTTATATGTTTTAGCCTAATGTTGCTCATAATTGTTCAAAATTTGGATTATTTATTTTTTGTTTTGCCATTTCTATCGTTTTGTAACATCAAGCCAGCAGAGGGATCCCTCGCCCGAGTATTGACTGTTAGCACTCCCTATGCTTTCTCTGCAACCACTTCCTGTTTAGTGGCCATATTAACCTGGCCACCACATAACTACCTTGCGAAGTATTGCCAGTTTATCCTGCCATTACCAAGCGTTTGTATCTCTGCCTTATTGCCACGTGTATGACCTGTTTGTCTGTTCGTTTTGACTTCTCTTTTGGATTACCCCCTTTTTGCCTGTTGGACTGCCTTACTGTGTTTTTGACCCCATTGCCTGTTTTTACTGACACTGAGTTTGGTATTGTTGGACTGCTTCAATAAACATCCACATATGGATTCTTCCTCGGCTTCCACCTCGCCTCTTTATACATTTATTGTTTGCTCTGTGGTGATATTTATTCTAGTATGCCTGTTTCCTGAAGAAAAAAAAAATCCGTCTGATTAGGCTAATGAAAAAAAACTTTTTTTTTATTACCGAAGTTTTTGGTGTTCTTTCTTGTATAATCAAATTATAAAATGAGATAAACTAAAATTAAAAAATAATTAGGTGAAGATGTCCGCTTGAATTTGTATCGCATTAATTGACTTCTAATCTCGGTGTCAGTGCACGCTGTTTAGCTTAATATTGACTTGTTATGAAAATGAATAGTGTAGCGCATAAAAAAGCCTTGAACATTAAAACAACAGGACCAACATATAGTTGATAACTAGGACATAGAATATGAATCAGGACACGTCTTGTGAAGACGTAGATAGTAACGTGAACTAATATTTCTTTAACCATCGCAAACAGCCTGTCATATGGGGGGATAAAATTTACCTGCTGGTGCTTTAAGGATACAGTGACCCCTGGCGTTCCTAGTGTTAAAGCACTCAAGTCACCCTTGCAGTGACCCCCGAAGGCTTAGCATTACGTAGTAATATGCTCAACACCACTCAGAACACTTTAGCAACTATATGGTAACATGCTAAAAACCACTTTGCCACTTTCACTTCAGTAGGGCATAGCATGTTAGAAGCTACTCGACATATAAACAGCTGTCCAGGGTGCATTTCCCAAAAGCATCTGTTAACCCACTATGGTCGCAGTTTCCTCGTTACCAACCGACCTGGGCTTGAAGCCTAGTTTCGTGTTAGCAAACATGGAATAGATCATGCACTTAAACAAAATAGCAAGCTAGCATGTAGTACAATCTATATCTTTCATTCCATTTAAATATATTCAATCTCTATATTAGCGTGTCCTCAATAAGTGGTGTTTTTGAAGGGAACCCCGGTGATGAAAGAGGGAAACTCAGATGAATCAAACATCAAATTAAGCAAAATGACAAGGAATGGAAAATAATGTAGTCATTAGCTGCCATGTTCATTACAGCAGCATCTCAGAGATCTCAAATCAATGAAGGAGTTGTTACTGAAGTTATTACTCCACACCTGCCATATGTCATCATTAACGAAATGTACTAATGTTAAACCACATGGTCAAAAGACGGAGGTAACCCAGTTCGGAAAACAGACGTGACTAGTAGTTTCTACAGCCACCACATACTAGGTGATAAGTCAGAGGAGTTACGTCATTGTACGGGAAAATGCACCCTAGAACGTCTTAGAAAACTGCATAGCAATGACAGTAGGCAGTTTTATTACGCTAAGATGACTGGACCTGAAGGCAGTGAGCACAGGCAGGCACCCCTCACATTTCCTGCAAAAAATGTTTATCTAGTTATTTTATTTTGTTGTGACGTTAACGGAGCATTTTTCAAAGTTAGCACAGAAGTTTTGCTTACTCAGAAGTATTCACAGAGCAGATAGTATAAAGGTTATCTCTATTAACCAATCATTTTCCTGCCTGCCTTAAACACTTTAGAGGAAGTAAAGCTGTGAGATATGTCCACCTGTATATTTTTGGTACTGCTGAGAGTGCAACTATTCACTGGTCTGTAAATTGAGATGGTGAGCTAAGTGAGACGCTGCATGGGCTCTTTCACACATAAGGCTAAATGCAATGTGCAGTTGTCAGGTTCATCTGCAGAATGGATGTGACCAGCGCTGACTTCTGTAGCCAGTAATTGCATTTCACTCTTAAGTGATATTTGTACTTAAGAGTTTGTACTTGAAGTACTCAGCACCACAGCAACAAACGTAAGAGGAACCCATGATATATATGACCACAAAGGTGCACTTTATTTCCAAATCAATTATGAATCAATTATGGGGAAATACATTCCTTCCAGAACCAAACAGACATTTCTGCTGCCCTAATGAATGTTTAAACAGTTGCTGACTGAACTAAAATACCATGACTAATATTTACAAAGTTATTTCATTATTTCAGCACTTTTCACTCTTTTTTTTATTTTGCTAAGAATGTGAAAAAGGTTTAAATGTTTAAAACAATTATTTGCCCCCATGATTTATAGGTGTAGGTTACAGGCATAGTTAATTGAAAAATAAAAAGCAATTTTGTCTATGGGTCAAAATAAAAAAAAAATCAAGTTATTACCATGCTAGCTCCAAAAAGGACAAAAAAGTGGTCCATATGACTCTTATTAATAATAACTCCTATACACAAACTCTAAAATCACATATTTTCTAATCATGACATGTCAAAATTATGAGATTCTAAATAATAATTATCTGTTAAAAAAGGTGAAAATATAACTTACTAAGTCATAGTAAAAAGCTAAATTTATGAGATCATAATGACCAAAATTCTAAATATGCACTTAAATCATAATTATAAGTCAAGATTGTGATAAAGTAATAATTATGGCAAACGTTTAAATTGAGATATTATAATGTGAAGTCATTATGGTCAAAAGGTAAAATATTATTAGATAAAATTATGAAAAAATATATACTTTTTAAATTTTTTTTCAATAAGTTTTTAAGTATAACTTTTAATCTCATAATTTCAACGTTATGTAATGAACTAAATTTTAGTCATAATTATGAATTTTATTTCATAACTATTACTTACTATATTGTGTCATAACTTTGATTTTGTGATAATTATGATTAATCAAAAGCGTAATTTACATACAAACCAGCACCATAGATGCCATATTTAATTTGAGAGCTGCCACACAGGTGAATATTATCTTAATTTAGGTAATTTAGCACACAAAGCTAATGCACTGCTTCAGAAAATACGACTTTGAATAAAGTCTAATGAAGTACTTTAATGCATTTATAGTGATTATGTGCTTTTTGAATGACCTGTCATTACCTGAAAAGATCTATGTGGAAATTAAAAAATGTCCTTCCATGTTCCACTGAAAAAAACCCACAGATTTGGAATGACATCGATAATGGACACAATTTTATTTTTCGGGCGAACTATCGACCCCCCCCAATAGCGTTAAAAACCTGTTGAATTCAGTTGTGTAAAAAAAAAAAAAAAAACACCTTGTAAGAGTACAAGTGAATGAAAATTATTATTTTCAACTGACATTTGTTTTCTCTCTCCTACTGGGAAATGTGTCTTTAGCTTCAGCTCAGTTGTTCATTTAATAGCTTAACCTGTAATTGTTTCCTCCACACTATCAGCCGTGGCCTCAGATTACCTCTTGTTCTGGTGCCAGGCAGAGATTGTGAAGTTGTGGTGAGTTGTTAAACTTTTCAGGCCATCCGTTCTTATTGAGACAGCTCATTGCCCTCTTACTATCTAATTGAAGTGTGGGTGAGTGATGCCTTACAGTAGAGACTTTCGACAGACAGTCTGCCAAAGGGAATACCAAGGAAGGCAAATCAATATCGATAGCAACTGACTCAAATTAGAGGAACTGACAGCAACTGCTAAACATTCTGGGCATGGTGCTGCTGGATCACTATCACTGAGATTTTTAATAGTAGACAGTCAATATGTGCTGCATGGAAACCATGACGTGAAGCTTAGGTATTGCATGAATATGATCAAAGCCAAAAGTACCGTATGCAGTGCTGGGGGACACTATATTTTCTTTATTTCAGAGGATCCATTTACCCATAACAGAAATCTGTTTGCAATGTGTTAATAGGTGTCAAATCTTTATCTTGTCTTTTCTCAGTTAACAGTAATGAGGTGACTGAAGCTAACAACCTTGGGTTGGGTAGAGTCCTCATCAAAACACTGTAACTGTTCAAAAAAGTTTTCAAACAAAACGGCATTGCTTTCAATGTTAGTTTAAGAGTTTTCACACTGTGTTAACTCTGGGTTAACGTCTTTTTAAAACATAGGGTTACAGCATCTTTTAACACTTTCAGCGCACTTTTTTTAAAGCATGTCTCATACTTGTAAACTGTTAGACCTTCTTTAACCTGTTTTTTTTTTTTTTCTTTTTTTTGAAAATCCTGCTAACGATGAATTGCATGCTAGGTTTACAGTGTGAAATAATGTGGTACAAGTCATTTACTCATCCTCATGTCATTCAAAACCTTTCTTCTTTTTTTTTTGGATTATCAGTTAGAATTTAATTTTGCTCTATTGTGGATGATACTGTTTAAGATGTTTCATGTGTCTGAAATATTGGGTTAATTTTGAACAACAATTAACAAAACTTACAACGTAAAGTAAACTTATGACAGCCGCAGGGCATCACTAGTTTCTCATACTGCGCTGGTGTGATCTTGGCCCACTCTTCTTCCAGTCTCTTCCATAGTCTGGCAACTATAGTGGGTTTCTTAGCCATAACTTTGTTGCCAAGGATTTTCCAGAGATTTTCAGTTGGGTTTAGATCAGGACTCTGGGCTAGCCATTTCATTATTTCAGTATTCTTAGCTTCAAGGAACTGCTTTACACGTTTTGCAGTGTGACGAGGACATTGTCTTGCATGAAAACTGCAGGCTGATTGGGAGATGCTTGCAGTGAAGGAACTGCATGTTGCTGAAGGAGGTTCTGATAAACATTTGCATTAACTCTGCCATGTATCTGTATAAGAGGCCCAACTCCTGCTGCAGAAAACATCCCCCAAACCATGACACTTCCTCCTCCACCTGTCACTGACTTCTTTACACACTCGGGGATCAGTCTTTCCCTAGTTTGATGCCGAACTAAATGTTTCCCATCTGACCCAAATAAATTAAACTTGCTCTCATCACTATAGTGAACTTTGGACCTGTTCTCTCTCCACACAACATGCTCCTCAGAAAAAGTGAGCCTAGCCTTTTGATTATTTCTGCTAATGAGAGGATGGTGAACTGCTAATTCCAAATGGGGCTTTTCGCTCTTTGGATGGCATGCGTCTTAGCTATGTGGGCAGAGTCGCTATGGGGGAAACACAGTCTTTCCCCTATTGGAAAAAAGATGGTGGGGAATCAGATGGCCTACATAAAATAATTTCTGACCGTCGACAGAGCAACATGATAAAAAACAACCAAAAAAAAAACAAAAAAAGCCGTGGCTTGGACTGTCCGCACGGTATCTGTGACTGGACAAACGACCCAACGGAATGGCCAGAGGTGTCCTTTCCCGACATTTTTTTGTTAACGTTACCTAATTGAGCAAGAGACAGCTTACTACAAGCCTATACGAGATGGCTTGTGAAAGTAAACATGTGTCGTTTTGTTTTGCTTAATTTTAATAAAGTGATAAAGACTTGAGTAAAAGCCTGTCGTACGTTCTTATTGATATATTAAACTAATTTTTAACATTGAGAAAACGGGTAACATTAAGGTCCACCGAAGTACCTTGTTATTCTCAGTGGTGTGAGCTGCGGTTGCCTAATCATTTTCAGAAATACATGCCGTAAAATAAAGAGATAACATGAAAATATGTATATAAAATACCAAAAATGGTTATTGGTTACTATAGTTAAAACATGGTAAAAACAACATGTTTAGCTACACTAACCATAGTTTAACCATGGTATTTGTAGTAAAACTGTGGTTATAGGCTACAATTGGTAATAAAAACGCCAAAAAAAAAAACTTGGTTAGCCCCCTATACTTTTACTATAGTAATACCATTGCTAATTTTCGTAAGGGATTGTGTATAATCATATGAAATAAATGTTTTAATAGATTAAGACATCACAAGATATCAGGGAGTGAGATTTGTTTGATTGCGATGCGAAGGAGGGTTACTGTAAGCCCCATCAGAAATGGATTGTGGTGCAGGGGGACGGGACTAATGACAGATCATTGCAGGGCAGTGTAGCCTATCTGTGCTACCCGCTCAGTGCTACCTCCGGTAGTCCATCTGTTTATCAGTCATATACATCTTCAGATCAGGTTTTTTAACTTATTAGAGGTACAGAACGCCACACAGCAACTTTTCGGCATTGCACCAAGCAAAAATCAATCGAAATCATCACAAAAAGTAAAGATCAAGCGCCTAACAAGGTCTCCGTGCATTCATTCGAATGGTTTGTTTTCCCCCACGGCATAAACTGTTATGATGTTTTTGTGGGCCTTCCCAGCAATGCTGAACAAGTCTATAGATCTGATTCTCTGAACTGTGGCACAAAAAAACATGGTGGCGCTCATCACGCATATACAGTGGGGCAAAAAAGTATTTAGTCAGCCACCAATTGTGCAAGTTCTCCCACTTAAAAAGATGAGAGAGGCCTGTAATTTTCATCATAGTATACCTCAACTATGAAGACAAAATGAGAAAAAAAATCCAGAAAATCACATTGTCGGATTTTTAAAGAATTAATTGGTAAATTCCTCGGTAAAATAAGTATTTGGTCACCTACAAACAAGCAAGATTTCTGGCTCTCACAGACCTGTAACTTCTTCTTTAAGAGGCTCCTCTGTCCTCCACTCGTTACCTGTATTAATGGCATCTGTTTGAACTCGTTATCAGTATAAAAGACACCTGTCCACAACCTCAAACAGTCACACTCCAAACTCCACCATGGCCAAGACCAAAGAGCTGTCAAAGGACACCAGGAACAAAATTGTAGACCTGCACCAGGCTGGGAAGACTGAATCTGCAATAGGTAAGCAGCTTGGTGTGAAGAAATCAACTGTGGGAGCAATTATTAGAAAATGGAAGACATACAAGACCACTGATAATCTCCCTCGATCTGGGGCTCCACGCAAGATCTCACCCCGTGGGGTCAAAATGATCACAAGAACTGTGAGCAAAAATCCCAAGAACCCACGGGGGGGACCTAGTGAAGGACCTGCAGAGAGCTGGGACCAAAGTAACAAAGGCTACCATCAGTAACACACTGCGCCGCCAGGGACTCAAATCCTGCAGTGCCAGACGTGTCCCCCTGCTTAAGCCAGTACATGTCCAGGCCTGTCTGAAGTTATCTAGAGAGCATTTGGATGATCCAGAAGAGGATTGGGAGAATGTCATATGGTCAGATGAAACCAAAATAGAACTTTTTGGTAAAAACTCAACTTGTCGTGTTTGGAGGAGAAAGAATGCTGAGTTGCATCCAAAGAACACCATACCTACTGTGAAGCATGGGGGTGGAAACATCATGCTTTGGGGATGCTTTTCTGCAAAGGGGACAGGACGACAGCACCGTATTGAGGGGAGGACGGATGGGGCCATGTATCGTGAGATTTTGATTGAAAACCTCCTTCCATCAGCAAGGGCATTTGAAGATGAAACGTGGCTGGGTCTTTCAGCAGGACAATGATCCCAAACACACCGCCCGGGCAACGAAGGAGTGGCTTCGTAAGAAGCATTTCAAGGTCCTGGAGTGGCCTAGCCAGTCTCCAGATCTCAACCCCATAGAAAATCTTTGGAGGGAGTTGAAAATCCGTGTTGCCCAGCGACAGCCCCAAATCATTACTGCTCTAGAGGAGATCTGCATGGAGGAATGGGCCAAAATACCAGCAACAGTTGTGAAAACCTTGTGAAGACTTACAGAAAAATGTTTGACCTCTGTCATTGCCAACAAATGGTATATAACAAAGTATTGAGATGAATTTTTGTTATTGACCAAATACTTATTTCCACCATAATTTGCAAATAAATTCTTTAAAAATCCTACAATGTGATTTTTCTGGATTTTTTTTTTCTCATTTTGTCTCTCATAGTTGAGGTATACCTATGATGAAAATTACAGGCCTCTCTCATCTTTTTAAGTGGGAGAACTTGCACAATTGGTGGCTGACTAAATACTTTTTTGCCCCACTGTAGCTCAACTAACGCGGTCATTATAAAGGTGTTTAAACAACAAAACACATTTACTTACACATATTTGACAATCGGAATATCAGATTTTTCATGCTATAGTTAACACGTTTGTGAATATTTTGAATAAAAAGAAAGAAAATCTTTGGAGGGAGTTGAAAATACGTGTTGCCCAGCGACAGCCCCAAAAAAATTACTGCTCTAGAGGAGATCTGCATATAGGAATGGGCCAAAATACCAGCAACAATGTGTGAAAACCTTGTGAAGACTTACAGAAAACGTTTGACCTCTGCATTGCCAACAAAGTATTGCGATGAAATTTTGTTATTGACCAAATAATTATTTTCCACCATAATTTGCAAAATAAAATCTTTAAAAATCCTACAATGTGATTTACTGGATTTTTTTTCTCATTTTGTCTCACATAGTTGAGGTATACCTATGATGAAAAATACAGGCCTCTCTCATCTTTTTAAGTGGGAGAACTTGCACAATTGGTGGCTGACTAAAAACTTTTTGCCCCACTGTAGCTCAACTAACGCGGTCATTATAAAGGTGTTTAAACAACAAAACACATTTACTTACACATATTTGACAATCGGAATATCAGATTTTTCATGCTATAGTTAACACGTTTGTGAATATTTTGAATAAAAAAAAGAAAAAAATGACATAAAAGCAATACATCAGTCATACAGTGCTGTTGTAGCTGCGGTGGGTCACGTGACAAGCAGTGAAGTTTTTTTTTTTTTTGTGCCGGGTTGACATGGAAATAATACAAAGGATAAAGTCCTAATTAATGGTCGCCTTGAAAACACTCCACATGTGAAAGGGTAAAACATGCAGGAGAAAGGATTCCATACCTCTTCAGCATGAAATGGTGGAGCAATTCAGCTGAAGTGTTGCAACCCGAGTCCATTGAGAGTCTTACAGATCCTGTCTGGTCATGCATTTTCCTTACAGGGACGACCAGCCTTTTTGGGTGACTCGAAGAATTAGGTCATTTTAAAGCTGCAATATTCTAGAATTCCCAGATTTGGAATGACCAACTTTTCTTGCAGTGGCTGAAAGGCCTTCACCTTTGGCCTTCATCTGGACTGCATCCTGATGCAGGGTTTCAGTCACCTTAGAGTGGCCCGCCATCTTGCAATCTCAGTGAAAATTAGAGAAATGCTGCTAGTTAAATTGGATTTGTCATATAATTAAGGAAATTAGCACCAGGTACCAGATTAACACCAATAACTTGGAGGTATTTGTAAATGTTCTCTAATTGTGATCAGAGTCCTTTTTCAAATATTGTATACTTACTGTGCTTCAGAATACAATTAATTTATGAAATATGCTTAAAAAACTGTCCTTCTACTCCAATTAGGATAACTTCAAATAGGACTAAACAAGGACTAACCTTGAAATTTAGGAAATTATAGGTTGTCCTCTAATTTTGATCTCCAGTGTGTGTGTGTGTGTGTGTGTGTAGAATTCTAGAATTTCTAACACAAACTATTAAACAACCTTGACCAAAAATAACCATATTTTGACCTGTAATTTTGTATTTATACCATTAGTTAGTCAAAAATTACACGATCAAAAATACATTTAGGGGCTTTTTAAAAATAGGCTTAGCCTCCCATCCAGAAATCTCTAGTGTCATGTAACTGCATGCTACTACTAAATGCAAATAATGATAGATGCCTTTCACTGTGTAAACAAGCTGTTTTTTGTTGCTATTTTTATTTGGCACAAACAGAAATTTACACTTTATTTCACTTGTTTAAATATCCACTGCCAAAATGAAAATGTTAACTGGAGTGAAGAAAAGTATTCACACTTCCATTTTACGCATTTGCCAAACTCTTTGTGTGACTTGCATTCCATTGATAGTATACATTTTTATCAGTTCATGCTTTCCCCCGAAAACTGAACCCATGACATTGGTTCGCTTTGATAACATTATGTTGTTTGGGATGCAGGAGCAACAAGAGCTAAAGCAGATATACATAGTAGCGTTTTCACAGATATACACACAATTATTTAAACAGGTTGCATGTCCATTACAAGCTGTATTTTCTGTATAAAATTTTCTGACATCAAAAATATGCAAATAAGCATGTTATGTTTATCCAGAGTTTAAGACTAAACTATGTAAAAACCTCTGACCATAAAATTCTGATATAGTGGGCGAACTATTAGAGTTAAGATGTAATACCAAGAACCAGTGAAATTGGTTAATTACTTTGTCGCACTTTTGGCTGCAACTTTGTGAGATGAATATTGTAGGATATACTTTGAAACAAATTCCACTCAGGAACTGCTAGCAAATTTCACAATGTACAGTAAAAAAAGAAAGTATTTCTAGTAAAACTTTCTTTAGTAAAAAAAAAAATCTTTGTTTTATTCGCAACTCCGAAACTTTGTATACTATATAGATCAGTTTTCAGTGCAGCGAAAGTGAAAAGTTGTCAATTTATGATGCTTGACAGATGGATGTGGAATCTGCCAAAACATCTGATCCAGCTGTTGATGAACTTTCCATCTCTGACGCACACATCATGCCAGGTAGTGTGTTTTGGACCCTCTACACTCCAAACATCCAAGATTCCTTCCAGAAGAAAAGAAAGCCTGTATCTGTTAACACTGTGCTGGGCCTGTTGAACCATTATACAGCTATGGCTGAGAGGAGAATGATGGATGGGGATTTGTTTGTGCCCCAGTGGGCATCCTAACAGTGACATTGCAGGCACTGCATATTTCATCTCGACATGGAAACATTCTGTGTAGCACAAGCCTGTAAGGAACTTCTTGATGCTGAATTTGTTTAAGGACTAATACTGCTGGTCTTTCTCATGGCAATTAACAGGCTTACTTGAGATGCTGCACTCGTTACATAAAGTTTTTTTTTTTTACGTTTTCCTTGTTAGCCAGCTAGCTTATCTTTGATGAGTCTTGTAACTTAATTTAAAACATTGGCTGCCTTTAAAAAAAAACCTTCGAGTTCAAAGTGTGCAACACAACAACATTTCCCAAAGGAAAAAGCATGCCCTATTTCATAGTAGGTAGTGTATTACATTATTTCTGGGTGGTAAAATGGATACACATGGAATTTGCTGGAGCACATGAGGTATGGACCTGTTTATATGTGCTGTGCTGACGTGTTTTGTTTCTTTCCCTCTTGGGTCTAGGTACTCCAGTAATGACTATAATCGTCTGGGTCAACGGCGTGGATAGATATTATTTTGTCTATGTCGAGCCCCCTCACAGCGACAGTCTCTGGCACTCATACTTCTTTTTGATGTGGAAAATCATTATGGGGCCTAAGGTTCATGAGTCTCTTCACACTTTCTACCATAGAGGAGTGGTTAGTGTAATCACTAATCATATACCTAAACTTGGTTAGCAATGCAAACAACTAATTGCAGGTGCTTTCGATTAGCCAAAGATGAATTAAAGGGAGGCATGAAACTCATCTTCCTTATTACTGTAACAATATTAGGGTGTCAGTTTTTCATAATTTACTGTAATTAACTTGATGTATTGTT
Organism: Sinocyclocheilus anophthalmus; assembly: GCA_018155175.1. Taxonomy (NCBI): domain Eukaryota; kingdom Metazoa; phylum Chordata; class Actinopteri; order Cypriniformes; family Cyprinidae; genus Sinocyclocheilus; species Sinocyclocheilus anophthalmus. The sequence continues at coordinate 516,514 of JADLZN010012097.1, read as the reverse complement.
ACCACAAAACTTTTGAGGACTCCAAATTAGGGCTGCTGCTATTGTCCTTTTGTTCTAAGGAGAGGCTCCAAGTGTGCACAACACAGAAACAGGTACAAAACTCCAGCTTTTGAGTGGTGATGGATTCTGATCTTAACCGACCTTCTGATTGGCCATTGCGTTCCATGAAATCACAGAAATGTCCTGTGATTGGCCACAAGCTCAACACTGTTTTCTGGGCTGCTGACACGGTGCACTCCACAACATGTCTGACTATCTTTAATTTTTTAAAAATAAAAACTAGACAATTGGGGCACTGAGGTACATTCCTGCTGTCATTTTTTCTGATGAAAAAACATGCGGTTCTCAAAGCTCCAGAAGAAGTCCGTTTGTTTTCATTTGGATCATCTTAATTTGTTAAATGTATTTGAGTGATAAATATTTAGTGTAGGCATCTATTTATTTTATGACTTGATTTAGATTATGGTATTCTGTTTTTCTTTGTTCGCGAAGAGCTGCATGTTTGTGAATATTTGACTTTGGGAATTCACGTTCTGTTGTTTGTGTTTTTTCTGTATACTGCTGTATTATGTTAAAATAAACCGTGAAAAAAAATATTTTTTGTATTTTTATGGGTCACACGACTCTTGTCCGTATTTTTTTGTTATTTTGTTTATTTTCAGCGGGATTTACTCCTGTGCACCTTTAGACAACCAAGGTGAACGATATAACACTAACATGTTCATTAACGAAAAATAGAAAACACAGACTCGACTGAGTTTTTGTAAAAAGATCACCCCCTTCCCCTTTTGTAACTCAATCATTTTAGCTTATCACCTTCTCAGATGGCCCAAAGCCATTGGCGACTTTGCACGCTATAATCACTGTGTGGGTCAGTTTGATAGTTCAGCAGAAAAGAGCTTCCTGGGGTCATTTCAATTGTCCGTGATCTGCGTCTCCGCTGGCCTCGGGTCCATGTCTAGCAACCCTATCACTATGGGTGTTATTGCAAGTGCAGCTGGGGTCACAAGATCTCCGGATAAAGTTGGGACAGGCACAGTCAGGAGATGATACAACAAAAAAATCAAAGCGCTTATTATAAGAATTGGAGCGGAGTTATTTGGTACCAGGCGGTGTCACATAACAGATCAGCCCTCAGACCCACCTATCATAACGGACGTCGCTCCAACGAAGAATGAGCCAAGAGGAAACGGGTCATTGAGAGGCAACCAAGACAAACTTTTCTCCTATCTCAGGCACTTTCGAATAGCAGTCTGCAGAAATTGTCTAACAAAGAGTGTCCATCCTGTGTGTCATGTGTCAAACAATATTACAAATTCTCCACAATGTGGCTTGTATGAGGGGAATATTGTATGGGAGGTTTGCAAGAAAAAAGCCACTCCTCAAGAAATGCCACATAACAGGGGTCACCACTGCGATTTTGCCAAAACGCACCTTGAAGTTTCGCTCTGAGGCGTATAGACTGCAAATTGAATGATATGCCTGCACAACAACATTTATGTCTAGCGGAAATCCAATACAATCACCATTCCAAATAACGCCTTCCTGACTGTAAAGTGGAGGTAGTACTATCCTGTTATGGGGGGTTTCCTGTATCAGGGACTGGCACACTTTTCAGGATAGAAGAAAAATGACTTCGAAAAAGACCGGTCAAATTCTTGAGGAAAATCGCTTGCCCTCTGCCAGAAACTGTCCTGGGAAGAAGGTTTACCTTCCAACCTGACAATGACCCAAAGCCACAGCAACTGCCCACACATGGTTGAAGTCTGGAAAAAGTTTATGTCCTGCATGGAATTCAAGCCCACACTTAAACCCCACGAATATCTGGGCTGCATTGCAGACTGCAGTCCCCAAACGGTCACCATCAGATTTAACTGAACTTGAGCAGTTCTGCCAAAAGGAGTGGGCAAATATTGCAAAGTCTAGATGTGCAAAGTTAATAGAGACATATCCCAGATATCATTCTAATATGATGATTTGATGCTTAAGAAACATTTGTGTTTATTAATATCAATTATTATTTGAATTATAATTAATTGTAATGAATAATAGTTATTATTTTCAGGATTCTTTAATGAATCTATTTACAACATTTATTTGTCTTTACTGTCAATTTTGATCTATTGGATGCATTCTTATCTGAATAACACTTCTTACAAAAAAAAAAATCTTACTGACCCCAAACCTTTGAATGGTAGAATACTTAAGTGAGTATTTGTATTTTCTTCTTTTCTTTTAATAGTTACATCTTCACTGTACTTTAATGCAAGTTGCTCAGTAATATCAGTATAATTTCCTTTATTTACTGTAATTGTATTCATTTATTTATTATAAATAAGGTTCAGATATGATGACTTATTGTATGGATCATACCGTTTTGTTTAATTACATATTGTGTTTAATTGCATAATTCTAAAATGATAGCATTCTGTGCCAGTACAATGTATATTGTATATTTATACTAGTCAGTCACAGCGTAGCATCCTCTTGGCAGACCTTCATGTTCAGCAGACCACCCATCTCGACTCTTTCCTACATAGATCAGTTGCAGCTCATGAACAGTGGAGTTTATCCCATTTGAAATTCGAAGAGAGCATGTTCACTACAAGCTCATGGTGGCTTTAATGGTATGCCAAAGGTTTATGAGTAGAATTCTGATGTTGGCCATCGAGCGGTGGTGAGTTTAAAGCACAATGCAGTTGAGGTTTACGGTTGAGACCCAGTGGAAATTGATGGTGGTGAAGCTGGGCAGTTTATGGCGGCACAGAAGGTCACACCCTCAGATGCTAGTTTTAGAATGGGAGGACAACCTCAGGGGGTAATTTACAGAAAGACAGATGGCAGGCCAGCTGCTTAGTCACTTCCTCTGAGGGAATATCGGCAGGTTTGACAGGTGTCCATGCACAGCAGGTGCTCCTGGAGTGTCACAGAGTGTTTTCAGTTCCTATAATGCAAGCCTTTTCATTCCATAATCACAAACGTTGCAAATACAGCATATGTAATAACACTAGAAAAGCTGGATGCAGAAAAGATGACATGACAACAGGACAAGCACTCTATATTTGTATCACTGGTCACCCTATGTGATGCAGCATTTCATAAAACAGTATAATTTGTTTTAGCAGAATTGAATGTCAAGCAGCTGACAGGTCCATGGCTTGACAGATCCATTAAAGATTTATTTTAGTGGTATCACACGTTGACTTTGTATGCCTTTATTACATTTTGCAGTCAAAAGATTTCTTGAGAATGAAGTTTTTGTCATTTGTGCAAACTGTGAAGGCTATGGTTTTAAGCATTTTGTTTTTATTAAACGCTGTGTCCTTGGTGAGGCCAAGATAGTCGTGGTCAAACCATCGTCAGTGCTCAAAGAGCCAGAGGCCCTGCCCTGTCAGAGACAGCAGGCTGGCACCGGAAACAAAGCTGCGTTCCTGACTCTGGCCACAGGAGGAAGAAAGCTGCATCCAGCAAAAAGACGAGCCACTGAAGAAGTCCGCTCACTTCACTGTGTTTTTTCACATCACCCCCCCTGCCTGTTGTGGGTGGCAAGAACAATTGTCATGTTTGTGTTTTGACTGTTCCGCTATCTAGTGAAATAAAGTAAAAAAAATACAAATACAAAACTAAATGATTTTCCTCCTCTTATTCCCCTCTTCCCCATCACTCACTCCTACGCTCATGTGATTTTAAACTCCCTGCTCCCCAATGGCAAGTTAGCCTTCATGGTGTGCAGTCCTCCTTGACCACTTCACAAAAGCATGGGAGGCATTGCCAGAGGTATCAGAGTGGGTTAATAAAGAACGGCTACACACTTCAGTTCTTCCACAGACTGCCCGTTTCAACGGTGTGTTAATGTCCACTGTACGGGAACAGATTGCCTCAGTTCTGCAAGAGGAAATACACAACCTTCTCACAAAATGTGTTGTAGAGACAATGGGCCTCATTTATCAATCTAACGTAGAAACGAGCGCAGATCTGTGCGCACAAATCAACTTACGACAGAGTTCACGTGTGATTTATGAAACATTCGTATGCCGCTAATCTCATCGTACTAATGATTGCACGTTGATAAATGTGGCGGAAGAAAACAATCGTCATTTTGAATATCACGCCCCTAAAAACACCCTGTTTAGAAGCCTCGCCCTAGAGTTTACAACAGTGAGAAACGAAACCCGGCCAAAAAGAGGAAGTAATCTCGCTAAAGAGAAATTGATCTTACTCCAAAAACACCCCTTAACCTTGTAATTGCGAACAATTAGGCTACGTTAATATATGTAATTTATATGTATATTAAAATACTGGTAAATATAAACAGCCTATTTAGTTCCCCTCATTCTACAACAAATATTTTAAATTTAACGTTATTCAGAACAGAACAAGAATGAAAAGTAAGTAGTTATAAAATTATATATTCAACTATAAAATACATCTATTTAGGCTATAGTGGCATTCATTATAAATGTCAAGCAAAACTGAAATGGCATTGGGCTCACGCGCCTGTCTCATACCACAAGAATCCAAATGTTTCCATTTTTGCCTTATTTGTAACATTTGTTTGCATAACTTTTATTCATTATGTAGCCTAAACATGGTTTTATACTTCACTCATGTTCTAATATCCTTGTAAAATCCTTCACATGTGCAAAAAATGTTTTTGTTTGGGCGCTGCATGCTGATTTTACAGAGGATCTTTTCAAATAAACAGAGTAACTTTTATGTTTGGTTGACTGCAATTTAGTTTGATGATGAATGGCTGAAACGTCAGGCAACGCTAGAACTAATGTTGCTTGTGTGTGCGTGAGGCGCCTGTGCGAACAGATGGATTAAATCAAATAAAGATATAAATAAAATAAATTAAATGCATTAAGAGTGTCACAAAAAAACGAACACAACCTATACTTGTTGCACAGTGTTTTTTTCCCCCCCTTTTGAATCTGTTAATTATATTATAGCCTTTTATATATTTTGTGTGATCCTATTTATAGACTTTTTCTTTATAGATTCCTTTTATAGACTTAATTTTTGTTTTTCTCCTTTCACAGAAGCGCTTCAGGTGCATGATGTGATGATTGAATCCTCATGGTCGTTTATGCTGCTATTCGCGCACATAAAGCCCTGTACAAAACAACAACAAAAAAAAAAAGACATTCTAATCTTACTAGTTAACGATCGACTAATGAGCTTCGTTTGATGGTCAGGAATATAAAAATGAACAAAATGCTGTCAATCTACAATTCTCCAGCGTATTTACTATGCTGCGCGCAAGTTCAGGTAACTCAAAAACTTGTGTACATGAGCTTAGACCAGACGTGAGATTTGATCGTAGCTACCGCTCACGTCCATATTGATAAATTCCAAGTTTTGCGTTGAAACGACCGTACGCTCAATTTTCTGTCGTACGTTCGTTTCGTAAATGAGGCCCAGTGCCCCTTACAGATCGCAAGAGCGACTTCTACAGTCTTTATTTTCTGGTACCAAAGAAAGACAGCATACTCCGCCCAATCTTGGATCTGAGACCTCTGAATCGCACGCTATCGAAGTGCTCATTCAAAATGATTACACTGAGGCAAATCCTCTCACACATCAGACCGGGAGATTGGTTTACCTCTGTGGTTTTAAACGGATAGTTCACCCAAAAATGAAAATGTGATGTTTATCTGCTTACCCCCAGGGCATCCAAGATGTAGGTGACTTTGGTTTCTTCAGTAAACACATTTGATGCTTTTAAGAGTCCACCCGTTTGGAGTCCATCAGTCTTATAATGCATGGCAATGGTAACAAAATTTATGAGTGTAAAAAAAACATGCACAGACAAATCCAAATTAAACCCTGCGGCTCGTGACGACACATTGATGTCCTAACACACGAAACGATCGGTTTGTGCGAGAAACCGAACAGTATTTATATCATATTTTACCTCTAATACACCACTATGTCCAACTGTCTTTGTGCGCGCGCATGGCTTCCGGTGCGTGAGGTGTGTACGCGCTCTGGCGTAGTTTACGTTAATGGGTGTGTTGTCGCGGGAGGAGCAAACGACAGACACAGTTTATTAACAGAAAATAAACAAAGTGTCCAGAAAAAAGGGAATCAAGTGTCCAAAATAAACAGTGGATCTGGTGTCCTCGTCGTGCTGCAGGGTTTGTGCAGGGAAGGGCAGTGGTTAGGAAGGAAGGAAGGGTCCAGGTAAGGGGCGGAGTCCGGCGGCCGCATGCGCTCCCCTCTCCGGTCCCGGGGCGCGAGGGGCGGCGGCTTCTATCAGTGGCTTCGTCCTTCTCTCTGCCCACGGCGCTTGAAGGGACTAGACGGCCCAGCATCCTTGCCCGACGGCCGTGTAACGGGTGCGGTTCTCGTCCGGACTGCGGGTCCGGCAGCTCACGACTCTGGCGGCACGGGAGTTCCTCTACGCACCCCTCCTGGACCCACGAGGAGACCAGCGTGCATGCATGGGGAAGAGACCGGTCTCCCGAGGAGAGGCGCGCTCGGCATTTAAACAGCGGCGGTGATGAGGCTCCAATTCGGTTCAGGTGTGCCCCACCACACACCGCCATCCCTGGCTATTTCAGCGCCCCTCCTCTCTCACGCACCCACTCATGTCAGGAGCCTGGCGAAGGGCGGCGATTAAGGGACGGGGAGATGCTGATAATTAGAGGTGTACTCTCACAGGTGTTGATATCCAACCGGAGAGCAATCAAGCATAACTTCAGGTGAGCAGGCTCAGAAGTCGGTCTGAACAATCCGAATAAGCGCAAGTAAGTACCATTTTGATTAGCCGTCGTACCTACAATGACTGTGCACTGTGAAAACAATAAGTGACGTATACGCGCGACAGATCACTTCCGGCACTTGCGTAAACTACGCCAGAGCACGTGCACACCTCACGCACCGGAAGCCGTGCGCATGCTCAAAGCAGTTGGACATAGTGGTGAATTAAAGTAAAAACCGATTGTTTCGTGTGTTAGGACATAAATGTGTCGTACGAGCCGCAGGGTTTAATTTGGATTTGTCTGTGAATGTTTTTTTTACACTCATAGATTTTGTTACCATTGCCATGCATTATATGACTGATAGACTGCAACGGCTGGAGTTAAAAGTAAGATAAACATCAAATTTTCATTTTTGGGTGAACTATCCCTTTAAAGGATGCTTATATTCACATTCAGGTAGCGCCTCGCCACAGGCACTTCCTGAGATTTGCATTTGAGGGGATTGTATATCAATTAATGATCCTACCCTTCGGCTTATCTCTGGCCCCTTGTACGTTCACGAAATCCATGGACGCGGCTCTCTCTCCTCTGAAGCAGAGCGTTCCCGTGCATCCTGAACTATCGACAATTGGCTGGTTTTAACGCAATCAGAGAGCATGCTGCTCAGGGACAAGCTCAGACTTCTCGCTCATCTTCAGGGCTTAGGGCTGACTGTGAATATGCAAAACAGCATGCTGATACCGAGCCAGAACATCTCCTTTTTAAGAGTGGAGCTGACTTTAATCAATATGCAAGTGTTTCTTTCGGAGGAGCGCACACAAAAACTGATTAGCTCTCTTGCAGTCTTCAAGTTAGGGCACTCTCCTCTGCTGAAATGCTTTAAGAGGATGCTCTGCCAGATGGCTGCCGCCTCAACAGTTAGTTATCCTGCATATGCAACCGCTTCAGCTCTGGCTGAAGAGTCACGTGCCACAGAGCGCCAGAGTGACACACGACTGCTTGGATGCGCTGACCCCTTGGCGCGATATGACTCTGTATCGCCGGTGTGTTCCTACTGTCCAGGTGATCAGGAGAAACACTGTTGCACAGATGCATCGAGCACGGGTTGGGGAGCCATATGTGATGGCAGACCAGTCTTCGGGATGTGGTCAGAAACTGAGAAGTCGTGGCACATAAACCGTCTGGAGCTCCGTACTGTTCACCTAGCGCTCAAGTGCTTTCTCAGACATTCTCCAATGTCACATTCTCATCTGGACAGACAATGCATCCGCGGAGAACACTCACTGCCCGCGGTTTTATTTGCTGACACAATCTCTCCTGGGGGTGGATGCACTAGCTCACAGCTGGCCAAAAGAATGCATGGATGCCATTCCTCCAGTGAAACTTCTGCCTCGCATGCTTTGAAAAATCCGAGAGGAAAGAGAATCCGTTCTGTTAGTGGCACTGAAATAGCCCAACCAGCCACAGTTCCCAGAAATGGCGGAGATGCTGGCAGCCCCCGCGTGTGCTATCCCTCTGAAGAGAGACCTCCTCTCTCAAGCACAAGGAACGATATGACACCCCAACTCAGAGTCATGTAATCTTCATGTCTGGCCGCTCGACAGAGCTCACCAGTTACAAATCTCAGCGCAGGTTGAACACTATCTCTAAGGCCAGGGCTACTTCTATGAGGCACACATAAATGGAGCGCTTCCTTCAAGAGCGCTTTGATAGTGGCCGTACACCATCCATATTGAAAGTGTATGTGGGCGCTATAACAGCATTCCACGTACAGGTTGATAATCGCCCATGTGGTAGAAATGTCCAGGTCATAAGATTCTTAAAGGAAGCAAGAAGACTGAACCCCCCTTGCCCTTCCACCCTACCCACTTGGGGTCATGGCACTTGTGCTTGACACTCTCACGGGACCCCCGTTTGAGCCCTTGTAAGCAGCGAGTTTGTGCGCGCTGTCTCTCAAGGCAGGACTCCTACTCGCTCTGGCCTCTGTTAAGCAAATTGGAGACCTGCAGGCACTGTCAATTGACGACTCATGTTATGAATTCAGGCCAGGTGATTGCAGAGTCACCTTTCAGGCCAGGTGATTGCAGAGTCACCTTGAAGCCTAGAAAGGTTATATACCAAAGTGCTTTTGTCTCCGTTTAAAGCACAGGATATAACACTATCTGATTCCCAAAACACCGAGCCGGGCAAGCGTTAATACACTCTTGCTGTGCCCTGTACTTGCACTGCGCCTTTATATTGAGTGCTCTAGACAGTTCAGGCTCTCAAAGCAGCTATTTGTATGCTTTGGAGGGCGCACAAAAGGCCTGCCTGTGTGACTATCGCACTGGATTGTCGATGCAATTGCTTTGGCTTATGGCTCTAATGCATGGAATATCAAATAGGTTTTGAGCCCAACTTCATCTGAATGGTGTCAACTGCGACATGGGCAAATGCATATCTATTTATTAGGACATTTGCATGGTGGAGTTGGTTTCACATCAACACTTCGTGAAGTTTTATAGCTTAGTTGTGTCGTCGCTTGCCTCACATGTGCTGTCTGTGCAAGCAGTGCATCAGCCTGCCCAGTCTCAGTTATGATCTGAGCTACATGCAACCAGATCTTATACACCCCTGTATTGACATACCACCAATTCAATGCTGTCCCTATCAGCTTATCACATTGTAGTGATATAGTTCATCACGTTATTTTTTTGTTATTTGATCACTATCATACTCAACTCATTTGAGCACGGTTCGGCCACTCTCATTATGACTGTGTATTGAAGCCTGACATACTATCGAGCCAGGGATCTGTTGCTACCCATTATGACACTGTGTGTGAACTTGACATACGTGGTTGGACCATATCCCTCGCTGTCACACTTTGTGATTTTATACTTCTGCATAAGCATTAGCAAATGCAATGTTGAAGTTAACGAATCAAAAGGGAATGTCTCCAGTTATTCACGTAAACCTTGGTTCCCTGAGATGAGGGAACAAGACATTGCACTTACTGCTGTGTCACCTAGCTCAGGATCTAACAAAGCCAAGTTAAGATTCTAAAAGATGACGTCCAAGCGTTGGGAAGCCCCTCATATTTTGGCGTGCTTGAATGCCATTGGCCAGTATACTGGCGTGATTTCGGATAGACTTCAGTAGTATTTGGGAAGGGTTTTTCCCCTTATATTAAGCAAATTCAGAAATGTCCTTCATCTCAGGGAACCGAGGTTACGTGAATAACCAGATTCATTCTGCTCAGCCATAAAAAACAAAAAGAAATCTGTGGAAGTTTGTTTCTTCATCAGAGAAACTTAGCATTGCATGATTTTGTCACCAGTGGATGCTCTGCAGTGAATGGGTGCCATCAGAATGAGAGTTCAAACAGCTGATAAAAACATTACAATAATTCACAAGTAACTAACTAATCCAAGTACGTTGGAAGCAATGATTTGAAGTTTAAAAAAAAAAAAATCTTAATGATGGGTTTGTTTCTGTTTTTTCTTTTCTCTTCAACAGGACTTTAATTGATGAACTGGAGTGGTGTGGATTACTTGGTGGATTATAGCTGTTTGGACTCTCATTCTGATGTTACCCAGTCACTGCAGAGGATCCAATGGTAAGCAAGTGATGTAATTCTAAATTATTCCAAATCTGTTCTGATGAAGAAACAAACTCATCTGCACCTTGGAAGGCCTGAGTGCGAGTACATTTTCAGCAAAATTTAAATTTTTGGGTGAACTATTCCTTTCAAGAAAACTACTTTGCGCTATAAACTGAGAAAGAGCAAATGAAATGTTTAAAAGTGGTTGGGTATTGCACTGATTTTTTTTTTTTTTTTTTTTTAATTCTCAAATGTCTCCATCATGAATAATCACCCTCCAGGATATACATTTTGCAATAACAATAATATTCCTTAGCTGCTGCCATATTGTGTTTTTAGTATTGTCAGAATGAAGAACTGAACTGGAGATAGATGTGTAATTTTACAACACTTCCTAATAGGACGTGATTATTTCCCATTAATATGTTGAGCAAAACAGAGTCCTGCCGTGTGGTATTGATTGTGTGGGATTCTTACTAGCTGGCTGAATTAATGTGCATTGCTGTCTTGCTGACTTTTGATCTTGTTTTATGTTTTTAATTGCCCGTCAAGGGAGGGTTGACAGTTATAGACATCAAGAAAATGGAAATCCATTTCTCTTGAGGTTGCACACATTGTTTACAAGGACACAGCAGCAGCAGTGTGTGTCAGGACTCAGTTGTCGTGGTTTTTCTCACGGCTGACGTAAGTGGGGCGTGTGAGGTGTTGATGTGTGAGGTATGAATTAAGAATAGAATAATTTTCAGCAGTTTGCATTAGATTTAGCATCAGGAAGCCATTTTCCTTTACTTTGGGTCTGTGTTTTTGGAACATGGATTTTATGACAGCATTAGCAGAATCATTTACTTTCATAATGCATGTTTGTGCTGGATGATGACAAAAAAGGGAAAATTGTCCATCAGCTTTGTAGCAGCTGCCATGACCTGTTTTATATATCAAACAACATGAAAACACTGAGAGCATTAAAAAATTTATATTTCACAGCCTGTTCAGAATGTTTCTGAATACTTTTTATGCATGGTGAATATTATTCAACTCACCTCTCACATAATTAATATACCTCTGTGGCAGTTCTTGGTTGTTCAACTGTGGTGTTCTGCATTTGTTGGACTCACCCACATTTTGTGATGATGTCATGAAAGTTCTAAAAAGGAAAATTGAATTAAATTTTGGCTTTTATGTGCTTTTTTTTCCATCTCAGTGAATAATAGAACTGTCAATGAGAAACAGAAAGAAAAGAAATCTGTTGTAAAATGGGTCATATGATGCAATTTCAATTTTTCCTTTCTCTTTGGAGTGTTACAAGCTCTTGGTGCATAAAGAAGATCTGTAAAGTTGCAAAGACTAAAGTCTCAAATCCAAAGAGATATTCTTTATAAAAGTTAAGAGCCAGCCGCGCCTACCTAAAACAGCTCGTTCTAACATGCCCCCACATGTCTACGTCACAATGTGGGAAGATTTGCATAACGCCGCCCAAATGTTCACGCAAAGAAAGAAGGCGTAACTTTTACTCTCGCTGTAGTATTGCCGCCGCCGCCGCCGCCATGTCGTGAAGGCCTTTGATTTTCAATTGTGAAAGGCGAACTCTTTGTTTGGCCTTCCAAAAGAGGACGGAGTATCTGCGTCCTCATGGCCTGGAGTGAGCTGCGCGTGGTGCTGAGGAAAAAACATCAACTCGTCACTGTCAATCGCCGATCAGCTTTTTTTAAATATTTGGAAATCACATTGGTCATGGCTGAAAAACTTGTATACCTTTTTCCAAAAGTGTCAAGTTTAATGAATTCCAAAAATTTATTGTATCATTCAGCAAAAGTAATGTTTATTGTCAGATGATATTTTAATACAGTTTTCATTTTAAGTAATTACGTTAAAACTATTTTTAACTTTATTTTGGAAATTATATTCTTTTACATTATTATTTTACAAATATCATTATACGTATAGAGAAATAATAATGGAGAAATAAATAATTACATTTTTTTTTTTAAATAAAAAACAATACCGGAAATATTCAAATTAGTTCAATCATAAGATTTTTTTTTTCATTTGACAAAAAAAAACTTTATCAGCAAGTGCACGCCATAAATTATAAAGCCCGCCAGAGCGTACATATGGTAGCATTCATAATATCAAAAACAGTTTTGGCGGCACTCCTGGGTTTTTTAAAATTATATTAAAATATATTCAATTAAAATACAGTTATTTTAAAATACGGAATATTAATTAACAATAATATTAGTCTCCATCGTTTTTTTTTTACTGTATTTTTGATCAAATAAATGCACCCTTGGTGAACAATAAAGACTTTTATCAAAAACTTAAAAAATTTTACTGGCCCTAAACTTTTGAAAAGTAGTGTATGTATTTTAGTTATTGTATGAATGAATTGCATTTTTAATAATAATGCCACTGACTCATATCTGTCATTTATAAAAACCTGAATGCTAGGGATTTAAGTTTTAGATCAATAAATATTTAATGTCTTTGCTGTACATCAGGAAAGCAGTTAACCTTGCAAATCTAACCATTGGGTTATAACACTTTTTCCCTTCTGTTCTTATTAGGCATATATCCCAGAGTAACAACAGAATCGATACGTGCAATTGCCAGGGAACTGATAAGATTTTAACACTGTTTCACTTGGGCTATCCTTCTAAATACATTATCGCATGCTGAATCCAGTTCTCCTCACTGTAGTTGTAGTTGACTGATGAGCCTTGACAGATTTGAACAAACAGCCGTCCTTGGTGACATATAGTCAGAGATCAGACACTGTTCAACAAACAGAGCGGAGACTTCAAAGAGTGTGACAGTTGCAGCGTTACCTGTCATCTTGCCCCACACAGCCATCAATTAGGTTCTAAGAGAAGCTTCTGGGAAGTGTTGCACACCAGAAGCGCTCAGGCAGGTGCTAAGGTGATGTGATTACATTATTTTGCCACTTAAATGTTCACAAAATGCGTTAAAGAGATTACGTATACTTGCAGACTGTGGAGAGGAACCTGAAATACATCTCGGTGAGCCACAGGAAGTGGACCAGAGTAATAAATAAACATAATAGTTTATTAAACCAATAAGTAGGTTAGAGCAGTCCACTAAAGCACAAGGGATTTCAGCCCTTTGTCACTCTTTTGCTAACCCATGGTTTGCTTTCTGCAATCTTGAGCAAAATGCATCTATTATTTATTAAGTAGATTTCAGGGGAGATGGGCTACATTGTAATGTGTGTTCATCTTATTAAATTTGGCCACCTTGAGTCAAAGATTTACAGGTTTCATTTCACATGAGAGTGTGGACATCAAGCAGAGCAGACCAAATGGAATAGATTACTTGCCACTAAAGCATAGACTTCTGGGTGTTTCTATGGTGCCTTTATAGCTCCGACCATGTGATCAGAGACCTGTGAACATGCTGTGGTGGCTGATACTGTATGTCTACACCAGTCCGAAGAGGAACAGACTCTGAAAAATGTCTCGAGGCTTCATCAAATCACAAGATTGCTGTAATAATACATTGGAAATAGCTTGTATTGAATTCACCGTACAGATTAGTTCATTAATCAAAGTGTTGTTAGAACGTTCCCCTCATGCTGTTTGATTGTTTATGTTGTTTTATTTTTCATCAGTCCTTAAATCATTTAGCTTCAATTAAATGATCAGCACCATCAAGTCTGTGTGTTTCTTGCGCTCATGCTTATTTTGTTTTGCAGCATGGCATATGACCCTCACTGTGACAGTTAGGTGCTGTACAAGGGCAGTAATTTACAGCTGACACTAATCTTTCCTCAAGGCTGTAGTGTTGCCCTCTCTAATTCAGGGTCATTTTGAGTCCTCAGCTACCTTGACTGTCATCTTTCTGTATTCTTGTTTACAGTAATGACTGATCTCTAACCTCTGTCCTACAGCAGAAGCAATGAAAAATGTGGAGTGTATTCACTAAACCGTTGTGCAAAATACCTGCATATTATTCGCTAAGCACCTAGAATACATTAGCAAAGTGGAGTGACATGATTTCAGGGCCCCCTTCCTTTTCAAAGTGATCTAGAACACATTTCACACTGCACGTTGGTCCTGGAAAATTGCCGGAGTGCCTTCTGTGTGAATGCAAACACGTCCCGGGATTGATTCTGGGATCGATCCCAGGTTGGGGACCTAGTAACATTGCCAGGATCAGTCCCAGAACGAGCCCTGTGTGAACAAAAGCCAGAACTAATGCCGTAAAGGGTGTGTCGTAGTGATGATATGCGTCACATTACACGTCACATCATAATGTCACATGTCTTTACAGGATCTTTACGGGATGTGTGTGAATGCACACACAGATTCCGGAAAATCACTGGCAGTGTGAATGAACCAAAATCAAACGATCCCGGGACAAATCATGGAACACATTATCCGTGTATTTTCTGGAATCTCTGTGTGAAAGAGGCTTAGTATAATCACTTCACTCCAGCTCCACTCTGGGTTTCTCTTTTTTCTATTATGCTGAATAAGGTGATAATGTTGGGAAATCTATACTATTTACAATAATTTATATTTTAAAATGTAATTTATACCTGTGATGGCAAAAGATTTCAGCCATCATTACTCCAGTCTTTAGTGTCACATGATCCTTCAAAAATCATTCTAATATGCTGATTTGGTGTTCAAGAAACTTTTCTTATAATTATCGATGTTGAACACAGTTGTGCTGATAAATATCTGTGTGAACTGGGACCCTTTTTTTCAGGTTTCCTTGATGAATATAAAGTTCAAATGAATAGCATTTATTTGAAATATATTTACCATGTATTTATGTAATCTATAACAAATTTTAGTGTTCCCACAATTCTGTTCATCTTCGTCACTCATTTTCATTAAATAATTGCATTTTTGATCATTTTCTTTCTAATAATATAGCACAATTCAGTATTTTTTTCATCTCTAATAATAATCATAACATTATGTTATTCTTGTGATGAAACTCGACATATGATAAAATAACACTGCACCTTGAGTTTTTGAGTCAGTCTTAGTTTTTCAGTGTAAACGCACCTTCCTTCTACAGTATTCATGTGAAATTTTGGAGACGCAGTAGGATCCATAAGCAGTCTAAGTCTTTAATGGACAAACAGAAGCAGAGTAGAGTGAATACAGGCGAGGGTCAAAACCAAAAGGAAAACGAGAGTCCAAACAATAAATCCAAAAATGCAAAGCAAAGACGTAAAACTAAGGTAGACAGGCAGGGGTCAAAAACACAAGGAAAATCAAATGAGAAAAATTTTCAGAATTGCAATAGTATTAATGGCAAGAAATGAAAGAACCAGAGAGTCTATTTATAGTGTAATATGGCGGAAGATGAGCTTCAGGTGTGCAGGAAATCAGAATTGTGGAGAGGGCTCCCTCATGTGGCGGGTGGTTGAAGTAGCAGGTTAAGGCATGTATGTGACATTACTCCCCCTTCTAGGCCCCTCCCGAGGGCGTACAGAAGCATTAGTTTGGGGCCTTCTCTTGGGTCTGGGTTGAGATCGATCTCGGTGATTGGTATGAAACTCTGTGATGAGAGATGGGTCCAAGATGTCATCAGCAGCCATGTAGAACATGTGTCAGCCCCTCCATTGAGAATCAAGAAGGGCATGGACCCGATTGGTCATCTGGCCGTCAACCTCCAGAGGAGTTGGAGGAGTCGAGTTCATGGGGTCCCCAGGCCCAACCGGTTTCAGCAGAGACAGATGAAAAGTAGACGAAATATGGTAGTTAGTGGTCAGTAAGACCTTATAAGACACTTGGTTAATTTGTCTAAGAGCTTTAAAGGAGCCAATGTACCTGGGGTTGAGTTTTTTGCAGAGGAGGCGGAGCCCGGTCCGGAGTATGGGGAAGGGTTAATGCCAGTAGTCAGCCTGTAATTTTTGGCGACAAATGGCTCTCTGCAGGTTGACATGGGCTGCTTCCCAGACCTGATTGCTGCGTTACATCCAGTGGTCGACTGCAGGAATTTCGAAGTGCTCACCAGACCAGGTTGACATCCTAAAATAACTGGGAACGCATTAACCCAGTGGGTGACTTCCTGCAGGGAGTTCTGGGCATACCACACCAACGGGAGGTATTGACACCAGTCCTGTTGGTTGTTGCTACAATAGGAGCGAAGGAACCGACCAACCTCTTGAATCAGTCTTTATACCTGTCAGTTGGACTGGGGATGGTACCCAGATGTGAGGCTGACATTAAATGTTGAGCAGACCACGGAAAGCCTTCCACACCCGGGATATGAACTGAGGCCCTCAGTCTGATTCAATGTCTTCAGGCAAGCCGAAGAAGCGAAGCACATGATTGAAGAGGGCCTCGGCAGTCTCCCACGCAAAGGGCAGTTTCCTGAGCGGAAATGGTCCAGAGGACCTACGACAAGGCACTCAGAAAAATGTCCTATGTATCAACTAGAGTGGGTTGTATTACTACCCCTTGTCTAGGATACTGTGAGGTAGATGCGGAGTCGGCTTGCTTCAGTCAAGGGTGTACTCCACTAGCAATCTGATATCCGGGTGCGTATTTCAATGGCCACTCTCTTCCAAGCTCGCATCTTTCTTCTCACCTCCAAAGACGTTCTCCGGACTAGTTGTGTGTTTCGATCATCGGCCGCACTTCCATACCACACCTGGGCATGGTTTGTTTAGCCGTCCCTGGCTCGCTTGGAAGAGGTGGACCAGAGTATGGTTCAGGTGGGCTCGGGCGCGGTCACGCTGTAGGGTATTGCAAACTAGTGCCAATCACGACAATCAACTGAAAACATACATCTCATGAAACGTTCTGGCTGCACGGCATAAATGATACATTTATTAGGCAGTCTATTAACAATGTGTTTTTTTCCCTGTTATCTTGTGCATGACGTACGCGTGCTCCAGCCCAGAATGTTTAGTGCAAGTGTGAGTGCAAGCCAGCAGGGGAGTGGGGAGGATGGAGGTAATCGCGCTCTTTGGTTCGGTTCAAGGAAACTGTGCCTAGAGTGAGTACACCCAAAGTCTACACCAAGGTGGGACCAGGGGTGGCGTGGAAGAGGCAGAGATTGCAAAAGACCAGCTGGCAGCTGGTTTGATGACTTGGATTGGGCACAGACTGTACAATTCTTGACGTAAAAGGTAACATCTCTTGACAATTAAAGCCACCAAAACCTATTCCCGAACCAACTGGATCATTCTGTTTTCCCCGGAATGCCCAGAACACAATGAGTAATGCATCCACTGAATTACCCTCTTCCTTAATGATGAGGGAACAAAAGTCTTATCAGTGGGCACTGAGCAGGAGCTGGTTCGGCCTCTTGAGCCTGCTGGATTTCCCCCATGATATCCCACTGTGAACAGGGGTGACCACAAGTGAGGAAGAAAGTATGGAGCATTAGGCCTTTTCCTGTTGTCTTGGGGCATGTAGTCTGGAGAGGACATCACCCGTGGTGTTCTTGGATCCAGGGCAGTATGTCACAGTGAACTGGAAACGAGATAAGAAGAGGGCCCATCAGGCTTGCCGAGTGTTGAATCTCTTGGCTCTCTAAATATATTCCAAGTTAAGATGATCAGTGAGTACAAGAAACAGTTGCTGTGCCCCTCCAGACAATGCCTCCACTCCTCATAGGCAGTCATAATAGCCATCTCTGTTTCCTACATCATAGTTCCTCTCCGCCACATTGAGTTTCCTGGAAAAGAAAGCACAGGGGAACAATTTGTGGGGTGAACCATGGCTTTGAGAAAGAATAGCTCCTACCTCAGAGTCAGAAGCATCCACCTCTACCACAAATGGTAGCAAAGGATCCGGGTGTTTGAGGATTGGTGCCATATTGAAGCATGATTTGAGCTCCTGGAGGTCCTGAGCTGCTGCAGGTGCCCCACGGGAGGATCTTAGGGGCACCTCGGAGCAAGGACGTGCAAAAGCTCCTGATGAACCGCCTGTTAAATTTAGCAAATCCAAGAAAAAGCTGCAATTCCTTGATTGAGTGAGGGACAGGCCAGTTCACGACAGCTTCAATATTTGGTTTGTCCATGCAGGCCCTACCTGCACTTCTTTCCTCTGGAAAGAAATAGTCTGTACATAAAACTCACATTTACAAACAGGGGATTATCCACTCTTTGAAGCACTGGCCAAACATGACAAACATGAGAATCCAAAGTGGGGCAATAGATACAAATTTAATCGAAGTAAACGATGACACACGTATTGATCATGTCCTTAAAAATCTCATTCATGAAGGACTGGAAGACAGATGGAGCATTGGATAACCCAAAAGCCTGATATTCATAGTGCCCCATACTGGTGATGAAAGCAGCCTTACATTCCTCTCCCTTTGATGTGGATAAGATTGTAAACACTGCGAAGATCAAGTAAAGGAAAGTAGTGAGCCTCACGTACCTGTTCAATAGCTGCTGGAACCAAGGGTATGAGGTATTTCCATTCTTATGGAAAGTTGAATAAACTGTTTGAGCGGGAGCTGGAGCGGGACTGGAACAAATCTAAAGATTGCCTTACAGATGGATCATGTTCCCATATGGCCGTTGCCCACTCGAGAGAGTTCTTCCGTGCAACACAGAAGTGATAAATGCTACTTTTGCTTCCTTGGTGGGAAACGAAAATGGCTGCTGAGTGATATAAATTGAGCACTGTAACAAAAAGCCTTGACAGAAACCAGGTGAGCCATTGAATCTTTCAGGAAGAGCCAGATGAGGATTTACTGTAATGGGAGAGGAAGGAGACGGACTCGTTGTGACGGCATTTTCGAGGAGGTGGCTGTCTATGGAGCCGCTTAAGTCGGCTGGCGCAGGCAACTCAATATCTCATCCATGGGGGCTGCGAGCTGGTTGAGTTGGCAGTGATGCTCGCTTAGCATAGCCACTTGCAAGGCTATCGTGGCGTGCAAAGGCGATTCTGCTGGATCCTGAGAAGAGAAAGTATTCTGTGGTATGTTGGAGATTGAAGACACAGTAGATCAATAAGCAGTCTATATCTTTTATGGGCAAACAGGAGCAGAGTACAGAGAATACAGGCGAGGGTCAAAACCGAAAGGAAAACGAGAGTCCAAACAATAAATCAAAAAATGCAAACCAAAGACGTAAAACCAAGACAGACAGGCAGGGAAAATCAAAGAAGAGAAAAACTATCAGAATTGCAATAGCAGGAATGGCAAGACTTTGCAAGGAATGAAAGAACCAGAGAGTTTATTCATAGTATAAGATGTCGGAAGATGAGCTTCATGTGTGCAGGAAATCAGAATTCAGGAGAGGGCTTCCTCATGTGGCAGGTGGTTGAAGTAACAGTTTCAGGCATGTATGTGACAAGTCAACTGATTTTCTAGCTGATGTAATTAATTCTTTGCCCTTTCTCTGTCTTCTACAAAATAAAGGGCTGATACGTGGAGAGAAAAAAAGGCTGAAAAATAGATCAACTCTACAATGTATTCATGTATATTAATAAAGAGTGGAACGACTTTCATATTCAAGGCCTGGAGGAGTCTTTTAAGATAAGAAACACAAGTCATGACTCAATAAATTTATATGAAAGTGTTTAAGTGAGAATTTAATCTAATATGCTGATGATTCTGTCAATGGAGTTCTGACGCAGTGATAAGCAACATGAATAAATTCTCAATGCGTTTGCGAATTGAGGCTGCACATATTTGTATAATTTAGCCTCTTGTATAGATTAATGTATTGCATTTTTCAGTCAAGAGAAATGTCTATTCACAGATAAGACAATTTAAATGATTTCAACCCCAGAACCCTTATTAGCATAGGTTTTACATACAACTTATGAAATCCAAATATCAAAGTAGAAGTATATAATTTGCACATTTTCTCAATAATTAGTATGTTCTGAAATAGGCTCTAAGTGATGGGCTCTGTCTCTGGAGTGAGGAGGTTAAAAACCTTTCAGCACTACTGCGTTTTCTATCCATATCTGTGATTTTTTATCTCAGCCAAAGTGGATTTAGCTCCTTCTTTTTCATTGTGGGACTTAACGTCATCTTCCCTCTCATCTCTCAGGACAGTTATCAAAAACTCTCCCCCAAATCGATTAATTAGGAATTCTAACCCTGGAAGTTGATGAGGCTCAGTCAATGATTCATTCATAGTGGTAGTCTCCTCCATTTCAAGGTAATGAATGTTTGCTGAACAAATGAACCTCAACACAATAGGTTCCAGTTTCAGGGATTGTCATACACTCAAGTATTTCCATTTCACAGCTGATTTCCTCAGACCATCTCAGAGAGATTGCCAGCTTGTTCACCCCCAACTGTCCTCTGAGTTTTCTGAGGGGGAGTCAAAACGGCGGCCAGCTTGGATGGCAAATTTGTACTGCTTAATATTGTCTTCTAATTAGGACTACCAATTTGGCTACACACACCCGCCAGCACACAAGTACTTACTTCCACTCTCACGTTTCCTCCTCCGAGTCCTTTTGCTATCAAGCAATTGAATGTAATTTTCCAATGATCAACATAGTAATCACACAAACAGGCCTGATCTATGAGGAGATCTATATGCCCGCTGAGGCCGGCGTGTTGTCCTCAGCACAGGAAATGGAGTGAGAGCCGCCCTGTGTGCAGACCGAGGAGCTTGTTTTTGCTCAACAGGGGAGGCAGCTCCTCGCAGTGAACATACATTTTTCTACAGTCGGTGGGGGTATTGTTGAAGCACAATTACTGGCAAACAGAAGCTTCGACTACCTGCTCCCCAGGTAGCTGCTCACCAGCCGAGCGATAGGAGCTCAGCCCGGCTCTCATCAAACCTTACACGGATGTACAGGAGTTGAGAAATTAGGAAATTGTTCTTCACTGCTATTTCTGACATGTGTCTGGTGTTAAAAAAATAACAAAAGGCTTTTTGTGGCTTTAGAAGCTGCTTTTGTTAAGGATGTCAAGCAAACAGCTCATCTGTTGCGCTGAATGGGGAAAACAGTGATTTTTCGTAGAACATCTGAAACGACACTCAAGTCTCTGAAGACTTGTCTCTCGACGGCAGATAAACGTTTTGTGTATCTCACGCACCTGGTAAAAGGAGCGTTTCAACAGAGAGGGCGACGTGGCATGTGTGAAGTTGTATTAAGAATGGCAGCCAGCAGTTGCCAGTGACAAGAGAGGCTTGTTGAGGGCAAAATAAACAGCTGGTGGTGTGAACAGGGGAAAAAGAGAGGGAAAAGTGTCCCGTTTACAGAAAACACCGGAATTATGTAACAGAGGATGGACTTGTGGCATGACCGGTGTCTGAAGCTTACATGATGTTGTTATATCTGTCAAGCAGTACTGTCAGGGGACAACACATCAGTTTTGAGTCTAATGCCTTCAGACAATTTTGCTACATCTCTTCATTTGCTCTGGTGTTGAACATGTGTCAGCTGTCCCACAGCGGCAGTGGACAAGAACACTTGGGCATGTCAGGGGCATTTTTCATTTAGGACCATGAAAAATAAGATAAAAGAAACTCTTCACCAGGGTCTACAGGTAGGATTTAGGTGAGTAGATAGATATTAACATAACTAAATATTTCATTAGAATGTAGCTCAGCTGTTAAAAAAATGAATGTAGCTTATACAGTATAGTTACAAGCTACTTTTGTCAGCAAGTAGTGATGCTCAATAATTGCATATAATGCCGAACTGTCCTCTATTATGTGTGAGCATACATTTTTACACCATTCTAATGGTTTCATTAACAAGGTCAAAAAAAATAAAATCAACAATTAATTTTAGTCCCTGCTAACAAATCTCTGTTTTGCTGGATTTTTTTTGTCTTTCTAATTTTATTTGATGAATTTAGTAACAATTTCTTTAAGAATTTCTACAGAGATCCTAGTTTTGCACCATATAAATACATATCTGATAAGAAAATGTGAATTGATCTTAATTATAGTATGGCCACTTTTGGCCCTGTGGATTAAAAATATATAAAATTCAGTATCACACAATAAATATTAAAACTAATTATGGTAATTCCTCTCTGTGTTTATATTGTTATAGTTTGAAAAATACAACACAATGAAGTGCTAAATTCTAAATACAGGTGAAAAACTTGTTAAAAAATCAAAATGGAAGTCATCAATATTAATAAAGTATATTGTGCCTCTTTTTTTTTTTTTACGTATTTTTAATAGTGCAGCCAGAAAATAAATTATGATGGAACTGTAAAAGTTTCCAAAACAGATTTAATATGACCTCACATAACAAAAAAATTGAAATCCGTTTGAATAAGTTTTTAATAAATATCAGGGACATAAAACTCCCTGAATTTGAAGAAACAGTCGCTTATCTGACACTTTAAAAAAGATGTTGCCCCTTCAAGAGCTTGAATGTAGTTAGCTAATTTTTGGAGTGCTTTTAAAGAGTTCCTTGACTTCAATTAAAAGCAGCTTGTATCTTCAACAAGATAAACAGTTAGATTTGTACCTTTTACAAAGCCAAAATTAGTGAGTGAGTCGGGTTGACTGAACAAGTTAGATTAGCCACAGGGGAAAACTCACAAAATACCTCCAGCCGAAGGAGGTCAGAAGAATTTGCAAACCATGGTGTAAGACTGATGATCCTCTGGCCTGGGTGCAGCCACTGTGAAGGGACCTGACAGTGCATTCATATCTACATGGTGTAGCGAATCAGCTCATGGGAAATATGAATAATTAACCATAACTAATTATGATTAATTATTAATATTTTAGATCCACTGTAGATATTTAGCTGACCACTCAGGGTCAACCGTCTTGTCAATTCTAAGAACGTTAATTTCCTGGTTAAAGGAAATAACTTTCTTACTGTACAATTCTATAAGTTTGTAACGTAAATCTGCATGATTATTGACTCCGGTTATGAGTAAACAATGAACACGTCAAGTGTGATACAAGTAAGGTTTTATTAACTACATAAACAAACTAGTCTAACATACTACATAAACAAATAAACTGGTCTAACATACACATACACACACACACACACATACAGTGGTATAGGAAAGGGTTAAAGTTTAACTCAGTACAGAAAGAGGAATAAAGAATTAATTTTATGGAACACTTTTGCATATTTAGCCGATCTAAGCCTGAGGGAAAACGGCAGATTCTTAGTTCAAACAAACCTTGTTAAAAGGTGTAACTGATACTTAATGCAACAATTAAATCGACTAAGTTTGATACTTGCGTATGTCTGAAAAAGATTCTTGATGCAATCTTAAGGCCCAAGATCTTGCTGTAGTTGGTTGATGAGAAAGAGCTAGTTGGAGTCAGAATCACTTGATGAATGAAAAGAACTAGGCCGGAGCCTGGCACGAGCTTAGGTATCCTGGAGCGTTTCTCACATCTTCATATTAGCATCTGACCGAACCACCGACTGGGGGGGGGTCCCTGGAGCGGGGTCTTTAAGGTCGGAGAAGATCCCTGCCTTTCAAGAGGGGCTTGTCCAATGAGCAAAATGGAATTTCCGAGCGGGAGGTGGCAATTGCTGGAGGGTTTACGACCCTTTGTTCTCTAAGCATGGTAATTGGCAAATGGACTTAAATCGAAATTACTAAAGATTCTCAGGACACTAATCTATTGCCTATGTTCCAACATATAATATACACGCTTGTTTTGATCATAAGAAGGCAAATTCATAGATACTAAACAAGGTAAGATTACACATAGTGAAAAGGGATGATTAGGAATGGGTTCCCTCACAAGCATACTAAAATAGTCTAAGAATATCAAAGACAAAATACACAATGACAATAATATACTCAATGGCCTGAAGAAATATGTGTTCATTCAAATAACGGTTTTTCTATGAATTAACTAGAACACAGTCCATTTCTACTCTGCTTTTCCTTGGGACATACAGAGATTTTCCCTGCTTTACATACTTTTGGACAATAAAAACGTGATATCAAAAGGGGGGGCGTTGGTTGCCATGCAACAAAGAAGCCTGTTCGACTTCCTGGGGTGTTACGCATTCCGGGGGGAAGGGTTCATGGGTCCTCATATGGCTTGTTAACTGAGGTTACAGAGTATTTGTTATATAAAAAGAGAATATATAGTGTGTTGGATTGGTCCAGACGCTACATATTTCCCCCCTTTCGAGCGTTGTTGTCCGTAGAATAGACAAAAACGAGCGATGTCAAGGTGCAGAACAATAGAACACACACCTGCCACTCACGGCTGGGAAACAGTGGTGGGATTTTGGCGTTGGTGCGTGGTGGATGCTGTCAGGTGGTGCGCTGTGGTGATGTAGGCTGTAGCAAGGTGTGGGTCCTCGAGCTTATGCAGCAGGTGTCGAGGCTGTGTCACCTGTCATCCTGAAGTGAGCTAGTCCAGGTAGGATGTTTTTGTTGATGCTGTTAGCCAGTAGGCTATCTGTGGTACCCACGATGTGGAACAGCCGGGTTAGACTCTCACTGGTGAGAGTGCAGGTGGTTCCAGGGATTGCAGGTAATTGTTATGGAGATTTTGTAGTGTGCAGAGAGTTTCAGACTGACCTAGTGATGATGGCAGGAGAGCAGCAGGTGGTTTTTAGCTCTCTGTTCTGCCCGAACATCACTAGAAATCTGATGTTTGCGGTGACGCTTGGCTCTTGTGGCGGCACCGACTTGAGCTTGCCTGAGTCGTGTTGGTAGAGCTTTCGCTGTTGGGCATGTGGGCCCGCTGCTCAATCCAACGTTGTCTGGCTGCTTCTAGGGGTGTCGACCGGTTTCAAGGGATGCTCCTCCCTTGGAGGGGCCTGATGCTGTGATGCAGCAGGCAAGGAGTCAGAGGTTTGTCCTTCTCAATACTCCTTAGTTGAGTTTTGTTCAAGGAGCTCTTTTGCGAGTGTCAACAGCTCCTGTAACCCAGAAGTAGGCGTGTCCAGCTGTCTTTGTGTAGCCTCCGTTGTGTGGAGGAGGAAGTTGTGGTGGACTGCTGTTGGCATACCGTTTTGTTTTCGTCGTTTTGGTGTTTGCAGGATGAGGAAGCCTTTTCCCAGTGGTTGGTCTGGAACCTGGGTCTGTTGCCATGGTGATGGCTCTGTCTTCTTCTGGCTAGGGGCTTCCTGTAGAAGCGTTTTGCATTGTGGCAATGCTGGGTGACTTCTGGTGCCCACTTTGAATTCTGAGTTGTGAAGTTCAGAATCATTGGGGTTTGACAAACACCTTTAGTGGAGGCCTTGATGCTTGTTAAAGGCTTTCTGTGTCAGGTTACGCAGCTGTTGATTAGGCATTTTGCGGCAGGCCCTAATGCCTAGATGAATTCTTGCAGCTGGTGTCCTCCGCCATCTCAGGGTAATTGTGAGCTTTGGAGTAATTTTGTCAAAGTCTGTGGTAGTAAGCATGGGGAGTTTCACGCCGGCCCTGCTTGGTGTCTGGGGCAGCGATCAGTCCGTGTTCAGACTCTGGGTCTGAGAGTATTTAGGTTGCCAGATGTGTTGTCTATGGCCAGCTCGTTGGGGTCTGTGGGGCCACACAGTATGTGTGTCTGCAGTGATCCTCTGGAAAGGTCCTTGCCCCTCCCCCTTGTGGCTGCTGATTGGTGACGTGTGAACTGTGGCTCTCGCCCCCCCCTCGCAGGTTCAAACTCTTGGCTGAGGGGGTGGGCCTGATGGCCAGGGGAAGTTCTGTTTCGTGTTTCCCTATCTGTTCGCCTTGTGGTCTGCAAACATATTTCAGTTCATTTGTGACACTGAATTCACCTCGTTGCGTTGCTTCGGTTCGCCTGAAATTTTTTTTTTTTGTTGCAGCTGCAGAGGTTTTCAGGGATCTGACTTGTGAAGTGTCACGCAGAAGGCTTTGGCTCCCTTTCCCCCCTTCGTAGCTGTGCACAGGCTTGGAGGGCTTGCACTGCTGGCGACCGATATTCAGCCGGATGTCTTTTGCTTAAGTATATGCGCAGTCGGTAGGACTGTTTAAATTCTTTATGAACCAAGTCAAGCTCCTTTCTAATAGCTGAGTCAGGGTTTGGACCTCAGCTCTGTCTGTATGCAGGTGGCCTTGTAAGGCCTAAGATGTGGTGTCTCTCTCATTTAGTTCCACCTATGTTGTTTTAAGAGTGACTTTGTGTGAAACAGTTCTCTTTTCAAGTCCTGTGTGATGGCTTTTTCCAGCGGCGCTTGGTGTTGAGCAGCTGTTAGAGCCTATGTGAAGACTGGTGATTTCTTTCTGTCGCACCATTCTGTGGGGTTCTTTGCATCCGTTCGGTGCTTTCTCTCGTTGAGCAGGTGTCAGGTCTCTGCAGAATTCTGTGACTTGCAGTTTCAGCTCTTATACCTCCTGTCTGAGGCCCTTGAGGGTGTGGCCGAGGAGAGGATGATGGTCAAGTGTTCGCTTATGTCGCAGTCTCGCTGTTCCTTTCTGTGCCATGGCAGGTCGTTGGCTGCTTTGAGTCAGTGCTCTACTGAGTGTCCAGGTGGTTCTGGTGAGCTGGCAGGGCTGGATGTATGTGGAATGTCTGCGGCATACTG
Source organism: Sinocyclocheilus anophthalmus (assembly GCA_018155175.1). Taxonomy (NCBI): domain Eukaryota; kingdom Metazoa; phylum Chordata; class Actinopteri; order Cypriniformes; family Cyprinidae; genus Sinocyclocheilus; species Sinocyclocheilus anophthalmus. Next base: position 489,824 of record JADLZN010012097.1, on the reverse strand, counting down.
GCACACTTGTGGGAACACCAGAGAGGGAGAGGCACAAGGCAAATGCAGGTACATACAGAGGTGTTAAACTATCTCTAAGGGGAACGGCTGTGTAGGCCGTGTAAGGTATGACTAGCTGGTGGGAGGCAGCTAGTGAGGTAGGGTGCTATGATTTTGTGTTCGTGAACACAAAGGAAGAGTTTGAGTAACTTTGTTGAGGGGCCGTAAGCAGGGGTCAGCTGATGACCGGGCTATACTACTGATGGTTCACGGGTTGGTCACTATGACGAAACTGAAATAATATAAGATGAACTCAAAAAAAAAGGACCATTTTTACCTATTTTAGTTTTGTTTCTAAGGGATATGGCTAAGCAGGTGTCACTTGTGGGTGATGCTGTAATAGATTCATAAACCTAGGGTTAGACTGCTAGCTAAACTAGCAGGGACACACCAAATACCTATTCAAAAAGAAAAAGAAACAATGGGAACTGTTCCTAGTTTTATGTTAGCATACATTGTGTTGCAATGGTAGCTGCCTTCAACGTATTAGGCCTGGCACTGAGGAGTGGGGAGAAGTAGAGAGGAAACAGGGATTATGCTACTAAAAACCTGTATAACTCGCTAAGGAAACAACAGTTGCTCGAAATACTGTAATCCTATCCAAAAACGACGATGGTGATGGTGAAATAACTAAAATAAGGTAAAAGTAAAAACACAACAAAAAAAAAAAATTAAATAAATAAATAAATAAATAAAAAGGGGTCCTAAGAGCTGTAGGAAATTAAAAGGGGAAAGTAAATAAACAAAATAAAAATAAAAATAAAAATGGAATAAAATAAAAAAATAAATAAAAATTTGATTTAATTAAATCTCAAATTTAATACAAATCAATTTCGCTGAATTGGTACATTTGTGCTAAACAAATGTAAATAAATGCAATAAAATTAAAAAGAGGTAGAATTAAAAGTAAAAAAAAAAAAAAAGAGAGAGAGGGAGAGAGAGAGGGAGAGAGAAGTGTGGTTAGAAAGTTACACTTTACACGCCTATCTAAGCGTTAGTCAGATGCTAACAGCTAGCAGTTGAGGTAAAGGGCTTAGCTTAAGAGTTAGCGTTAGTTACACGCAATTCTTTGTTGACACACAGGTCTGTGAAGTGAATGCTGTTGTCAGATTAACCGGAAGAGTCTGCTCACACTTCCGGGGTCACGTGTTGCTAGGAGACCAATGCAAGCTCACAACAGGTGCAGGTGGAGCAGACTTGCACTGCTGTGAGCATGCACGGGAAAATCATGCATGTCCCATACAAATTCATTAATTAATCAAAACAACACATTCACTTCACAGGCAATGGTGGATTCGTAGTTAGCTACGCTAGAATAACACCATTAATTTTACGTAAATGTTTCAAATGAGCGAGTCATAATGAAATACAATGATACGTAACACATAATAAGGCCTTAAATTAATGAAATGAGGAGTATAGCTCAGATCACCTACACAGTGCTGAAAAAGGGGATTTCTTCGCCCAAGATCAGACCGATTCATTCTGGTACCATTTATATGAGCTGCTAATCTGAGATTGCGTCGTCAGAAAATAGACTTATGCTCCACTAACAACAGAGATTAGGATTTCTTCGCTAAAATCAGGTTAGTTTCTTATCGTACGATTTAAAAACATTATAGCACTGAAACTTTCTAATACCTGTAGGAAGGCACCTTCAAGCTATAGTTTTATCTGATTATATTCAGAACCTGGTGCGCGCATGTATAAGAGTTACGTAAATGTTTCACATGAGTGGGTCGATATGAATACAATGATACATAACACATAATAAGGCCTTAAATCAGTGAAATGAGGAGCATCGCTCAGATCACCTACACAGTACTGAAGAAGGGGATTTCTTCGCCCAAAATCAGACCGATTTATTCTGGTACCATTTATATGAGCTGCTAATCCCGAAATTTCGTCGTCAGAAAATAGACTTATGATCCACTAACAACAGAGATTAGGATTTATTCGCTAAAATCAGGTTAGTTTCTTAGCGTACGATTTAAACACATTATAGCACTGAAAAACTTCTTAATGCTCGCAAGCAGGAAGGTACATTCAAACTATAATTCTATCTGGTTTTGATCAGGAACTGGTAAGCGCATGGAGAAGAAGTTACTAACTTATGAAACAGACACATAAGATTGATTATTGGGTCTGCTTGCAAGCAATGTTTAAAATGACTCCACCGTTCTAAATTACTGCTCGTACTGCATAAAGTAGGAAACTATTGTTTTCTGGTTAGCTTGTCAAAGTTTCTGGGGGTCAAATCATGCGCTGCTGCAGGGATGCTTGGAAGTATTACAGTTCTGATCTGTCAGTTGTTAAGCAGAAAGTGTGGGCTCTCCCCTTCGTAGCTTGCATATGGGAGTTTGCACTGCTGAGTGAGGATGAGGGAGTAGGGTGTCTCTCCCACTGCGTTTACTTTTGCAGCCTATAAGAGTACCTGAGTGCTCTTTGGACCATGTCAAGTTTGTCTTGCGTGTTGTTCAGCTGCTGGATCAGAGTATCAATTCTGGCAACTTTGTCTAAGAGCTCCGAATTTGCTGCTTTAATAGTAATTTTGTGTGGGATGTTTACTTTCCAGGTCCTTTCTGGCTACCTTCTCCAGGTGCTCTTGCTGTTCAGCAGCAGTCAGAGCCTTTTAAAGTCTATTGATTTCCTCCTGTAACTCCACTTTGCTGGGGTCCTTGTGGGCTACCGCCATGATCTGTTGCTTGAGATCATTTACCTCCTGTTTCAGACACATGAGGTTGTGGGCCACGGAGGGTGATGAACTTGGCGAGCTTTTTGTAGCCACAACCCTCGCCCGAGTCCTGAGTCTGAGGCACACCCCTCTCCGCGTCCAGTTGCTTTCGGCCCCCTGCTCTCAGTAGGTGGTCGTCGGCCCTGGGTAATGGGGGTGTTCCTCACGACGCCTGGCCGGCCCTCTCTGGTCTGCATTCTGGGCATTTAGTCTGAGCATCTGCAACGTTTTGAAACACTGGTGTTGAGAGTAAGGGCTAGAAACTACTACAAGATCAAAACAGAGTGTGACTGCTAAAATAGTTTTGGGTCAGCATATGTTTTGCTGAAAAGGACGTAAACAGGATTTTGATTGATGATTTAAGACTACTGTCAAATTATTGTCAAATTATCACTCAGAATTTGCTGACGGTTCCCCAACAAGCTTAATCTCTGAGGTATGAAGGCGAAAAGAAAAGGGAAAAGCAGAAGGCAAAGGAGAGCATTTCTATTCAGATTATGCTGATTATTTTTTGAAAATAAACAAATCAAAAATAGGAATGTCTCTGGTTCCTTTTGAGGTTCAAAGAGAACATCAAAACAAAAGGGGCATAACATGTAAATGGATTTAAAATTAGCTGACTTATATTATTAAAACAGGGTAATCAATCTGATATTAGGAACAATCAGTAGCACTCGTGATTAACTGATTTGTGTTGGGCAACACACCATGTCTGGTCACAGCTGCTGCGTGTTCAGCTCCCATGCTGGCCATGCCATGTGTGTGCCCCGCCCACCGTAGCGCGTTATTCACTGTGCCACAAAAAACACCCAATAACTTAATGATTCATCTCTAGATAGACAGTTAAAAAGTAATTAAATTTAGATTTAATTAACTAATAACTAAGCAATAGCATTCAGGAAGGATAGATCTAAGATAGTTAATTTCGCTGAGACGAATTGAAGATTGAGAAAAATAGAAAAAGAAGAAAAAGAAGGAAGAGAAATGAAAAAATCCGAAACCAGGGATTAGGTTAAATTAAAATTACTTCACACTGCATAAACACATGCTGTATTTAAAAGCTTCAAATAAAGAGTGCTAACCCCTAATTGCTAAAGCTATTTGAGTAGCTTAGCCTAAAATGAAACTATGCTAAGTCGTGTTAGTTTAGCTGCTTCAGGTGGTTTGTTTAAAACATTGCGTGTTGTGCTATGTGACGTTAGCAATTCCTGTGACAAGTTGTTGTCACGGTAACCAATGCATGCCCGTGTAATTAACGCAGTTTAATGTATGTCTATGTTAAACAGTCACAGTTTTAAAACGTGGTGCTTTCAGCCTTCAAGACATGTTGCATTACATAAGCGCTTCGGTGAGTGCTTGCCTAATGTAACAATAAACTTCTTGCACATGTTTAAAGAATTACAAAACGTGTTTAATGTAAGTTAAAACCGGTTTAAACATAAATGTAGTTATGTTTGCCTCACATATGAATACTAAAGTACAGTATTACACCATTAATTTCACTCAGCGAGTGAAACACAGTAATGAACACCAGGTTGCTCGGCTTATATATATACAGTCAGAGTGTAGATGAATTGCTTCAATCTAATTATAAACTATAAGGCCCTTATGCTGTAGAAAGGGGAACATCACTCAAATCTATCTTGATATAACTGTACTGAGATTCCTTCTTCAGAAACAATTTAAACAATACTGCAATTTTGTGATTTCTTCACTAAAACATATTACATTATGGTACAGTTTGGAAATGCCGCTGAGCTGAGATTCAGACTTACGCGTTGTCAAGACAGATTTATGCTTTAATACGGAAATTAGGGTTTCTTTGCTAAAATCAGATAAACCTTACACCGATGCCATTAAGCATAAAATACATAAAGACTCTCACAATTATAAAAGCCGTACCAATTCAAACCCCCACTTTAACTGCATCTAAACAAGCCAGCAAACAGGGACACAACAAGACATCTCAAGTCACGCCCTATCTTAACCTTGACTATCATGCACACACTTTTAAGTTGACAGTGTTTAAACCCATAACTTTCGTTTTATCACGCCCGCATATTCTCCACCAAAATCTGTAACGAATCAGCTCATGAGGAAATATGAATAATTAAACATAACTAATTATGATTAATTATTAATATGTTAGATCCACTGTAGATATTTAGCAGACCACTCAGGGTCAACCGTCTTGTCAATTCGAAGAACGTTAATTTCCTGGTTTAGGGAAATAACTTTCTTACTTTACAATTCTATAAGTTTGTAACGTAATCTGCATGATTATTGACTCCGGTTATGAGTAAACAATGAACACGTCAAGTGTGATACAAGTAAGGTTTTATTAACTACATAAACACTTAAACTAGTCTAACATACTACATAAACACATTAAGCCGGTCTAACATACACATACACACACACACACATACAGGTGGTATAGAAAATGGTTAAAGTTTAACTCAGTACAGAAAAAGACATAAGGAATGAAATTTATGGAAACATTTGCATATTCAGCAGATCTAAACCTGAGGGAAACGTCAGATTCTTAGTTCAAACACACCTTGTAAAAAGGTGTTACTGATACTTAATGCATCAATTAAATTCGACTAAGTTTGATACTTGCGTATGTCTGAAAAAGATTCCTGATGCAATCTTAAGGCCCCAAGATCTTGCTGAAGTTGGTTGATGAGAAAGAGCTAGTTTGAGTCAGAATCACTTGATGAATGAAAAGGACTAGGCCGGAGCCTGGCACGAGCTTTGGTATCCTGAAGCGTTTCTCACATCTTTATCTTTGCTTCTGACCGAACCACCGAATGGGGCGGGTCCCTGGAGCCGGGCCTTAAGGTCGGAGAAAATCCCCGCCTTTCAAGATGGGCTTGTACAATGAGAAAGATGGAAATTCCAAGCAGGAGGTGGCAATTGCTGGAGGGTTTACGACCCTTTGTTCTCTAAGCATGGTAATTTGCAAATGGACTTAAATCGAAATTACTAACGATTCTCAGGGCCCTAATATATATTGCCTATGTACCACCATATAATATACACGCTTGTTTCGATAATAAGAAGGCGAATTCATAGATACTAAAAAAGGTATAATTACATATAGTGAAAAGATGACAGTAATGGGTTCCCTCATAAGCATGACTAAAATAGTCTAAAAAATATCAAAGACAAAATACACAATGACAATAATATACTCAATGGCCTGAAGAAATATGTGTGTTCATTCAAATAACGGTTTTTCTATGAATTAACTAGAACACAGTCCATTTCTACTCTGACTTTCCTTGGGACATGCAGGGATTTTCCCTGCTCACATGCTTTTGGCCAATAAACCCAGTGATATCAGCGTTGTTTGCCATGCAACAAAGAAGCCTGTTCGAATTCCTGGGGTGTTACGCATCCATTTAATTTTTCTGGGGGGGGGGGGGAGGGTTCATGGGTCCTCATATGGCTTGTTAACTGAGGTTACAGAGTATTTGTTATATAAAAAGAGAATATATAGTGTGTTGGATTGGTCCAGACGCTACAATGGTTGGGATCTGTTCTTGTGAGAGGCTGAGAGCTCAGGCGTGGGTGGAGTGGAGACTGGACGGACTGCGGGGTGGAGAGTGGGCCAAACTTCACAAACCCCAGAAGCAATGATTTGTTACCATCATCTTGAGAGGGTAGCTCTGGTCTGGTTTTCCTTTTTCAGAATAAAGGAAAGAAAACAAACTCAAGCTGAATTGAGGGTGGGGTGCAGGGTTATTACAGTTAACTAAAGTGATAAGGGTACGTTTACATGACAACAATTAACTAAAAACAGAAAGTTTTTTTTTTTTTTGCATTTTTTTTGCAATTTTGAAAAGTTTTGCATACAGACAACAATGTTGTCAAAATGATCCCCATTCACACAGTTCTGTGAAAACAACTAAAAACACTGTATTATGCATGCCAGAGCAGTAGCTGGCAGTGTCACATTGTAAAGAAACATTGCACACCTATGTACATGACTAAAGACTGAACACAATATGCATACACATGACGTCACAGTTTTCACAAATTTACATTTTTTGTAGTTTTCATGGAGACGATAGCAGTATCATTTTCAAAAACTTACACTTTGAAACGCAAATTCAAACTTTTGTGTTTTCAGGCCCCCAATTAATCGTCATGTAAATGAAATAAAATTCCAAAATGCATAAAATGACCCCTGCAACTAAAACTGAAATTTGACTAATACTATGAATAATAAAAAAAATTGATTAAAAACTGCTAAAATGACTGCTTTTCACACAAATTGTTATGCTGATAACATAATTTGTAATGAAAATGTATTAAATTTGAATATTTTGAACCTCACTGTATATGCAACCTGAAGCTTCATGAAATCTGAGAGGTTTATTTTAGTCACAAACCTTGCAAACTCACCTTCAGGGTTGTCAAGTTCATTTTGATTCTGTTCCACCACTGTTAATATTGTAGGAGGTGAGGAGGTGAGCTGCTATAAGACAGCTTGTGCACCTTATGTCTCTTGAATGCATGGAGGAAAACCTTCAAAACCTTTGCATTGGTGTTGGTGATACAGGAAGGCTCTATGTATGTTTCACAAACAGTTGATTTGTGGACCCTTTCTAAGAGTTTTTAATGAGACTGCATGATGGGAAAACACCACTTTGAGTTAGTTTTGCCTCATCTGGGTAAACGGCACGGCGATTAACTAATGCACGTCTGAATGAGGTGAGACACTGATGTGCAGAAGCCCGATTAATTGTGATTCACAGCAGCCCAGCACTGCTTAAATCTTTGAATCTGAAGGTTTTAAAGCCAGTAAACGGAGTAGGTGAACCCTGAGGCTGTAGATCACAGGTGGTTGATTTGGAGGGTTGATAAGGTACCTCATCACACTTGATGGCAAAGCAAGCATAAAATGAACTGTTCACCCAGTGTCACAAGGGCATTTCAGAGAGGCAGTCATGCGCATTGGCGTTTGTCTCTTTTTATCTGTAAACGTGCACAGATTTCACGGCCTGGGCTCTAAGAAAAATTGTGATGGTGGAGATGGGACGGTTTGATCTTGAAGTATCAATATCTTTGATACTGATGTTGTGAGAGAAGCACTTGAAGATCAGAAGTTTTAATTTGTTTATATTGCATGAAAATTTTATATTACTGTATGTGAAATGTCAAATGTTATGTCTATCATAAGCTCTGATGCTGTCCTAAGTCAAGAAAATAACTGTTTTAGCAAATACTTGTAGAACAGAATAGGAACTAATGTTCTGTAATTGTTGTTGATAAATATNTGGGGTGTTACGCATTCCGGGGGAAAGGGTTCATGGGTCCTCATATGGCTTGTTACTGAGGTTACAGAGTATTTGTTATATAAAAAGAGAATATATAGTGTGTTGGATTGGTCCAGACGCTACATCAATGATCAATACACATACAAAGAGCGCATCAAATATGATAAACCCAGAAGCTCACACATTTGAGCTTTCATTTGTATGAATTATTATTCATAATTTAATAATACAGTTATTAATTAAAAAAAACTATATTTAAAACTATTTAAATACATGTAGTCATGGACAGAATATCTTTCACATAATTTAGCTAAGTGGGAAAATGTCTTTCTGGTTAATGAACAACACTTTTTGTTAACTATTTATAATATGTCTTGAATACGAAGTAAGAATTATAAATTTTGGCATTGTTTGAAGTATCGTCAGAGTGTCATATTGTGAAATTAGTATTGTGTATCATGACACAAGCGTATTGTTTATCCCTTACCCTGTATCCCCATTAATTTTAACTGCATGGAAAAGAGCGACCAGCACATTCTTCAAAACTTCTCTTTTTGTGTTCCTAAGAAGAAAGTAAATGATGACAAATGTTCATTTTTGGGTGAACTAATCCTTTAAAAGTGAATTCTTATAGGACAGTTGTTGGTGAGAAAAAGGCCACAATGGTAGATCGCCTTGAAATTGATGAGCCTCTGAATTCTCCTTGAAAACCAGTTAAATTATGTCCTGTTTTCCTTTTAAGCACTTTGGAAACCTTTCCTCCGGACCTCCAACAAGTTCAGCTCAGTGTCAGGGGCCTGTGGAGCATGACCTCTTTTTCCCCAAAAACATCAGTGTAGGGTTACGGCTGGGACATTAACCTTGAACCTGACGCGGAAGGCTCATGTCACACTTTATTGATGGAGGTTGTGTGCCGGCTTGACATGCTGGCTCTCCCACCGTTTCTGCGGTGGCCATCGAGACGGTTTACCATTCTTGCGTGTTATTGCTTGGTCTGCCCGTCTGGCCCGTGTTTTGGGTCTGCGTGAGTGATGTCAGGAAGCCGGGAGACGTTCAAAGCGCCGCGCTGTCTGCGTGCATTTCCCATCAGTGTCACGATGACACCCTGTGCGATCTGCCAGGCTGACAGACGCACCAGAGAAGGGAGCCCCACATGCTCACATTTACCATCTCGCAGCGACCATCTGAAAGCACTTAGCAGACTCTCTCTCTTTGTTTCTCTGGACCACGGCCATGATGTAATGATTTCTGCGAAAATGTGCTTTAGTTGCATTATCACATGAGATTGTAATGCACCGGCCCGTTGCTGATAAATGCTGTTTTGTTCCGTCACATTGTTTTCATCTTAATGCACATGTTTATGCATTTGAAATTAAAGTAAACTGCTGCTTTTCAAGGCCCAAGACCTCCCAGCGTTTTGATTTTACTTTCACAGCCAGTAGATGGAGACTTTGAGTAAAACCATACAAACGTCAAGCCACAAAGAAAGTGTTGATGCACATTTGAGACTGATGGGATGTTGTGTTTTGGAAAAGCCAGGCCGTATAGGAAAGAAATATCAGGCTGAGTGATTATGCGTTAATAGTGCTTGCTAAAATGGCAACAGCAGATCAAACGCCTCTTAATTAGATGAGTCAGCCTCGGACATGGCCTGTCTGTGAGGATCCCAAATATTTATTGTGAGTCACAAATTGTCTAAACATCTGCAAAAAACATTATTATTTCCTTGGCCAGCGTGTGCTATTGCTGTCAGGCTTGCATGTCAGCCGTTGGAAAGCTGTTGCCGAATACCGCAGTGGATAATACCTAATGAGAACTGGAAGTATTACATTGTGCATCATACACAGCGATGATATCGGGGAGTCGAGCTCTGAAACTCAATCTGATAGGTGGAGTCTGTTCCAAACGTGAACCGAGACCTCTAGAACAGTTTTTGTGCTGATAATTTGGCGAGGCATGACTAAGAGCTCAATTTGTGGTGTGACAAAGGCTTAGAAGTTTGGAAGTGGAACCATTAAACTCGCGTCCAGTGTATTTAGAGAGGGGGAAAAAGGATTGCACAGCTGCTTAGTGTCAAGCAAACAGCTTATACGTCTTGGTCGAACTTCAAGAGCTTTGAATAAAGCTGTCGATTACTGTCTGGCATTGATTTAAGACGCCACCTTTTCGAATAGCATTATGTTTATTATTTCATGCCTCGAGATGAAAACAGAGAAATAAAGCTACTTTTTAGGACTCCTCGTCATAGGATGTGATGCGTGCGAGGCATGCTATTAATTAATACGACGAATTCCATTCGGGAGACTCACAAGGATGAGAGGTATAGACAAACTGGTCTCTGTTTTTTCACGGTTAGGGTACAGGCCCCGCAGTGACTCACTTTAACCAAAGCCATGCTGCGCTTGTGTGTCTTGGTGGCCACATTTTTGTACCCCCAAATTGGTGTGCACAAGAGAAACCATATGTTCACTGTAAAAGTGGGCCCATTTGAACTGTGCTGTAGACTGGCCATCAGAAGAAACCATTTTAATACGCTCTCAGGGTCGACTTGTTGCGTTGAGCGCTCTTCATTTGGACACCGCTTTTCCCACAGGCCTCCCCAAGCGAGAGTACGAGTTGGCATGCGTTCTTGAAGTCATAAAAATACATAATGCAATATCCGCAATGATTTTTGAAAGGAGGTCAGGGTCCTCACCAAATGCATTCCAGCGATGTTCGAACTGATGCTGTGTCGAAACACGCTGTAGTCCGTTTCCTGCTAGGTTGCCAGAAAGTTTCTCGTTGTGCTTTTTGTTTAGAGCTTTGCCTTGTTTTCGCCGTCTGATTTATGTCGGACAGGAAAACCACCTTTTTTCGGCGAAGGGGTTAATGCGTGTATTAAATGTTATGACTTCCTCGCTGCGATCCTGACGGTGTGAATGTGTTTTGTGTTGCAGGAGCGGACTCAATTAAAAAGTACTGGAGCCGATACTACCAGGGCTCTCAGGGGGTGGTGTTTGTTTTGGACAGCGCTTCGTCGGAGGAGGACCTGGAGGTGGCGCGTACAGAGCTCCACTTGGCCCTGCAGCATCCGCAGCTCTGCACGCTTCCCTTCCTCATTCTGGCCAACCACCAGGACAAACCTGCTGCCCGCTCTGTACAAGAGGTAACCCAATACTCGCTTAACACTTCCCTTCCTCACCCTGGCTAACCGCCAGAACAAACCTGCCGCCCGCTCTGTACGAGCGGTAACTTTACACTCGCTTAATACTCGCTTAATACTTCCCATCATCATACTGGCCAACCACTGGGACAAGCCTGCCTCCCCCTTTGTACTAAAACGAACCTAATACTCGCTTTATACTTCCCATCATCATCATATACTGGTCATACAATCCATTCAAGAGTCATCTCATGTCATTCCAAACCTGTATGACTCACTTTCTTCGTGAAATGAAAGTCAGTGGGGTCAAAAGATTTCTGATACAAATGGAGACCCTGGACACAAAACCAGTCTTAAGTCGAGGGGTATATTTGTAGCAATAGCCAAAAATACATTGTATGGGTCATAATTATTGATTTTTTTTTATATGCCAAAAATCATTAGGATATTAAGTAAAAATCATGTTCCAAGGAGATATTTTGTAAATTTCCTACTGTTAAAAAAAAAAAAAAAAAAAAAAAAAAAAAAAAAAAAAAAAAAAAAAAAAAAAAAAAAAAAAAAAAAAACCACAAAAAAACAAAAAAAAAAAAAAACACACAAAAAAAAAAAAAAAAAAAAAAAAAAAAAAAAGAACAAAAACCCCCCCCCCCAAAAAAAAAAACCACCAAAAAATAGTATATCAAAACTTCATTTTTGATTGTAATATGCATTGTTAAGAACTTCATTTGGACAACTTAAAGGTGATTTTCTCAATATTTTTATATTTTTGCAACCTCAGATTCCAGATTTTCACATAGTTGTATCTCAGACAAATATTGTCCTATCCTAACAAACCATACATCAATGGAAATTATTTATTCAGCTTTCAGATGATGTTCAAATCTCAATTTTGAAAAATTTACCCTTATGACTGATGCATTGAAGAGGTAAATGCGACCACATCTTTAGACCTTTGCTGAGATACAAAAATGTCTACCACTGTTGAGATATTTATTGTAAATGTTGAATGATTATTTCACCCCAAAAGGAAAATTGTCATCATTTATTCACCTTCATGTTGTTCCAAACCCATATGAAATGTGTTCATCTTTGTAACACAAATGAAGACATTTTTAAATAAAACCTGAGAGAAACTTAAAACTCTTCAAAACATTTGTAAAGAGGTCAAAAAATGAATTGGAGATTGATCCAAGTCTTCTGAAGAGACATGATCGGTTTATATGATGAACAGATTTAATTTAGGCTTTTATTCACATAAACATTGATCAGCGAGCATAAACAGAAGCTCAGCCACACTTTACGTGAAGCACACAGAACAGAACTCCGGGTTCTTTCGTGAACACGGGACAGAAATCTCTCAGATTTGATAAAAATATATCTATTTTTGTTCACCTATTGAGGAACAAATCTGATGGGTTTGGAAAGACATGAGGGTGAGTAAATGATGCCCGAATTTTCATTTTGGGGTGAACTAACCCTTTAAATGATAACAACATTAGGCAACACTCCGTCTGTTTCAGAGGATTCGATTGTTGTTTGCAAACACTGACAGGCCGCAAGACATTCTCCCACAGATCTGCTGCACCCAGCTTACCCACTTTCTCAGGCTTTCCTGACAATAAGTCTTTGTATTGTTAGGAGCCCAAAACACTGGTGGTGTGGGGAAACACTACAGCTGTTGTCCCATCTCATAAGAGTGTATTCATTTTACCAATTACTCTATTTGAGATTCTTTCAAACATCATTTCAAAAGCAAGTGGCATCGGAATTAAGATGAATTGCTGGCCGCTGTTGGTAATAGCAAACAGTTGGAATGTGTGGCATGTCTCTGCTGTCACATTTCTATTTTAATGGTCCCCTTTTTACTTTTATGTTTGGAGGATTGAGTTACTCAGCCTGTGCGTCTTTTCCTGAATGATTTGGTGTCTGTGTGTTATTTGGCTGATACCATGCGTGTTGGTTTGTGTGTCCGTGTGTGAGCGTGCATGCGCGCACATCTGCTCCGAGTGGAGAAATCGGTCCACGGGCTGCAGGGTATCACCCAATGCACAGAGCGCTAATTAACTGGCTGAGAAGTGGTCCTGAGTGAGCAGTAAATATCTGCCTTTGGAGAATAACACATCCCAGTTCACTGATGTGTGTCAAAATGGGGCTTTTCAGTTGGCAGCGACACTCGCTCTCCTTGATGGAGATACAACTTGGGTTACACAAGATCGGACCTGACCAGCTTGTTTTCCATTAAATTGCTCTCATTCGATTTCGAACTGGATCAGATCTCCTGGACCTCCTATGGGCATTTTTTGAAAGAAGAAAAGATCCACAGTGCAGAAAACCCCCCCCCCCCCCAGAAAGGGAACTTGCCCCGTCAAATAGTGTTGGTCTATTGAAAGGGATAAAGTTGCTGCCAGCATTTTTTTAAAGGGGTCATATGATGCGATTTCAAGTTTTCCTTTCTCTTTGGAGTGTTACAAGCTGTTAGATAAGATCCCTAAAGTTGCAAAGAGACAAAGTCTCAAACCCAAAGAGATATTCTTTATAAAAGTTAAGACTTGTCCAAGCCTTCCTAAAACGCCTCGTTCAAACACGCCCCCACATGTCTACGTCACGATGTGGGAAGATTTGCAGAAGGCGTAACTTTGATTCTCGCTGTAGTATTGTTGCCGCCGCCGCCATGTCGTGAAGACGCTGTGTTTCATTGTGAAAGCAAACTACTTTGTTTGGTCTTCCAAAAGAGGACACGACGAGAAATCAGTGTTAAGTTGTATTTACAACACAGTTCAACCTAAATATTCAGATGTGTGCAGCGCATTTTATGGAGGACTGTTTCTGATCCTGGGAGAGTAGACTACAAGCCGGCTGTTCTGACTCACATAAATACGTTTTCATTTAATGAATTTGCCACTGATGATTCAAACGAGAGTTTTGAGCAGTGTAGAGTAGCACTTGCTGTTTGGCATTTCTCTGATCACAAATGCAGACATAGTTTTGTTTACGCGGCGGGATGCAACGCAACACGCGTGGTACACATAAGACAGTTTAAGTCATTATAATCAGTAATTATGTCCCGACTGGATGAAACAAATGCCTCGTTTGTAATGGGGTTTATTGGTTTTGTCTCGTTGCGCCGAGGTTAACACAGCTCACAAATATGGTAAGGGCGTAACCGACTTGAGGCTATTCGGACACTCATAACGCATTGGATAGCTGATACCAATCAGCGTAACCACTTGCTTTCAGACCGATGAGTTTTGTAAAAATCGATGTGTTTCAGAAAGGTGGGGCATAGAGTAGAAACAATAATGTAAAGTATGTGGAAGATAATGTGTTTTTTTGAACCTTAAACCGCATGAACACATTTCATTACTCCAAATACACCAAATAATGTTATTTTGAACATCATATGACCCCTTTAAAAACCAAATCTAAATCCAGTTAAATTATGTTATGAAAAACTTTTTGGGTGACAAATTACATCAAGCTGATTTTCAGTTACACCGCTATTTAAATGTACCTTTGAGGCTTTATATAAATAAACCAAAAAGTTTTTTTTTTTTTGGACGATTTACTTGCTACACTGCTGCATTTGCTGATTAAGTCCACAATTCTTCAGCCAACAGCCTTGCTGTTAAATGTAATCTTGAAATACAATCCTCCCTCTATACTACTTTATCTGCACATGCTATTCTGTGGAGACATTTCAGATCATTTTTCACTTTTGCCAGATATAAATTGCTAAATGTATCAAATGAAGGTCTGCATCGCAATGTGGTTTGCATGGAAGTGGCCTGTACGCCAGCATCAACCTGTTTTGTTTTATATTTCAGGGTGTGAACTGTGATAGATCATCTGTCTTGCCCTGAATGACCATTTCATAATGCTTTTGATTCCAGTAAACATTTCTGTACTTCTATGGTTACTAAGTAATCCACCTATGTCAAGAGTTTTCAAATATTTTATTGCCAGGGAACTCCAAATATGATGATCCCCTTGCGAGGAACCCCCTTCCCAAAATATGCATGCAGCTGTGTATTTTAATGTATGCAGATTATTTTATACTCTAAAAAATAGTAAACCTGATATTTTAAAGACAGCGTGTTGTTTGCAGAGGTGAATGATTAAATTTTATTTTTATTTGTACTAAATCCTAAATAAATTACTACAGACTGGTGACAAGACATAAGACAACTTTGACTTATTTTTCATAAATTTGAGTCTCGATTGCTTTTACTATAGTTTGTCTTTTGACATTAGCACATAAATACTTTGATTTACAGTAGGTTACTGCTATGAGATGAGTTTGAGATGACTGAGCATAGTTTTTTTTGTTGGATTAGGGTTGAGCAGGAGGACTAACAAGTTGTCCTACAACCAAATGGTTGATTATTGAAGTTTATCTGGATTTAAATGTTTAGCTTTAAGGATTTTTAGCCACATTGCACTAGATACGACTAGTTGACTAATCATTCAGACAACCCAATGACTAGTCAAATTTGAAAATATTTTCGCACATCACTAAACAACATATGTAGTTATGAGCACACAGCTTGAGACTCAGTTTTGCCCAACTGTGTTTGGATTGGAATTGGTCAAGTGTAAAATTTCTGTCTTGCATACGATATGACGCAGGAGAATCTAAAAAAAATGTGAATTTCAAGAGAACCGATTTGTGTTGACTGCTAGATTTATGACTATGTTTTCCTCTGCTCTTTATGAAGATGAGACGAAAAGCACATTTAGGACCTGTTGAGATGTTTGAGTGTGAGAATAATACAAGTGATTAAATATGTGGCAGTAGGGACCTATTGTACCAAAATTGAATAAACCAATGCATGACTGTCTCAACAACCACATGAAAAATAATGTATAATTCTCTCCTTCTTGTGTGCCAAGTTCATTTGTGCCAAGGCTGCAATTAAGGTTGCTTAAGGGGACATATGTAACTATACAAAGCATATTTTGATGAATGAGATTTGAAAGGGAAACGAGGAGTTTCTTTTCTTGCAGTTCTGGAAATCTGTCATCAAATCACTGCACTGTTGACAGTCCAGAGCCAAGTGGATGGAGAAAAGTTGTGACAACACAAAATTGATGAAGATCTAGAAGAGAAAAGGCAGTTAGTACCATTCAGTTAGCACGTTAACAAAAGACTAGATCCAAGAAGTGATGTGAGAGACCAGCTCAGTTCAGTCAGTACAGACCTGGAATCTGTGTCCTTCGTGGTCACACAGCAATCTGGGTCCGAACAACAGACCCGTTTGTTGTATTCCTCGGGGGCTCGGAATTTGCTCAGCCGACATTGGCATAGTTTTCAGCACTGGGTGCCAAGGCTGGTGTCTGATCAGCAGGAGAAACACCATTCTCCCTCAAACCACACGCGCACACACACTCACTCCACTGTCTGGGTGTCTGTCCTCAGTCTCTCATGTTAGTTGCTGTGGGAAAGATTGGTGCTGTCCATTTTTGCTCTTTCCCCCACTCTATCTTCTTTCTCATTTTGATTATGCAAAGATACTGGAGTCTTATGAATGATTTAGACTAGTGGCTCTTGACTGGTTTCGCTTCAGGACACAGGTTGACATTGGACATGAAGTGGCAATTCAGCACGGTACCAAAATAGTTTGTGCAAAAATAAACAAAAATGTCAAAACTTTGAAATGTATTCATATATTTATTCATGATAATTTTTTTATATTACTAAGTAAATCTCAACACGCTTGTCTTTATACTTTGAGCAGGAACAGACTCTATCCACTTTAAGATTTCTGCTTGTTAAAAAAAACAGTAGCCAAACCATGTAAAAATGACGACTTGAAGGGATAGTTTACCCAAAATTGAAAATTCTTTCATTAATTACTCACCTTCATGTTGTTCCAAACCCGTAAGGACCTTTGTTCATTTTCGGAACACAAATTAAGATATTTGTGATGAAATCAGTGAGCTTCGGACCCTCCCATAGACAGCATAGGAAACTACCATGTTCAGGCCCAGAAAGGTTATAGTAAGGACATCGCTTAAAATTGTATGCAGTACGAGAATACTTTTTGTGAGCAATAAATAACAACTTTTTTCAACAATTTTTCTCTTCCATGTCAGTTTCATGGTCTCGAACCACTGATGGCACATAGGATTTTATCAAGTTCTTACTACCTTTCTGGGGCCTTGAACTTGGGAGTTGAGTGGCTCTCTATGGAGGGTCAGAAAGCTCTTGGATTTCATCTTAATTTGTGTTCTGAAGATGAACGAAGGTCTTATGGGTTTGGAACGACTTCATTTTTGGGTGAACTATCCCGTTAAAGCCATAGCTTTTTCATCAACTGTTGTCCACATACTGGACAGGAGTGTTTCTCCTCTATGCCCAGCCTTTCTGAAACGTGTTGATTTTTACAAATCTCATCGGTCTGAAAAGCTTGGTGTGCTGTGATTGGACAGCTATCCAGTGCGTTGTGATTGGACGAATACCTCAAATAGCGTGAGACGGAAATGTTACGCCCCTCACCATCCTGTTGATGCCGTGTCCCGGCCGAAGCGACGAGACAAAAACAATAAAACCCATTATAAACGGGCATTGTTGTATCCAGTGGGGACATAATTACTAATTTTATAATGACTTATACTGTCTTTTTACCGGTTGCGTTGCATTGCATCGCGCCGCACCGCGTAAACATAAAACCATGTCTGCATTTGTGATCGGAGCAATGACAAACAACAAGCACTACTCTACACTGCCCAAAAAACTCACTTTAAGTATATAATATAAAAAACTCTTTAAATATAAAAAAAACATACTTACAATCTGAACAGCCGGCATTGTAGTCTACTCTAACAGAATCAGGAAACAGTCCTCCATAAAAAGCACTGCACACATCTTAATATTTGGGTTTAACTGTTCTGGAAAAGTTTTGTAAATACAACTTAACCACTGATCTAGTCGTGTCCATTTCTGGAAGGCCAAACAAAGTAGTTTCTCTTTCACAACGGAAACCGGGGCACACATCGGCGGCCTACAGGAGCAGAGGCCCGGGGTGTAGCATTAGGACGGCTGAGAGGGTGAGAGTGAGCAGAGGGGTGGGGGTTGAGAACGGCGCGGACGGCATTTCGATGATACAGGAAGCGTCCGAAGGACATGTGAGACTACGGGCTGAACTCTGCTTCGTCCATGGTGTCGGTGAAAGCCGATCCGGCGATCGACGGCGCAAAGTTGTAGTATTTCTTCAGCAACCAGCACGGATCAGCTCCAGGAATGACGAAGCCGATATCGTCCTCTTTTGGAAGACCAAACGAAGTAGTTTCGCTTTCACAACGAAGCACACAGTGCTTCACGATATGGCTGCAGCGTCAACAATACTACAGGGAGAATAAAAGTTATGCCTTCTTTGCTTGAACATTTGGGCGGCGTAATGCAAACCTTCCCAGATCGTGACGTAGACATGTGGGGGCGTGTTAGAACGAGCCGTTTTTGGTAGGTGTGGCTGACTCTTAACTTTTATAAAGAAAATCTCTTTGGATTTGAGACTTTGGTCTTTGCCACTTTACAGATCTTCTTTATGCACCAAGAGCTTGTAACACTCCAAAGAGAAAGAAAAAAATTGAAATCGCATGATTTGACATGATTTGGCTTTGATCACCAGAAAAACGGATTTAGATAGAGCTACCATGCTTTTCTAAACCAGTCTTACAAAGGAAATTACTTTGTCTCAAAGCAACACTCTAATGTTGACTGTTACAGGTGTGTGTGTGTACTTTTTAAATCCCTTCCTCATGCTTAAGAGAAAGACTTGTATCTTTGATATATGGTACCCCTGGAGCTCTGTGGTCCTCAAATGTAAGGGCTTGACAGTTGAAACTCTACCCAGCAGAGTCACAGTCACCGGTGTAATTTACTGCCCCCGTCTCCCCATCTGCTCTTTGGAAGCAGCCCCACCCCATGCGGAAATGGAAGGGGTCAATGTCTTACCTTTAAAAGAACCGCCCGGTTTTCCCCTGCATGACCCAGACCCCCTCCCCTTCTCCCATGGCTGATCTCACTGGGTTGTGATTTAGAGTAATAATAAAATTACCACGGCTCTGGAAGTAGACAGGGCACCCGTAACATCTGGCTTTAATAAAGTTATGACTGATAGAGATGGATGCACACAGAACCAACATGAGTGGGAGACGCACACCTACCCCCAAGCTCCAGAACTGGACCTGTTTCTGATGACAGATCAGTTCTTCGATTCCTGTCCATTAATGCATGCAGGTACCATTTTACATCTCTTTCCTTACAGAGAGAGCTGGAAAACAAACATGTTTGGTGTTTGGCTTATCTGCTCCTCTCATGTCCTCACTGACCCTTTTGCTTTTCTCATTTTCGATATTCACACACCCTGCTTGTTCAAGGATACTTTCATTCCTGGACAATGCTTGCTCACCAAATTCATTTAGCTATACAATGGAATTGAATCTCAGCGTGTTGACCAACGCTGAGATTTAAGATGTACAACATACCTTAAGGCACTTTATGTAACTGGTCCTGAGTGGTTTGTTGTGAATCTCTGAAATACATTAGGCGAGGAAAATCTTAGAGAAGTCCTCATTGCCATCAGTTTTTTTTCAAATGTTTTCTTGGGGGAGGAATCTTTCCTTGTCCTGAAAGATGTGTTTGAGATGTGAAGACAAAGGCCATCTTGTGTGCCTGAAGGAAACTGAACTGTGGTAGAACTGTCTGGCTGGGTGGACTCTGTATTCTGTCTGGCCTCGAAAGAAACATGCTGGCCAGACGTTATTGTGTGTCTCGGCTGGCAGCCTGACTCAGGGCATTCTGCTGGGAGAGGTCACTGGTGCTGCCACATGGAGTACTTCTGTCTGGTGGCAGTGCCCAGTGTCTGAACAACCAGCAGTCGTCTGCTTGAAGACCATATGGTCATGGATCATGGATAGATGATGCAGTTGAAGTATCCAAATTCTTGCAGTCCAATTGTGTGGTTTTTGGACAATGTGCTGTAACGAGATTACAGCACGCAAACCAAAGAACAAGTTGTCATCTAGATCACGGTAAATCATTTATTGTGGTGTACAAAGCTTTTCACAGGGAAACATCATGCTTTGAAACATCTTATAGTTTCATGATGGCAATTAGTGTTCTTTCCTCTGCACTTTGATCGGACATGTGACATACAGTCTGTCAGATGATGCCCACTGTCTGTATAGAGCAGACTGTACAAGCAAGGCAGTGCTGCAATAGCTCAGAAGCATTGACAGAGGAGATCCAGAGGATGTGTCTAAGACACCACCATGTGTGAGCAACACAATCCATCTTTTTAGCAGAATCCAGTGTCCCTTGATCAACCCACATTGCTTTACTTCAGAGATGGTGCTGGTTCTTGGCCAAATCCACGTTTCCAATGACTTATCTTGAGCACTGAATACTGATGTCTGATTGAAGGTTTTTCATTCAACTCAGCATTTAGCATTTCTTGGCATATCTCCTCATTAGTAATTTTTAATCCTTTGCAAATTCTCAAATTTCTCTTCAAACCATGAGGGGCGTCCGAAAATTATCCAGCCATGTAATATGAAAAATATGAGGTGAGAGATGCAATACGACGAAAACAGCCACAGCTATGGGCAACTGGTGATTGGCAGCTTCATCATGACAGTGTGCCCGTCTATGTCTCATGCAGAGTTTTCTGCCGAAACATGCTCTTCAAGTGATTCTCAGAGCAGTTCTGGAGATTATGTTCATGTACTCAATCATATATTAAGGTGGCAAAGGCTGAAAACACCACGAGCGTCACGCGGGCTTTAGCAAAATCACCTTTGAGGGAGACTGAGGCACCTATGTACAATTGTCCTATGTACAATTTTTTTTTAGGGATGCATGATATGAAAAATTTTAACCAATACCGATATCCGATACATAAGTCCTCCTCATGGCCGATACAGATACCGATACTGATAACCAATAAGTTAATATTTTTATATTATAATTTTCATATAATCTACAGTTTTGTGCACCCAGGAGAATATAAAATCTAAGAAGCACTGATTAAACTGATATTTTAGTAGCTCTGGCCTAACTATAATACCAAACATCAGTCCTGACTCTTCAAATGTGTTTATTTTTTGTGTAAGGCAGCACAATACTTAGTAACAGAAAGAGTTTAACAGAACTATGACAGAACTATGGTTTACCTGCAATTAACAACTTATTAAAAACAAATTTATATTCAAGTATTTCATGCATAACAAAGAAATGCATCTATTCATCCTTTAGTGCATGAGGATGAGGAAGATATGACTTTAAGTCATGTTTTTCAAATACATAATAAATAAAATGCATTGACATTTGTCAACCTCGAGAAAAAAAAGAAAAACAAAAGTGCATCCTCAAAAAGTGGCGTAGGGCAAGAGATGTCTCTGCAAAATTATATAGTTTAAATAAAATAACTACTAAAAACTCTAAAATGATTCCAATTGCATATCAAAAATGTCTTACCTCCTCCAAAGTTAATATCTTTGCACTTTAGAGTGAAATACAATGTTAATATATATATATATTATATATAGATATATAGTTAGTATTCATCTCTCTCTGTTTAATGTCTATTTGTCTTTTCTATTTGTTATGTGAGGGCATTAGTGGGAGATTCTTGATAAACAGAAGCATCTCTGACTTCTCACACCCAATTCAGTTTTTTTTTTCATCAATAACATTTGCTGCAGCAGCAAGAAATAAACTTTCACTGTCTATGCTGGGGCAAGGGGCTGACAGGTATTTCCGTGCAAGTGAGGCAAGGTCTGGGAACTGGGATTTATTTGACTTAGGCTTAGCGCTAGTAGCTGCTGCCGTGGCTGCTTCATATTCTTTTAGTACAGCTTCGCCGCGATGACGACCTTTCAAGGGAGATATAAGATTTGTTGTGTTAAAACTTGACACCTTTTTTCCTCCTCTTGAAATCCTTGCTGAACATGCTTTGCAAATAGCAATGGTACTGTCCTCCACTGCCACCGAGGAAAAAAACATGTTCACGGGTGATGACGTAATGAGCGCGACACAGTTTTAAAAGCTGCAGTCACTTTCACTCGAGAAGCGGATGAATCTCTGATTGATTAATTTACCAGCAAGAGTACTTTATCGGATCTAGTTACCGGATTTCATTTATTTATCGGAGCAATAAAAATTACATAATTTTCACCCATATCGCCCGATAATTTATCTGTCAGATAAATATTGTGCATCCCTAGTTTTTTTGTATCTTGTAAATTCTTCGATAAATGTCTCTATTTTTCATATTACATGCCGGGATACTTTCCGTATAGCCCTATATGTACAACAGTAGTATTCAGTCCTGATCCTGGGAACTCAGCACTCTGCAGATTTTGATTGTCTCTCTTATTTAACACACCTGATTCGGAGAGTATCATGAGCTAAAGTTCTTGTTGTAGAGTTTTTGTTGTAGAGTTCAGAACTACTCCTTACTGCAAATGTTAAAGGTGTCATTAACTGCCTTTTTTATTATTATTTTGTACTGTTCTCTGAGGTCCGCTTATAATGTTATCAAGGAGATAAAGAGAGATGTAACATGGGTTATTGGCTCGTGAGACCAGTCGTGCATGCATCTGAACAAAAAAAATTTTCATTTGTAGAGGTTTGATTGGGCTTGATGGAAGTCCAGCCAGAAGAGAATTGCAATAGTCCAGCCTAGAAATGACAAAGGCCTGGACAAGAAGCTGTGTTGCATGCTCTGTTAGAAAGGGCCTGATCTTTCTGATGTTGTGCAATGCAAACCTGCAAGATTGAGCAGTCTTTGCAATGTGGTCTTTGAAGGTCAGCTGGTCATCAAAGATTACACCAAGATTTCTGACCGAAGTTGATGGGGTAATTGTAGAAGAACCTAGTTGGATGGTGCACCTAGCCGTCTTGCCAGTTGAACTGTAGGTGATGTTTATTCATCCATGCCGAGATGTCTGCCAGGAAGCCTGAGATCCGTGCAGCTACCGTTGTATCATCTGGTTGAAATGAGAGATAGAGCTGTGTGTCATCAGCAAAGCAATGGTTGGAGAAGCCATGTGCCTGTATTATGGGACCCACTGATGTAGAGTATATGGAAAAGAGGAGGGGTCCAAGAACTGATCCCTGAGGAACCCCAGTGACCAGTTGATGTGCTTTGGATACCTCCCATCCCCAAGCCACCCTGAAAGACTGTTCCCTCTTCGTTCCCTACCAGTGAGATTCAAAACCAGCTAAGTGGGGGGGACTCCCTGTGATGCCCAGTGTTGAGAAGGGAGGACGGAGGATATGTATGATGACTGTGTCCTCAGAATGCTCTGTTTGAATAGGCGTGGCGGATTGTAGACTCGGAAGTAAACACCCACTACTATGATTGGCTAACAGTTGTGTATGTGTGACAGCCTACATCCTTCATAGATGGACGCTGCTGGGATTTAGGTTAAAAACGCATAAATACTCAGTATATCAAACGATCTGTAATAACAGACAAAGCAATAGTGACCACATAGGTAAAAGCAGTTAATCAACTGTGTGGTGCGACATTGGATCCAATATAGATAGCACATCATCGTCTTTTAGTTTCAATCTTTCTGAAAATCCTGTGTGAATTGCCTTTTCTAAAACTACTGTGGGTAAAATTAAGTTCTTACTGACACGGTATGTCACTTCATTAAAAATAAAGTTCATCAAATGAAGTTTAACGTTTGGTTTCTGCGTAGACCTGTATTTGCCGCTCTTGCAATGTACCTGCTGTGTGTGCGAATCAGTGGGCGGGGCTAAACAGGCAGCGATGTAGAAGCACAGGGCAACTTGATGGTTAACCTGTGACTACACTTTTTTTTTATGCACCCCGTTCCCATGCCGAGCTGAGTCGTACCACGCAGTGGAAAAGCGCCACAAGACTTTTAACGGCAGCTGCAGTGACGCAATGACTTTACAGATTAGCGATTGGCTCTTTTATTCAGAAGGCGGGGCTTCCTTTATTAGAGCGCCCATATTGAGCATCGCATTTTTCTCCATTCACAACTATACTAATGACATGTCTTGGGTATTCTATAGTCTTTGAGAGCAGACTCCTGATTCTAGACCAGCAATCATTTAGGGCTGGTACGGAACTATTTTTTCTGATCTGCAGTGTTTCAAGAATGGGCACACGCTTAATTTGTTGAAAAGGGGCACCAGATTGCTCATCTTGTAATAGACTAGTTTTACATTTGCAGACCACATTTGGCCTGCAACATCCACTCTAATTGAATCACATCTCTCATGAGCAACAGTTACAATTGGTTATTTTTAACCAATTTGATTTGCAATCTTGTGAGTCTGAACAGCAGGCCTTGCCTAATATTTGCGTTTGAGCATGTCACGCTAGAAGGGTGTGAACGTGTAAAGGAAAGGGAAATAGCATATGGATGACTGTCTGCTGGGGTAGTATCATGATTTTAATTTTTCTCTATGAATCACCGCTGATATGGCCAGGGGCTCCCGGTTGGGATTATGTTTAGGTAAAGTGTTGTTGAAGATATCCAAGGGGCCAGGTTCGGCTCCTTTTAATATGTTCCTAATGTTCTGGAGCCAGACTCGGTGAGTTATGAGAACTCTTCAGTCATCGCCATAACTCAAACACATGCTTACATAAGAGCCGACCCAACACTAGTCATGACGACGGGAAGTTATTGTTTGGGGTTGACGGTCATGGCATCGGAGCAGATGGCGCTTATTCATCTCAGGTGCACGGAGAGATCCAGTGAGTGCAATACATTTTGTTCTGCACCAGATTTGACAGTGTAAGCTATCTGTCTGGTGCAGCTTTGTCTCTTTGTTCATGTTCTAGATTCCTAAAGATGTTCCTGTCAAGAGAGATTGAACAATACATAACGCACATGCATACTCCTCTAATATATGCACATGTATACCCATATTGCTTGGCCAGCACTTTTTGTTTTGAAACTTGAACACGATTTTGGCTGAAACTCTTGCTCTGAGCTACTTTGTCAGGAATGTTTCTTCACTGAGGAATCCCCAGCGACAGGGCCTTCTTTGCCCTGCATGAAATACTATTCCATTTATTAATATGAGGAAATCTCTTCAGAAAGAGAGTGCAGCCTCCAGCATGTGAATAGAGGGGGCCCATGGAACTGCTGTGGTTTGCTGTGGAATGAGCCTGATTTAACACATGAATAACAGAAACTAGAGCTCCACAAAACAACTGGACAGAGTCTCAGCAGTTGGGGGAGGAGGTGTGCTCTCCACCGTTTCTCTATAGCGGTCTGTTTCTACTCCATCTTTGGACCGAAAATTTGTCATGTTTTTCTCTTCAAAACTGATGAATATTACAATGCTTACGAATTCCTATCTTTAGAAACTCACTGTGATATGATCCTTGAAACGACTCTCCCAATGGTAACACTTGCAGTATGCTCAAGAAATTAGCACTTCCCTTGGGAAATTTCTTCCTTTTTGGGGAGCAGGCCTGCAGGTGGGTCTGTGTGTGTGGTTAAGCATATGAAGTTCAGAGTCTGATGGATATCAGATGGATCATAGTTTGAGCGGGTTTGTTGATATGGGCTTGCCAGCAGGTCACCTGTCAGTGCCTTAGGCGGTGCGTCTGTGGGAGTATGTTCTTTCTTTGTGGGCGAGTTCCTCAAGTAAAGGTCAATCCACACAAATGCACAGGGCAAGAGGATAACTGATTGGCGGTTGGTTAGTTTGACCAATAAGAGACCTTGAGTTCCTGCAATGCTGCAGTTAATTAGCTCAATCCCAGCTCCTTTTTATCGTGTTGCAAATCCAGATGTGAACCGTCAAGCTTTACGCAAAATGAGTTACTGTAAATCTGCTCTATGACCAGGCAGACACACTATGAAAGTGCACAGGCCAAGAGGCTTGTTCACGGCCCATGACCTGGAACCTGTGAGCTTCTGACTTTGTGCAGGGGCATCGGTAGTCAGGTCTCTGACAAAGTGATTTAGTCATGGCTTGTCTCCAGTAAGGGTTTATCCCACTGACCCCGGAAAGGCTTCATATCCAAACATGTCATAAAGAGAAAGATCTGCAGTAAACCAGGTGTTAAAGCCAATCTGGCTTGGAGAACGTGCAGATTTAGTTGGAGCCATGTGAGCCTTGCACATGTCCTGAGGTTAGCTTCATCTTGAGCTTAGCCAAGGTTTCTCAGTAGGGATGCACGCCTAAATTTGTGTAATCGTATTTGTGTGCTGATACTGATATCTGGTTTCTTAGAACATCCATAGATACATTTAGATATCCTTTTATTTTTAAGAATAATTAGATGGTTAAATTGTCAACTTTTTGTCAGTTGTTTTGTTTATATAATTTATTTTACTATGTTCTATTTTTCATTCTGTAAATCATTTTAAATTGTCACTTAAGCCACAAAGATATTTTCCTAACTGAGATTTGTTTTTTTACCAGCTTTGATTGGCAGAACATAATTGCATCTGCTTTTAAACAAATGTCTGCGTTAACAGCACACTAATTAAAAACCCATTCAAAACAAATTGATTTTTTTCTGGAAACGTTGAGTTTTCGCTGTGTTTTGCCCTCCCATCCACATGTAAACATTTTAGTTCACTGAAAACAGAGGTTTCGGAAAACACTTCAAAATGTTGTTTTCCTTGATGTGTGTGTGAACACGTGAAAATTTTTTGGAACACATCAAGAGCGCCATTTGCGCATGGCAACAGTTGTTTATAAAAATGTGCTGGAATTCTTCAGGAAGGATTCTGACCACAATAGCAAAATACTGCTTAGTTTTTTTTGTGGTCAGCTGTCATCGATGACGTTTACAGGTCAGCCTACAGTTGTTTAATGATCATACCGCTATACGGAGGAGTATGCATATACTGCATCAGTAAATTATACATTGCCAAAATGTTCTTAACTCGGTCTCCACCACTGACCGGCTTTCTTTGTTTCCACTGTTATATGTTAGGGGGGAATCCCTAAATCAAAACATGGTGAAGAAGAAGCAGAAACAACAATCGTGTATCGTCTGTTTTTTGATCATTGATCTAAATTCGATTGAGATGTAGTACAAAAATGCCATTTTCTCAGCATATATGCTTTGCCAATTATGCATGTTTTGCAAATTTGGCATGTTCAGATATTCATATGACAAAATATTATGGTGGCCAATGTTTCGTAAAAATATTTTTTTTTAACGCAGATAGGTACTGGTTAAGTGTTCTTTTTTTTTTTTTTTTGTTAGATTCTTCGCTTTGGTGTTTTTTGGTGCCTTTATTGATCAGGCCAGGGTAGGTAGTGTGGACAGGATTTTTTTTTTTGAAAAAAAAAAAAAAAAACGGCAGAAAAATGCTTTTCCTTTTACAAATTTCCATATACGTGTGAACAAGGTATAAGCACCGCCCAAAGTCGTTCATTCTGACCCATTCCTTCTGCCTAGTTTTTTTTAGCTATTGTGCAATTTAGAGATGATACACATTTTGCTGCATCAGCTGTCGTCAGACATACCAGCACTCTGTATCAATCTGTATCATCTTTTTAAGTACTATTCCTCAACGTCACTGGCAGACCGTCCTAAACCTCCTGTCTTCTGCAAATGTTACTTTTGCTTTTTCAAGTCTGGATAGGTTTCACTGTGAAACAATAGACAAATATGGCTTTGCGTTCCAAGATTGTTCTTGCTCTTCGAAGCAGCAGGATTGTGTAATTTTGTAGCAATGAAGTCCCAGACGGGGAAATCTTAATCAACATTCTTGGCATAATAGGAAAGCTTTGGCTCAAAGGATGTTTTGTTTGATTATTTAATTAATTTTTTTCCTCTCATTGCACTCTCAAAGGGAAGTAAAAAATCCAACAACTTTTTTGGCCCCTTCCCGCTGGCTGTCAGTTAAGCTCAGAGTTTTCCTAGATGTGACACTGATATTTCAGCGCTGTGAGTGAGTTTAAACGTGGAATCACAGGCCAGGCTTGACGAAGTGCTCCCCGTTGTGGTGTCTTCCTTCTCCACACCGTTGATGCGGGTATGGGTTGAGCCAATCAGGTGATTCAGTGACTAAGATGGGCCGGCTGTCCGAAACAACCCACCGCCAAACCAGAGACCAATATTTCTGTTTCTCTTTTGCGCCTTCACTTTTTCACACCTGTGCTAGTGGCTTCCTCTATATTTTAATGCTGGGGCCATTTTATTTAAGTCCCCCAGGTCAGCCTCTTCCGGTCAACGATTTTGGGTACAGCATAAAATTAGGATCGGGAGGGGATAAATCACATTGACCAGGGACATTTTTGGATGGTTAAAAACATCTTGTTCCTGTTCAGCCGCAAGGTCACGGGTTTCTTTCGGCATCATGCTAGATTCAACCATTGACAAATTCTTGTCACCATTTGCTCTTGAACATATTTAAACGCTGTTGACCTTCTTTCTTTTGTATCGACCCCCTATTGCACACACCAAACGGCATATTTTATAAATGTTATGTCCATAAAATGGGCCCAATTTTGTTATCCCTTTAAGTTCTTACTGATGAATGTTTAGGAAAACATGCAACAACCCCAAATTTAAGCCACATGAATTATGTATAGATTTCTTTGCAATATAAAACAAAAATATTGTACAAAGTGTTATTTATTTTAAAGAGAAATCAGCAAAACTAAATTGCTTTTTCAATATTATGAAAATTTGAATACTTGGTAGGACATGTTAATAGTTAAAGTAGGAAAATACACCTGTGGTTACTCTGACAGGACACAGAATCTAATGCAATGACATTCTGACATATTAAAGGGATAGTTCACCCAAAAATGAACATTACCCCATAAATTACTCACCCTCAAGCCACCCTAGGTATATATGACTTTCTCTCTCTTCAAATGAATACAATCAACGTTATAGAACAAGCTCTTCCTAGCTTTTATAACCTGGCAGTGCGACCTAGAGGCTCTATGATTTTTGAAGCCGCAAAAACTGCGTCCATTCCATCATAAAAGTGCTCCACAACACCAGCATCTGGCTGTCTGAATAAAGGCTTCTGAAAGCAATCGAGCCTGGGGTTTGTTGTAGAATAGTCCATATTTAAAACTTTATAAACGCATAAGGCTCTAGCTTCCGCTAACTGTTGTACGTGCATTGGATGGTTCCAGTCGAATGACGTAAGACGTTCGGCGTACGCGTACAGCTCAGTGAACGTGACAACTTGTCTGCCCGGCCATGCGCAGAGAGCACAGAGGCAAACAAAACACAAAGTGATGCTGGAGGTTTGGCATAATACAGCCAGATGAGACTTTGAGTTTTCCTTTGGCTGTAAACACAACTTTTTGCCTCAGCAAAACTAGTTTATATTTCTTCAACCAAGGCTCTCTACGCCTACGCTACTCTCGGTCTGAACACGCGTACGACAGTCATGGAAGCGCTAGAGATTACTTTGTTGCTTCAACGGCCTTTATTAACCGCACCCACACCCCATACCCCCCGGAGCCCGTGTGTAGCACCTTTTATGAGGGCGGCGATGCACTTATTTGGGCTTCAAATCTCTACCACCATTTCTACTGCCCTTCTAAGTAGGGAAGATCCCGACATATTTTTTATATCAACTGATTGTATGGATATTCGTCTGAAAGAAGAAATCCTTATACAGCTATGATGCCGCTTGAGGGTGCGTACATAATTGGGTAATTTTCATGTTTTGGGTGAATCTATCTCCGGTTTTTTGTGTTTTTTGTGTTTTTTACAAGTGTTTTTGTATCCAGAATTTTCCAGATGTCTTTTAGGATCACTGTACATGGTACACCTGGCTGTTTTAATTTTCAATAAGATGGTTGTAGATCTGTCCCGAAGGGCTTCAAGCATGGAAATAGCTCTTGTTGAAATATTTGTGTTTGTTGCTTTCTATTGTTGCCTTGGAAATTCTGAAAACACAGAGCTGATTATAATCAGAAGAGCCTTCCTTTATCTCATGTAATGCTGCGATCAATTCTGTGACATTACTGTCTTCACCTCAAGTCTTTGTGTTCATCATGTTTGCTAATCATAGGACTGTAAAAAAGTTTTTTTGTATTTTTTTCTCCTGTTACCTCAAATTTTCCTCCACATCATCTACCGTAGCAAACGCTGATCAGTGGAGTGCGCGCATTCCTGTCTCCCCTCCCATTTCTGCCCCACTGAAAAGGACTGGCGCTAGTACTACAAGTTTGTCCTCATTCCCCTGGCTAATACATTGGAATTTCTTGGCTGATACCTCATATTTTCTAACTTCAGTAGAATAAAGATCTAGTTGTTTTATTTTGGAACTCGTTTACAGGCTGAATATTTACAGATACAATTTATCCTGCGTTATTATTGGTCAATAGGAGAAACTTGTTCCAAAATAACCCCAGCCAAATGTTCGTTAAAAACTCTTGTTTAAACTCTTGTTAAATCTACAAACTAACAGTCTGATCTCAGGATGGATTTTCAGTACATTGCTAGTATATTAGTTAGATAATTACCTAGATAAAAATTGTAAGCCAACACATGCTAGCAATGTTGTTAACTAGCGAGTCATGCTAACTCCAATACAGCATTTGTTAGCATGTAAGCTAATGCATTGCAGATTTGATTCATCTCTCATTTTTAAATGAGGTCAGTCACAGCAGCAGTTCAGGGTAACACATTTTAATTATGGACATCACATGGTGATCCAAATGAACCAATCCAAATGAACCAACAATATTGTCAATTTAGATTTCTATACAGCTTCATGCTCATGGCAGCTAATAATTTACTACATTGGACATAGGGGTGGGCGATTTGACCAAAATCTTTTATCACCATATGAATAATTTTATATTCACGTAACAATATTTTATCACATATATGTTATTTTTTGTTTAAATAAGCCTTATGTCATACACATCATTTTGAAGCTGAGAAATTTCATAATTCTTTGTCAGTCACCGCGGTGTCAAGAATCACCATAAAATAATCCTATGCCTAATCCTAATACAATAAATAATAAATCGAACTCAAACTCACTGAAGACAGTAAGCAGTCAGGCTATTAAACGGAATAATACTATTAGCAAACAATTCGACCACAATAAAACACCTACATTAGAAGCAACTACAATGCTGCAGACATTGGATAGTTAATCAAAGGGATGAAAACTACTGCTATTATTCACTGTGTACATTAATATATATTATTCTTCTTATTAAAGTTCCAACAAGGTCGACTTTCGCCGAGCGCAGTGACGAGATTTTCTCTCTTTTGTTAGTTCTGTTAAGGATTGTTCACAACTTGCTAGTCTTCGTTCTCTTGGTTGTTTGGCTCCTGGACCAAAAAATAAACATACATTTGGTTCCTGGTCTGCTTAGCGTTCACCCTGGCATTTCTTGACAGTTGGAACCTTAAAGATACCAACCCTAAAGGCATGTACATCCTCCACAACCTGATTTGGTCGGTTGAATGACGATATTTCAAACGGAACTTGAGCTGACCCTTCTCTCCCACATAGTGTGGTTTGACCTTAAAGCTGCAGGTGTATGGGATGCTTTAAGTAGAATACCCTAATGCCATCTGCTGACTAAGCGCTCATTGTTACATGTACCTGATTATTTTTACCACCCTTTGCACACTTCACGAGACCTCATTAAAGTCAAGTTACATCCTCGTCGCTCCTACATTTGCTCTCTGGGCCTCATTTTGTTTTAGTGATCACACCGTTCAGTTGTGTCGTCAAATCATGTCGCACTATAGGCTGAAGCTTGGGCGCATCTTGTCAGTGAACAACGGCTCTGTGTCGTAAATGCTGCTCAATGTGAAAGCACACACCTGATGGAGATTTACCGCTGATTACAGAACAACTTTACTGACAAGATGCTCATTAAATATCGCATTCGATTTATCGTGCAGCCCTAGTCGCATAGTGTCGCATCTTGTCATCACATCCTGTTTTTGGTTCGTTTGGAAGCATTTGGTCCATGTTGCGTTCACATTTCATTCGAACCGCACCAGAGCTCGTTTGGAACCTTGGTGCAAACCAAACAAGCAGACAGAGACCACTAAAAAGATGGGTCTCGGTCCGCTTGTTTGGTGCGCAGCAGGGTTCGGATGGCAGCGTTCACACTTACTCAAACGAACTGCACTAACAATCGCACCAGAGTTCGTTTTAATCGAACTAAACATGACAAGTGTGAACACACCCTAACATGAATGACAGACAGCAGGAATATAAGACTGCTGTCACTTTAAGAGCTACCCAGATCCAATATACTGTTACACATGTGTTTTCTTTCTCAACTGTTTGCTTTCACTTAAGGGGTTCATACTAAGATGTTGCTAAAAATAACATTATTTTGTGTATTTTTGTAATGAAATGTGTTTATGCGGTTTTAGGTTCAAAAAACACATTATTTTCCAAATACTGTACATTATTTTTTCTCCTCTATGCCCTCCTTTCTGAAACGCCTCGATTTTTACAAAGCTCCTCGGTCTGAAAAAGCGAAGTGCGTTGTGATTGGCCGAATCGTGCGTTGTGATTGCGCCTAGATCATCCTCAAGCGTGTGATGGAATGTTTAGCGCTCGCCTTACCATTTTGTGATGGATGCCCTGTCTGGGGCCTTATCGATGATTCACAAACTAACCCATTATAAACGAGCGCATTCGCGCTCGCCGCTAAACATAAACCTGTCTGCACTTTGTGAGACGTCGTGTAGAAATGACAAACAACAAGGCCCTACTCTCTCATCTGCCATACAAGCACAAACTCGCTTGTAATATAATAAAAATATAAACGCTTTAAATATAAAAAAATTACTTACAGTCTGTGTGTCAGAACAGCCTGCATTGTAGTCTACTCTTCCAGGATCAGGAGACAGTCCTCCATAAAATGTGCAGCACTCATCTGAATGTTTGGGTTGAACTGTTTTGGAAGAGTGTTGTAAATACAACTTACCACTGATTTCTAGTCATGTCCTCTATTTGAATGCCAAACAAAGTAGTTTCGCTTTCACAACAAAACACACAGTACAACCACACGTCGGCCTAAGTGAGCTTCGGCGGCCTACATTGACTGAGGCCTCTGGTCTATCATGATGAACGGTCCTGGGCTAGGTTTTAGAGTGAGCACAGTGCGGGATGGGCTTGACAACGGAAGGTCCCGGCTATTTCGATGGAAGGACGCTCAGAAGTACCTTAGACACTACCCCGCGGCTGTACTCCGATTCGGCCACGGTGATTATCGAATCTCGTCTATTTGGGGGGGGGCCACAGCCAAACAGTTGATTTATTTCCTCAGCGACCAGCATGGATCCGCTCCAGGCATGACGAAGCGGATATCGTCCTGTTATGGAAGACCAAACAAAGTAGTTTCGCGTTCACTACGAAGCACACAGCGCCTTCACGACATGGCGGCAGCAACAATACTACAGTGAGAATAAAATTTACGCCTTCTTTCTTTGCGTGAACATTTGGGTGGCGTTATGCAAATCTTCCCACATAGTGACGTAGGTATGTGGGGGCGTGTTAGAACGAGAAGTTTTTAGGTAGGTGTGGCTGACTCTTAATTTGATAAAGAATATCTCTTTGGATTCGAGACTTTAATCTTTGCAACTTTACAAATCATCTTTATGCACCAAGAGCTTGTAACACACACTCTCAAAAGAGAATCGGAAAATGAAACCTCACGCACTCATATGACCACCCTTTAAGACTTCACTGTGTTTAGAGGATACTTGGCAAAGACCGGGATTTGTGTGACACACAGAATGATATGTTAACAGTTCAAGGCCTATAAAGCAGCAAAAATCACTCTGTACAATACTCCGCACTCTATGATGCCGTCTTCTCGTGCACTATGTCTCTTTTCTATAGCGCCCTCGAGAAAAGAGTTGTTTCAGACAGTGCGGCACCAACAACGAATGAGTTTCTCTTTTAAACCGCAATGCCATAAAAAACCATTCCTCATCAGTACTTTCGTTACCACCGTACCCGTTCACGTCACATGAGGCGTTAGTAACTAGTGATAGAGGAGATAAATTCTCTAAAATCTCTAGCGTTGATCAAATTTGTCGTTTATCATTCTTATTGCATGTCTATTGCCTCGAGTGATTTGCATATTTTGGTGGCTTACAGCCTAGTGCATTATATTAAAATCGTGCTATTAGGTCTTTGACTGATAACTAATAAGCTTTGGACTAAAAAAAATAAAACACTAAAAAGTCAAATCAATCTACAAGAGAATTTAGGCATCATAATATACAGTATGATAGTGGATATTCATTTTGAGTTTTGCTAAAGATTAAATAGTGTTCGAAAATGTTGGCATCTAATTTAACTAGCTTCTTCCAAGTATCCAATGAATTTACATTTAAGTTTAATTAGCTGCACAAGCTACATCAAAATATTTGTTCTGTTATTATCCCATTAATCTATTCTATAAATTTGCAGTCTGTTTTGAATTTAGCATTGGTTTGTTCGTTTACATGGTTCTCGACCCATCAGAATTAAACCAGATTAAAACACTTTTTCTTTTTTATTTACCTCAAGTTCATAGTGTAAGATGCTTCCACCGAACTAACCTTTATTTCTTTATCACACAGATAAAGAAATACTTTGAGCTGGAACCTCTGGCACGAGGCAAGAGCTGGATTCTGGAGGGCAGCACGGTGGACAGCATGGACGCGGTGAAGGAGAGCTTCGGTCAGCTCATTCATCTGCTCGAGGAGAAGGACCACGAGACAGGCAGGATATGACACGGGGACGACATCCCAGCATCCCTCAGACACTACCGAACGCCAACTCACCACAGGCCAGCACATCCCGGTTGAGCCTGGCCGTCGAGTAAACTACATTGTTACTTTAACTCTGTTACTGTGGTGAAACAAATTGAGCCATGGGAAAAAATGGACTATGATAAATCCTCACGTAAGGATACATATCTGCAGAAAAAGAAGCCCTTAAGTTTGATACCTTCTCTCAAACCACACGTATTAACCCAGAACAAGCGTTCGACACATGATTACCATTCTCAGTTAAATGGTTGTATCTGTCCTTTTTAATGCAGACCTAGTTGCACATTGCTACTAAATAGATGATGTAATCATATTCTTGGTCATGTAGGGCAACTGGAAGCCATGTAGTCCCTAGTTTGTTTTCTTAGCACAGCGTGCGAGTGATTGCGTGAATGCGTGTTTGCGAGAGAGATATGCCAGTTTGTACTTAAAAGCCTTAAAGTGAGTCCTAATGTATTTTTAAAACAAACGTTTCATTGTGTTCTCAGAAACGACAGTCTTTAGATGTAACTCAAATAGGCCGTCTTAAATATTTGTGGCTGTGAAGTGAAAAGAAGAGTGATTCCTCAGTCGTGAATAAATAAATATTCTATAATATCTCTAAACTGCGTGGAGCCGCACTTGATGTACCATTGGAGCTTTAGAGTGACTATAAATGCACATTTTTCATTTGGGATCATTGAGGACACTGATGTTTTCATAACTTGGTCTAGTATTGTTTGACAGCTGATTATATCCAGGATTTTGCTCGTTTGTCTCTTTATCCTGGATGGTAATGGTTGACAAAGCCCTACTGAAACATATAACACCGGTTTGACTTTGTCTTTTCACCAAAGACACTCCAACCACAATCAGCATCACCCTCTCATCCCTTTAGGTGAACCGTGACACAGCCTTTGATTTTGTATGCATGATGTATTTACCATGTGCTTGTTTGGATATCGCGCTATTGGAATTTTTTTGTATTTCTGTTGGCCCTGAATGTAACATGCTCTCTCTGCATCATCTCACCTCCTCTAGTCTCAATGTGGTCCCATTTAGATGAGTTTCTGGAGGAGGAAGGAATGCAAGAGCCCAGTCCGGTGTTAACCAAATCATTCATGTGCCACATCAGCCACACTTCCAAAAGCAAGCAAACACCTTGAATGCATAATCATCATCAAACTCGGGAAACATCTTGGGTTTTATTTATATCTACTACAATTTTATACCCTCCGAACCAATTCAGCTGCCTTTTTGTAATTCAAATATTTGTACATTTGTGACAGATTAGTCTCTGGAAAGACATGTGCTTGTCTTTGTACTGGAAGATAAAAAGTCTAGGTGGACTTTTAGCCATTTACCAAGGTGGCATCAAGTCAGGTGGCACATGTTTGACAGTGTTTATGCATAATTTCCACTGAGAAACATGGAAAATAAAGGTAGAAGAAGGACAAATATGTTGTCTTTGGTCATTTACTTATAGGATGATATCATGTTTCACATTTTTGGCTGATGAATAATGGATGAGAACAAATGATCTAGACCTTGACACAGAGTTGTGAAGGTCTTCAAGGGTTCTCTCTATGATATCGCTTTCTGTCTTTCTTTTTTCTGCTAATAATTTTTTATATATTAACAAAACATCTTTATTGTCTTTTTTTTCTAGGAAGTATGAGTAAAAGATTATGGAAAACTAGTTAAAGGAATAGTTCAACCAAAAATATAAATTTGCTGAAAATGTACTCTATATACTATGAGTTTGGTTTCTTTCTTCCCTTGCTCACCAATGGATCCTCTGTAGTGAATGGGTGCCGTCAGAATTAGAGTTCAAACAGTTGATAAAAACATCACAGTAATCATCAAGTAATCCACACCACTCCAGTCCATCAGTTAATTCTTGTGAAGAGAAAAGTGTGGATTTTACTTGTGGAATTATTATATGGGGTATCAGCTGTTTGTACTCTTATTCTGACGGCACCCATTCACGGCAGAGGATCCACTGGTGAACAGTGATGCCATGATCATTTCCTCCAAAGCTGATGAAGACAACTAACCATCTCTACATCTTGGATGGCCTGCGGTAACAATTTTAAGCAACTTTCGCGTTTGTGTGAACTATTCAATTTTTGGCTTTCCAGAAATTCATCTCTTTTAGTTTCACTTTTTCTTGAAAAGATATCAAATGCTATAGTTGCCACCACCGGCGCACCTTTATTTCTGACTTCATGTCCCCAAATTTACAAAAATTAAGTTTAATTCAGAATTCAGATCCATTCATTCCACTGACCCATTTACCAATTATCATAATTGGCTTCTTTGATATTTCCCTTTGTTTCGCTCATCTGGATGGCTTTGAGCTTGCTACTGACTAAAGAGCAAGGAACGCCAGCATCTCTGTGGGTCATCAGCACAAGAGTGATTAGTCATAGTGTTTCCCTGTCTATGGATTAGTCATCTACAGTCATTTCCAGCTGTCCTCATAACCCACAAAACTGTGGGATGGAGGCAGTTTCTTTTCATTGGCTTGTAGGGATTCCCATAAATCAGACTCTGAAGTTAATATATCCATGTATCCAATAAACATAATGTATCCATGTCCATACAGGAGCTTAACAAAACCAGATCCTGCTAAAATGTCAAATGACACATTTATAGATGCTGGGGATTTAACAAAACAAAACAGAGGGGGGACAAAAACATTCAGGCAACCTGGACCACAATCACTAGACCACATTGTTATTCTATGACTTGAAAGAAACTTTCTTGGAGTTTCAGTTGACAGCAGACATCGGGAAATATAATTAGGCGCCTAAAGTTTAACCTCTCTCTCATTTCTCCTTGACCAGAGGACAACTCAAGTAAGAAGCAGCACAGACACTGATGATCAGTTAATAATTTCTAAATACAACATTGAAATTGTCCGTGACTTTGCTTTCTGGGGGCAGACAGAAAATTGTTCCTCTGATTTTCAGATCTGACTGACAAAACCTGTTCCGACAGCATGAAATGCAAATGAAGCTGCTGAAAGAAATACCATCTTTTGGTAATGGGTATTGTGTCTGGCGAAGAGACATTATCTAAAATAACCTGAGACCATTTGAAATGACTCACTCACGCTATACCAGACGCATATTAGTATGCAGACAGATGAACACTTGGGATTAATCTTTCAACTTTAACCATGTCTGAAGAACTTCACAAAGCTGTCTGCAAGACAGACTTTCAATATTTTCTTCTTTTTCCCCAGTTTCAGTCTGACAGCCTCGCGCTAATCTTCTTAAAACGTCTCTGCTCTCTATCACACCTGTGCAAGTTTCAGAAAGTTTCTTAAATTTAAGTATTATTAGTCTCTTTGGCAGCTCTTAAAGGAATAGTTCGCCCAAAATTGCTGTCTTTCCTTTGTGGAAAAACAAAAGATATTCTGAGATATAACTGTTTTTGTCCATACAATGAAAGTTATTTTTTTTGAAATTCTTTACTATTCTTGACATGCGAAGTACAGAAAAATGACAGAAAGTTCATTTTTTTGGTTGAGGGCTGTCCCTTTAGACAATTGAGATCAGGTAACACATTTAATCTGACACACTCTATAATATATATATATATTCAGTGTTGGGGAAAGTTACTTTTATTTTACAATATTGCTTTACTCCATAAAAAAGTTACTAATTATGGTACTTAGTTACTTTTCGTGGAAAGTAATGCGTTAAGTTACTTTTGCGTTACTTTTTTAATCTGTACA
>JADLZN010012097.1:0-445952 GCA_018155175.1 Sinocyclocheilus anophthalmus | reverse complement strand
GGTGAAGGGAAATCAGCAAAGAATCCAATTACATTGGAAGTTAAGCCCAGTGGTAATGGCTTAAATTAATGGTCATTGCAGAAATTGGGTTTACACTAGCGCAAATACGACTGGGGAAAAAAAACAAAAACAAACAGCACAACCCTTACAAGAACTACAGCATAGTAATTAACAGGAAATACAAAACTTCAAATTTAACATTCATACTACATTTCTTTTAATGGTGACCATGTTGAGTGAGATACAGCATAGTAATTAGAAGCAAGATGTGATTGATAAGCTTTATTCGTCACTATCGGAGTCTCTTTCGATGCTGTAAGCCATGAAGAAAGCGTCGGGGCGGGTTGGGACAAGGGGATGACCTGGTCTCACAATCTCAAAGCCCATGAAACTGAACGTCCTCAGCAGCGATGCTGGAGACAGAAGTGCAAAGGAAGTTAAAAATAGGGTTAATAAAAGAAAATACAAAAAAGGCAAGAACACAGGAAGAGAAAAAGCGGATTACCTCGGTCATCTCGGCTCTTATGGAAGCAGATGAAAACGTGATCAACCTGTAACTTCTCCTCTGCAAACTCCAGCAAGAGTGAAAAACTGTTGGCCAAAAAAAAAAAAAATACATTTTACACTGGAACAATCAGTTTAAGCCACAACTTTTTCCTGTAGGTATAAAAGAAAAATGTTAATTTGACTAACCTATCTTTGCTCCCTTCTGGGAGGACACCAGTGGGGATTTCGATGTAAAGGTTTGCCCCCTTCAGTGCTCCCCTCCAGACTAAGTGCTTGCTCACAGAGCAGCGCCGCTCGAAGAGCAAAAAACGTACACGGCTGTTCAACTGAGGGGCTTCCTCAAGAACCAGTAACTGAGCATCCTTCAAAAACAACAAATAGTTATATGCATATATGCAGTCAAGGACAATTACTACAGCACAGCCATTTAACAAACTAGCATTTAAATCATTAACATGAGAAATCAGGCGAGGTGAAATGTCCAACGTCAATTCCCACAGGTGATGAGATTAATATGCAGATAAGATATGACCCTTGCACAGTGAGAACTAAAAGCATACATCATGCACACATTCTCTTTGAGGAATTAAGTTGATACATACAAATTCTGCTATCATTTATACAACATATGATAAACTGGATTCCTCTGTCTGAGCACCCACATAAAAACAGAAAAATATTAGCAAAAAAGGGTATATTTTGATTTTAGAAAACACTAAATTCAACATGATTTCTGTAAAATAAAACCAATTTTTGGTGTCAGAGTGAAAACAAATCAGACATAGATATTACTGACAAAGCTGTTTTTGTCAGCTTTGATTGTAAACCAATCCAGATGTACAAAGTACATTTATTAGTGAACATTAGATTAATGAATAAAACACATGCTTGTTTTGCTGCAGATTTCATTTGGGGAAATGACAAAAACTTTACTTTTTTTTTTCCTTCACAAAATGTAACACTTTTCAAAACACATTTATCTTAAGAGTAACATTGCACGTTATAATAAATAATATTCTTTCAAAGACGACAAAGGAAAAGACGAGAGAGTTCATTTATTCGGACTATAAATGTATAAATAAAAAAAGGCAAAAAATGTATAAATAAACATCTACAACAATAAGCATCTTCCACGCGTCTGTGGAAAATAAATAAGAGTACACGTCTGTACAATATGAACACGACTCTGTGCTCAAATGGAGTTCTGCTGTTGACGGTGGTTTATCCAGTCAGTAACAGAGATACATGGCTATAATCCGTGTAATCGTCATCATCCTCCTCTTCATCCGTCTCTTCAGAGAGAGCTACGGAGGAATATAGCAGCTGTTGCATTAGTATAAAACACAACAGCATTCAGGCACAGAGTCTTACTGCATCTTTCTCCCAAAGCATCTCTAACTGATGCTTTGCAATTCACACAAGGTTGTGGGATCACAGCTCAGAGAGGAACGAGAGGGTGGGATTGAGTTTCTCTGTGGAATGGCGCCTAACTGCTATCTTTTATTAGCGGGAGAATTTCTTGTATTTGTCATTGTATAAAATAAAATAAAATCAAGCAAAGAGACACTATGTAATCCCTTCTTATAAACAAAAATATCGCTGTTTGGAAGATGATTCTTCAATACCACACACAGGCTCGGCCGGGTGAAATATGGTTCTACTTTAGGGCATTAACAACTGATCATCTAAACATGTTCTTACTAAACATAAAATCACATTTTTCCCACATGAGATTTGTTATGTCCCACATTTTAACCATTATAAGAAGTGATATTTTCTAGAAACACGTGAAGAAAGTCCTTTCTTCTAGAGGAATAAGTGTCATTAAAAATACTTGTAAAACACAGAATATGGTTAGAATTTTTTTTTTCACATTACGCAAAATGGACATAACAAACCAACAGTGAAAAAATTGAGTTTCCCTTTATTACACAGACGATAGACAAAGGTGTTAGAGATGTTAGCTGGGGTCGGAAACGAACGTCCGCAGACAATATTTGTCTCTCGGAATTGATTTTCTGGGTATATAAAACACAGCATACTGACCATTTCAAAAACTGCAATTAAAATATGTGTCCGAAATATATCTATATATTAAAATACACATTTAAAAAAACTTTCTGCCCCCGTACAATTTATATTTCCAGGGCATTTTTTGTCACTTTCGCAACTGGTGGATTTCTGACCGTGCACCATAATGGCACCAGGTTCGCTTTTCTTTGTCCATCACAGAGCAGGTCAGCCTGCCATAGAGCAAAAACAACAAGACGATTCACAAACAGAGCACGCTAAGTGAGTTTATGTTCACTTTCCACATGATACCGTCAGTCACGTTTCTGTCTCTGATGCGCAGACAGTGAAACAAAATCAGATGAGCAGCATGTTCAAAACTGTCTCGCATCCCAAACGGAAATCCTTCCAGGCTTGACCTCAAAGATTTTGGCTTAACACCTCATCGATAGATGAGCAGGGGACAACTGCACTGTCCCGGACACTTCTAACATCTCATCGCCTCTGAGTTAAGTCTTTGCGAGAGGAAGCCGACACAAGGGCTAATACACACTTTCTCTCCGACAGTCCTCGTGTTCCTTGTGGGGGCAATGGGAGGGGCAAGAAAGAAGGGTGTTTTCAGCAGGGGGAGGGAATGCGGGACATGGGTGCGGCCAGGTTTAGCATCCACTACTTACAGTTGCAGGAGCCCGAGTGTTTGACTTCCAGGACGAGACCCAAAGAGCAGGCGGCCTGCCTCATGGCGCACTCGCTCGGGTAAGTGGCGTTGTCGCTGGCGCAGACGCTGTCACCCGGACGACTCTCGGGACAGGTGTCCTCGCATACCACACAGCGTCCCCGTCCCGTCCGCTTGTCCCACAGACACTTTCGTCCCTCCCGGCATTTGATGTCTTCACAGGACCTGGCGTCTGAGGACGATGTGGAGTAGACGAAGAAAATGAGAACTGAAGTTTTCCCAAAGTATGATTTCACTTTACTGTATGTAAAACCACTTTTCAAGCCCCTTTCGGCTGTTCATTTTAGTCTTATTTCACTCCGTGTGGTTTGAGGAGGTATTAAATAACGCAGAAAAGCAGCAACAGTCAAAGCTACCCATGTGAAACATGAATATGTTATTGCAACAGAAAACAGAGTAATGAGAACCACATGTTTAAGAAAGGATTGTGCAAGCACAAGATTTTGTCTTAGTCTCACCTATGCATTTCCCCTCGTAGGCGACTCCAATGGACCATCCCATGATGCACGTTGCCCTTCGGATATGGCAGGCGCTGGCGTACCCAATCCCGTCATTCCCGCACAGGTACTGATCCGGTGAGGTCACCTCAGGGCAAAGCCGGTTGCAGGTCACACAGTAGGCGTTGTTGGTCTGGTCCAGTACACACGTCGAGCTTCCAGGACAGTGCACATCATAGCATGATTCTGTATGAAAATAATAATCCATAAATGCTGGCAGCTTCTGTTTAACAACCTTTTACACCTGGTTACGTGATACTGATGTGAAACTATAGCTTTATATTTTGTCAATGCATAAAAGTGTAAAATTCCATTCTCTCTATAAATATTTTGGTAGGCATAGTATTTTTATTAAAAAGACATGAAATAATGCATGTTCGTTCAATTACTAGCAAGTTATCATTCAGTTCCTTTTAAATGCATTTTATTTAAAGAACTGAGAATTGAGCCTTAGTTTTAGACTTAAAAAGTCAACGCGAAACAGCATTCGCAACCATTTTACTTCTCTAACGTGGTGTATTTCGGAGTGAAAAAGGATATTTAATGAAATTTTTCTCGGAATTTAAATTTCCCATATCCATTGGGAATTGACTGAGTCATAAAAAGTGGGTGTTACATAACAGAATGTAATTGAAAATGCTAGTTTAAACAGTTTTTACATGATCCAATGAGATCGCATGGCCTGCATGATGTCACCGGAACAAAAAGTTGTTTCAGAGGCGGAGCAGATTAGTATTTTGTGAACATTTTAATTCTGTAATGTGACGTATTTTTTCATAAAACAGGATATTCAGCAAGAACAATTTAAGTCGGGACCTAAATTTTCTATATCCATTTGGAATTGAGTGGATTATGAAAAGTGTTACATAACCAAATGTAAACAAAAATGCAAGTTGGTTAAAAGCAATTCCTACATTATTCAGTAAATTGCATGGCCTAATCATGAAGGGACTGACACAGAATAAAGTTGGTTCGGGTTCAGTAGATAGAGCAAGTGTTATGTACATTTTTGTTAAAATATTAAGCTTACAAAGAGACATTTTCTGTGCTTTGGTCCAGAGATGTACGCAGTTAGGTTATTGTTAAGGTTCAGTTAAGGCAGGTGTGGTTAAGGTTGGGTACGGCATGGTTGTCTAGTTGTGGACTTTGGGGGAAGATAGTGGGTTTTGTGGTGTTAAGTGTGAACCGGACGTTTGGGCAGTTTTCTCCGTGGTGACAGCTGGGGTTGTGTTGCGATCATGGGTTTGGGTTGCATGGTTGGGTGCGCATTGTTTGCCCTTGCTACGTTGTTTGGGGGGTCTTCCTTGAGATTATGTTTGGGGGTTTGGGGTGTTGTTTTGTTTTTGTGGCGCTATGTGCGTGGTTTTGTAGTGTCCTGACACCACATGGCCCGTTCAATGGTGTTCATCATTGGGAGTGTGGGTCAGGTTGTTTGTTGGGTGTGTTGTTGTCTTGTGTTTGGCGACTATTTTGTTGAT
This sequence comes from Sinocyclocheilus anophthalmus, assembly GCA_018155175.1. Classification (NCBI taxonomy): domain Eukaryota; kingdom Metazoa; phylum Chordata; class Actinopteri; order Cypriniformes; family Cyprinidae; genus Sinocyclocheilus; species Sinocyclocheilus anophthalmus. The sequence goes on along the minus strand of JADLZN010012097.1, from coordinate 440,724 downwards.
TGGGCTTGGTTTGTCAGCGAGTTTGTGTGTGTGTGGGTTGGTTATTTTGCCTCGGTTGGGGGCATGTTTTGTGTGGTGGGTTTCCTTTGCTTGTTTTTCTCATGTTTATGTGCCACATGTGTCTTCTTCATTCTTTGCATAATTTTTCGGTCGTTGGGTTGTGTGTGTGTCAATATTTTTTTATTACATGTCCAGTGTGTTAAACTGCTGGGTACTAACATATTTGATGTCTATTATTCTTAATACCTAATATTGTTGTAAGTATACAATGATAGATTGCCTTGTAGACTGTTCACATTGGTCTCTGGTTGTCTTTAATAAGATGTCTATTTGTTATGGGATATTTTTTGTTTTGTTTTTGGTTGTCTTCTTTGTTTTTGGTCTTATTCGTAAATTTTGTTATCAGTTGGTGGACTGTTTCTTTTTGTTGGTTTTCAGACATTGGTTTGGAATGTTTTTGAGTATTTGGGTTGGGTTTTTCGTTGTTTTTAGTGTGGTTGGTTTTGAATATTTACTTGTATATGTTGGGGCTGGTTTTTTTTTTTATTTAAAAACAAAAAAACAAAAAAAAAAAAAAAAAAAAAACAAAAAACAAACAACAACAAAAAAAACCTACATACACTATCCCATAACTGAACACTGAGCAACCATATCCACCAACCCACTACTTTACACTATCCCTCTCTCTTAAATTCCTACTTGCCCTTCCATCTTCCTCTTATCCCATACCTCTCCCCTTTTCCCCCCTTTTCTTATCCATCAACCTTTCCCCACACACCCCATACCCCTTCATCCTTTTTAACCGAACCTTTCTCATCTTTCTCCTCTCATCCCCTCACCCCTCCGCCCCCTATCTTTTGTCCTCTTTTTTTTCCTTCCCCCCCCTCAACCCTTCCCCTCCTCCTTCCCTTCCCCCCTCCTCCCTCCCTCCCCCCCCCCCTTCCTCTTCCCCCCTTTTTCCCTCCCCTCTTCCCCTCCCTCCCCCTTCCCCTCCCCCCTTCCTTCCTTTCCCCCTCCTCCTTCCCCTTTTTTCTCTTTTCCCCCCCCCTTCCTCCTTTCTCTTCTTTTTCCTCCCCCTTCCCCCCTCCCCCTCTCCCTCCCTTCCTTCACTGCTTTACTCCCTTCCTCCTCTCCCTCATTCCTCCTCCCTCCCTCTCATTACCTTCCCTTTACCTTTCCTTTCTTCTTTTCCATCCCTGCTTCCTCCCATTTATACTCTCTATACCTCCCTTGCGTCGCTGCTTCACACTTGAGCCTCCGCACCCCAGTTTCTACCGCGTGTTTTATCCAGACTACTAACTACATATTTCCAGAGTTCTCCCTATGCTTCGCACTCCCTACGTCATACCCACATCCTTCTCGCTTTTTACATCTATATGTCCCTCTAGTTGGGCTTTCTTGGTTTTCGTTCTTATCCTTCATAGGGTTTTTGAGATCCTTGTAATAGTTTGCCCACCGAAATTTATCAGGTGACATTTGGAAGTCTAGAAACTTTCTCCCCTCAAGAGCAACATTATGATTTGGGGCTGAGTTTGGGGGGATTTCAAAGAGTTGGAAAACAGCAGAAAAGTGATTTGGGGTCTGTTTGTGTTTAATGGGGAAAGAAGGCTGATTGTTACAGCATAACAGTTATTTGATATAAATATTTTTTCTTACAACATATGCCAAACTTTGAACTTGTAGGATTGAAAATACAAATGTCTTTACATGTTAATAAATTGGAATGTGCCATGAGGCTAAAATGTAATATATCAAAATAACAGGGTTGAGTTTTATGCTTAATATTGCGCTGCTCTCGAAGTCTTGACACTACAAGGTATCTGTAATAAAGATTTTAATGTTGATATTTCTGCAAATATCCAGTTTACTTTTCAAACTCATGGTAACAGGGTTGACTATTTAAATTGTACGAGCCAAAAATCATAATACAATATAAGATGATAAAAAATACAAGTTCACAATGATGATTACTGTTATTATGATTTATTTTCAATAAAAAATGTACGTTATTATACAGAAAAGGGGAATTATAAGGTAATTGGGCTGATGCCTAACCTGGAATTTGACTTTTTAATAAAAATGTGTGTGTGTGTATAGTGACAGAGAGAGAGATAAGAGAGAGAGAGAAATTGTTCATAGAATTCTAAAATGTTGATTTGTTCTATTTTTTTTTTATGTATATACTAGTATTTTATTTATTTATTAGTTTTAAATACACATCGCTCTGTTCAGTGTAAACACTATGTTTGGCATACTTGTACCAAATTGTCCATGCCAACAAGCACATCTTTGAAATGATTGTGATACAGAGAGAGGAGATCGAGAGAGAGAGAGAGAGGGGAGAGAGAGAGAGAGGAGAGAGGAGAGAGAAGAGAGAAGAGAGAGGGCGGGAGGATAGAGAGGGAGAGACGAGAGAGAGAGAGCGAGAGAGAGAGATAGAGAGAGAGAGATAGCGAGAGAGAGAGATATATGCGATATATATAGATATGATATATACGAGGAGAGAGCGAGAGATAAGAGAGATAGAGAGATCGGATAGAGCTAGATATATATGATATAGATATAGAGCGAGAGTATAGATAGAGCGAGAGAGAGCTGAGAGAGAGAGAGAGAGAGCGAGATGTGAGATAGAGAGAGAGGAGAGAGAGAGAAATAGCGAGAGAGAGAGAGAGATATATAGCGAGAATAGATAGGAGAGCGAGAGCGATAGGGAGCGAGAGAGAGCAGAGAGAGAGAGAGAGGAGAGCGGAGAGAGGGAGAGAGAGGGGGAGAGAGCGAGAGAGAGCGAGAGAGAAGCGAGAGAGAGCGAGAGAGAGAGATAGAGAGAGAGAGAGAGAGAGAGAGCTAGAAGAGCTAGAGAAGAGCGGAGAGAGAGAGAAATAACATATTCCACAGAAATAACCATGATGCTATAGTAAATAAGAGTGGAAAAGTCCTCCTGCAGCTCTGTCGAAGCCTGGGTCTGTATATCATCAATGGTAGGATACGAGGAGACACTTTAGGGAGATTCACATTTTTCTCACCTCTGGGGAATAGCACAGTTGATTATATGATAACAGACATAGATCCTTCATCTCTCAGATCATTCACTGTTAGAGAACTAACCCCTCTGTCTGATCACAGTCAAATCACTGTGCATCTCAAAAAGACAGAAAACAGCATTAACACAAAGCCCAGTAAGCTGTACAACATCAGAAAGCCATACAGATGGGCTGAAAACAGCGCTGAGGAATATCAGAAAGCACTTAGCAGCCAAACAATACAAGTGCTGGTAGATAACTTTCTAAATAACACCTATGCTCACACTAATGAGGGTGTCAATCTTGCGGTCAAAGATATCAATTACATATTTGAAAAATCAGCAAAACAATCCAAATTGAAAACAAAAAATGGAAAAAATCAAATACCCAAAAATGACAAAAATTGGTTTTATCAAGACTGCCAAACTATTCGCAAAAACTTGAGAACATTGTCAAATCAGAAACACAAAGATCCCAATAATGCAGAGCTCCGCCTTCTTTACAGTGAAACACTAAAACAATACAAACATACGCTCAGAACCAAAAAAAGCACAATACACCCAAAAACAACTGACAATAATCGAGAAGTCAGTGAACACAAACCAATTTTGGGAAAATTGGAACAATCTGAAAAAAACTGATCATGAAGAATTGGCAATACAAAATGGAGAAATATGGGAAAGTCATTTCCAAACATTGTTTAATAAAGTACAAACAGACACAAACTGTAAGCAAAATCAAACAATCAACCAATTGGAAAAACTAGAATTAGCCATCAAATATAACCAAAACCCATTAGATTTCCCAATTACTGATAAAGAACTTAAAGAAAAAATCAAAAACCTCCAACTCAAATAAGCATCTGGACCTGATGGGATATTAAACGAAATGATAAAACACACCAGCAGTAAATTCCAATCGGCCATTCTAAAACTATTCAATGTGCTTCTGAGTGTAGGTTACTTCCCTGACATCTGGAATCAAGGCTTGATAACGCCAATCTTTAAAAACTGAGATAAATTTGATCCTAACAACTACAGAGGCATCTGTGTGAGCAGCAACCTGGGAAAGTTATTCTGTAGCATAATAAACGCTCGACTATTAGACTTTATCACCACACACAATGTACTGAGCAGAAGCAAAATCTTTTTTTTACCAAATTACCGTACATCTGATTACATCTATACATTACATACTCTAATTGTTAACATGTTAACCAAGATAAAGGTCAAATATATGCATCCTTTATTGACTTTAAAAAAGCTTTTGACTCAATTTGGCACCAAGGACTATTCTACAAACTTATTGAAAGTGGCATAGGAGGTAAAACCTATGACCTTATCAAATCAATGTACACTGAAAGTAAATGTGGCGTAAAAATCAGCACCAAACGTATGAGGTATCTTTCCCAGGAGTGTGGAGTGAGACAGGGCTGCTGCTTAAGCCCAATGTTATTTAACATCTACATCAATGAACTGGCGAGTAGTCTGGAGCGATCTGCAGCCCCTGGTCTCACCCTACACACCTCACAGATCAGATGCCTGCTGTATGCACACGATCTGCTTCTGCTGTCTCCCACTCAACACGCTTTACAGCAGAACCTGGACCTGCTACAGCAATACTGCCAGACCTGGGCTCTGACAGTCAACCTGAAGAAAACCAGAATTATGATCTTTCAGAAAAGATCCAGATCCCAGGGAACACCACACACATTTACATTAGGCACTCAGCAGATAACACACACATCACACTACAACTACCTGGGTTTGAAAATCACATCCACGGGAAACTTTAATCATGCTGTGAATGAACTGAGAGATAAAGCACGCATGGCCTCGACGCCATCAAACGCAATGTCCTATAGTTCCCTATTAGAATTTGGCTGAAAAATTAGAATCGGTAATTGAGCCCATTGCCCTCTATGGCAGTGAGGTGTGGGGTCCACTGACAAATCCCAATCAAGATTTCACCAAATGGGAAAAACATCCGATTGAGACCCTGCATGCAGAACTCTGTAAAAATATATTACATGTGCACCGGCACACAACAAATAACGCATAAAGGGCAGAATTAGGCAAATATCCTCTAATCATAAAGATACAAAAAAGGGCAATTAAATTCTGGAAACATCTGAAGCTCAGTGACCCCCAATCATATCATTATAAAGCCCTGCAAGACCAAGAGATGAGCAAAGAAAGCAAGCCCCTCCCTCAGCTGATCCAGAGCTTCAGTCCTGATGCTTCATTAACATCTACTGCTGCTCTGCATCACAGCATCAGAATCAGTCAGATCACTACACAGATCAAACAGAGCTACATCACTCACTGGCAAACCCAAACACAACAGCAGAGTAAAGTGCAATGCTATCTGGCCCTAAAGAGAGAGTACAGTACTCAGAGTTATCGTACACAGTGTCAGATACGAAACGTCGGGGGGGGGGGGGTGAGAAGGCACGTGACCAATACAGACTCAGCGGACACAAGCTGATGATAGAGACGGGCAGACACAGAAAAACATGGCTGCCACCGGAGCAGAGACTGTGTTCACACTGTGATCTGAATCAGATGGAAACAGAGCTGCACTTCCTAACAGAATGCCCCAAATACACATATATACGGACAGTGTTCTACGATAAAATTCAGCAGATCCATCAGACATTTAAACCTCTCTCAGTCCAGGAGAAAGTGTCGTATCTGTTAGGAGAAAAGAAGAACTGCTGTGTGTTTGCTGCTCAGTATGTGTCTGCCTGTCACCACAGAAGAGAACACACTCACCCTGCCCTGATCTGATGTTTCCAGCACAGCTACATTATATTAGGCCAGATCACTCTATTATATTACTTAGATGTACATTCTGCTTCTGTAAATATGTCTAATCCCTTATTTTAATTGTATTTCTAGTTTATATACTTATACATTAGTAATTAATTTTACACTACATGCTTAATACTTTTTATATATTATTATTATATTATTATTTTTTCTTTGTTAATACATGTGTACTATTTGTAAGCAGTCCATCTGCAATTGCTTTGGCAATACAAATGTATAATTTTTTGTCATGCCAATAAAGCACTCTTAAATTGAAATTGAAAATTGAGAGAGCGAGAGAATGAGAAGAGAGATAGAGAGAGAGAGAGCGAGAGAGAGAGAGAGAGAGAAGAGAGAGCAGAAGAGCGGAGAGAAGAGAGAGAGATAGCGATAGAGAGAGAGAGAGAGAGAGAGCGAGAGAGCGCGAGAGAGAAGAGAGAGAGAGAGCGAGAGAGAGAGAAGAGAGAGAGAGAGAGAGCTAGAGAGGATAGAGCGAATGAGAGAGAGAATAGAGAGAGATGCGAGAAGAGAGAGACTAGGTAGAGAGAGTAGAAGAGCGTGAGAGCGAGGATATAGAGAGATAGAGAGAGAGAGTGAAGAGGAGAGCGCGAGAGAGATGCTAGAGAGAAGAGAGAGAGAGAGAGAGAGAGAGAGAGCGCGAGAGAGAGAGCAAGAGAGATAGAGAGAGAGAGAGAGAGAGATAGAGATAGAGATAGAGAGAGATAGATAGATAGAGAGCCGAGATAGATAGAGAGAAGCGAAGAGGCTAGAGAGAGAGAGATATAGAGACGATAGGAGAGTATAGAGATGAATAGAGAGAGATAAGAGCGGGAGAGAGATAGGAGAGAGAGAGAGAGAGAGAGGAGAGAAAAAATACAAATACGTTTAATTCTCGTATTTTTGTTCATATTAAAATGTTGCTAATTTTTCATAAAAAATTAATTACTTTAAATAAAATTTGCTAATACAACAAGAACTGGGAACAGACCAAAAAGTAAATAATACAAAATGGAGAAAGAATACATTAAAATGTTTAAAAATTAAATTAAATTACTGGAACTTTGCCAAAATCCCTAAACACATATAGTAAAAGTTATAGTCAGTTTTTATATAATGCACAAAATGCACCCTTTTCATTTAATCCTATTGGCTTATATTATGACCTAACTGACAATAACAAGCTATTAGTTAACTATGAACTGGCAGTTTTTTAATTACTACACTCTTTATCATTAAAGCTGTATATACTCTACTGTACAGCAAACCAGACAATATGAATCGAGACAACAGCATCTCTGTGCCGTGGGAATACGTATGAACTATTACAATTCTCTGCTTTGAATGGATCCAGACACTTTTACATCCATTTCAGTTGGGACGATAAGCATTAATCTTTTGAAGTGGCCTATTACTGTGAATTTTGACGGGTAATAATAGAATGAAGGATACGGTTATTCTAAATAGTTAGACAGCCCCCCCCCCCCCCCCCCCCCCCACCCCCCCCCCCCCCCCCCCCTGAGTGTGTTGGTCCTCCACAGGGTCAAACCTGTAAATATAGCACAACAAATCCTCCTTCAAAAGGAAGCAATCAGGGTGTTTCGTTACACCCCGTCTACACTACTAGTGACTCGACATGACACGACAAACTCCTGTGAAGCTGCTGACGTTGCGCTCTTGCAGTGTAGGCTAAAGCAATATGCCCCAAGAAGCCGTGGTTTACGGTGAATTTATAACAGCTAAGGGGTGTTGTTAGGCACAATGTCGCTTAGGTTTTATAAAACGGTTATTCCATATACGTAGTAAGGTTTCACAAAATAAAACAGAGCAAATAAATTGTAATGATATTAATAAAAACATTATTCTTCCACCAAACAATGTAGTTCCTCAGAAACAGTTGGGGTTGCTGAGCAACACACAAACATAAACAAAGGTGTATGTTAGTAGAATAATTTACAAACAGCTTAGAACGGGGCTCAGCCCATCAGAATCAAGGACCGGAAACTATCCGTTATAAGAGCGTTTTAGTTCCCGAAGGTAAGGTCGTTTGACGAATGCTTGGGGAAACTCCTGTTTACTCTATTACTGAAGCCTGATTGGTTAACGTTTGTGTAGCTGCACAAACCAATGGCGCTCGAGCCTGCCAGAAGGGGCGGAGCCGACCGCTATATAAGTCGGCCATCTCATTAGAATCTTCTCCTTCAGCGATGAGACCATCTCTTCGCTGACTCTGCAATCAAGAAGCCGAAGAGGGAAGAAGCTCAGCCTGCAGCTCGCCACTGTAGAAGAGCCCCGGCAGCGGAAGAAGCGAGAAGCCTTCCACTGCGGCTATCCGGCTGGTAAGAGCAATTCCTGAGCAATTTCTCTGCGACGTTGTTGCAAATGTTGCACCATGAGTGTGGCTCATGCAGGGAATTCCTTCTCATTCAGCGCGTGCCCAAGCAAACTACCACTGTGATAGTGGACCCACAAGAGCAATTCTCCTCTCCTCACACTGCGAATGCCAGTTCCCCGCCCCCGTGTCGTGAACTGCCATTAGTAGGAAAGTAACCACTTGCCGCCTGGATTTTTGCTTGGAAAGCCATCCCCGGCGTGTCAAGCTGGATTCTAAAAACCATGGAACGAGGATACTCGCTCCAGTTCAATCGCAGGCCACCTCGCTTCAGAGGTATTACTCACACTTCGGTACGGGACAACGCATGCTCTTCGGTCCGAAATACATACACTGCTTGCAAAGGTGCCGTGGAAACAGTCCCCTTAGCGAACAGCGAGTCAGGTTTTTACAGCCGTTACTTCCTCGTTCCCAAAAAAGAGATGGTGGCGCGCAGACCAATACTCAACCTCAGACATACGAACTTTTACGAAGTGCGCGACATGGTCTGTTCCTCTGAGACTGATGGGAATCCGCTTTTTGAACGACCTCGATGACTGGTCGAATCAGAACGGGAACTTTTCGCTCACAAGTTGTTGTTGCTCAACCACCTAGAGCGTCTTGGACTGAAAATCAATTCAGCCAGAGTTTTCTGACTCCCAGACAGCGAGTGACTTTCTGGGAACAGTTATAGACTCTGTGAAAATTTGAGCTTGGATTACACCAGAACGCTCCCTGAATATTCAGTGAGTGACGGCATCATTCAAGCCAGGGTCTGCACGTCCCCTCAGGGCATCCGGCCCCTTCAATATTGGATAAAAGCCTGTGTCCTGTCCCATGCCTAGCGCCTGGGCCGCGTTTATGTCAGGGTAACCCATCGCTGTGTCAAAGCTGTGGCCCTTGGACAACTCCCTGCCTGTTTCTGTCAGGCATGCAGTTGGGAATGGCCTCCAGAAGGAAGCTGGTTACGATGGGTGCCTCCAGCTCGTGCTGGGGCGCTCTGTACGAGGGCATACAGCTCCTGGTAGACCCATGAGCAATGCCTACATATCAACTGCCTCTAAATGATGGCTGTTTGCTGGCCCCGAAAACCTTCCTGCCAGCCTTAAAGGGGCACCACGTCCTGGTCCACTCGGACAACACGACTGTGGTAGCCTATATCAACCGCCAAGGCGACCTCAGGTCACGTCCCCTTCACAGGATGACTCGACGTCTCCTGCATTGGGCACAGAGAGAACTCCTCTCACTACAAGCGGTTCATGTGCCGGGCAGACTAAACCAGGGAGCAGATATGTAGCTCTAGGGGAGTGGAGGCTACATCCCCAGACAGTTCAGATGATTTGGTCAGTTTTCGGCAGGGCAAGAGGTCGACCTCTTCGCCTCCGAAGACAGCTATCACTGCCCAACCTATTTTTCAAGACAGCGGGATGCTGTGGCCCACGATTGGCCCAACACCCGGGGGGGGGTCGCCTGCATTCCTCGATCGCTGATTTTTTACCCCCCCCCAGGGTGTCAGGTGGAGTCAGGGACACAACGGCTCTCTCCGAATCGTGGCCCCTCTCTGGAGGTACCAAGTAGGTCAGAGAGGACCAGATGATATCGGCAGAGCCGTGGTCACTACCACTGAGGAGAGGACTTCTCTTGCAGGTGCAGGGCATGACTGGCATCCCCAGCAGGAATGTGGAGCCTTCATGTCTGGCCTTTTAGAGGCTAGAGCTCTGTCTACAAGGCGCCTCTATGCCCTCAAGTGGTCAGTCTTCAGTGACTGGTGTTCAGCACGGAACCAGAATCTGGTATCATGTGATGTGTCCCACATGCTAACCTTTTTGCAGGAGCTGCTGGTTAAGGGGAGCACCCCTTCCACGCTCAAGGTCTATGTAGAAGCCATCTGGCGAATCTTCTCTCGAGGCTGGCGGACAACTGGCAGGAACGACTTCGGTTGTAAGTTCTTAGAGGAACTCGCCAGTTTAAACCCTCCTTGCCCTAGGACGGTCGCCAGCAGTATGTTACGAAGGTGCTCTCAACTCCGTTTAGAGCCCAGGTCATTTCCCTTTTAGCCCTCCCTGGAACGGATGGCGAACAAGGTCCCAACTTGTTATGCCCTGTCCGGGCACTGCGAGTTTACATTAAGTGCTCAGAGTCTTTCAGACAATCAGAGCAGCTTTTTGTGTGTTTTGGAGGTCGCTCTAAAGGGCTGCCTGTCACAAAGCAAAGACTATCTCATTGGATAGTAGTTGCTATAGCTCTGGCTTATGCCTCAGCTGGCTTGCAATGCCCTTTGGGTGTGAGTGCCCATTCCACCAGAGGAATGGCCTCCTTTTGGGCCTGGTCCAGTGGGATCTCTATTGGGGAGATTTGTGCGGCTGCCGGCTGGTCGTTGCCGTCTACCTTTATTAGATTCTACAATTTGGACGTCCCTGCCCTGCAGGCGCGGGTCTTATCCGCCTAATGCTTACTTTACCCCCACCGGGTGGGGAGAGTTATCTCAAGTAGACCTCAGAACGTTCTCGGGTCTCTTTGTGGCTCAGGCTTATGGAGCCCTCGCTGAGTGCTGAGCTCGCAGAGCAGGCTAAGTTCTGCATCTGCTTATAGCACGGCGCTACTGGATACGTTCCCCAAGCATTCGTCAAACAATGATGCAACGGGAGTTAACTTTCGATAGGGAACACTCCGGTTACTCACGTAACCTCGGTTCCCTGAGATAAGGGAACAAGCGTTGCGTAACTGGCCATGCTATAGCTGCACACGAATCGATGGCTGTTGCTTCAGTCGTATGATTTTGATGAGATGGTGCTCCGAGCCGACTTATATAGTGGTCGGCTCCGCCCCTTCTGGCGGGCTCGAGCGCCATTGGTTTGTGCAGCTACACAAACGTTAACCAATCAGGCTTCAGCAATAGAGTAAACAGGAGTTTCCCCAAGCAGTCGTCATACGACGATGCAACGCTCGTTCCCTTATCTCAGGGAACCGAGGTTACGTGAGTAACCAGAGTATTTATCATGTTCGCACTTGCAGTTTAGATGGTTGTTTTTCCATCAGTGATGGAAATACTTATCAGACACTAGTACTTTATTTGTTACTAGTCACTATTTCAATACTGATAAGTAACTATTCCATTACTTCTAGCAACACATTTTTGTAACTGAATTCGAAGTATGGACTGGAGTATTATGCAATAGATGTATATACACAGATGCCTCATTAGTGGCAGTTTCTATTGGCTGCTATATGTAAGCTGTCCACCATATTGGAGCCAGTGTTGCCAAGTCTGCGATTTTCTCATGGAATTAGGCTACTTTTATGCTGTTGTTGCTGTTGTTTTTTAGTCTGTGGGAATGTGATTTTGGACCGAACATGATTGCAACATGATTGGGTTAGTTTTGAGCTGTTGCTGGTTTTCTTATGCAGACCTGGCAATCCTGATTGGAGCGGTCAAAGTTAGTCCTTGAACACTCAAGAGTAAATTGACTGTGCATCTGCAACTGTAGGTATATGCATGTATAAACATCTATATCTACAATAGACAAATTTTCTGCTAAACTAACACAATACAAAAAGACAAAGGCATTAGCTAACACAACATTAAAAGGTTACCATAGTTTAAAAACCTGTATTATTGAGGTATACATATATATAAAAACACAAACCAACACATTCTCACCAGTGAAAGGTTGTCCCATTTCCTTAAGAATTTTAATCTTGGTGTTTTTTTCCAACCAAAGACTGTGCAATGTTGTATGTCATCTTGGAAAACTCATTGATTTTAACTGTGATTGATGACACGTCGACATGCCTAGAGTGGTTAAATGTGGCATCTATCTATACATATCTATGGTACTATGTATGTATACCAGTTATAGACCTTAATTGGTTTAGCATATTGAATTCAACATGGATGAAATTTAGGCTGTGAAGGATAAACTTACTGTCCTAACAATGCCACACACTGTATAAAGGTCCTAGATCATGTAATTCTCACAGTTTTCAAACTGTTTTATGGTGTACTTGTCTATTGAAATACATTTAATCAGCTGAACTGGGTATGTTGTTAAACATTGCAGTCAATTGAACACATTGTACTTCTTTCCTTAGATTTTTTAATATGGTGCTATCCTGACTTAAGTTTATTTTCGTTTTACTAGTAACAATTTATTATGTAATACTTTACATAACTTATTTTACTGGTATCTATTAACTATCTGTCAGTAGTAACGTTTCTTTACATATACATATTGCACTCACTATTAGATTATTTGTCTATTAGTAGGTAAAAACAAAGTAGTAAGCCTACTGTTAACATAAAACTGTTATAGCTTTAAGAAGTAAATGTTAAATCGGCTTGCCAGATATGTCAGGGTTGGACACGTTGCCCTGCTTTCCCTCTGTTGGAAAATTGGGAGAAATGCACGACTCTGCAAGTGTCTCCTACCACACGTTGTTAATAACAATGACTGTGAAACGGGGCCATACGTTGCACAGCTGTGGTCTGTGGTTGCAGATGTCTCTGGATTGATCGAATGCCACACAGAATTGTCTTACTGAACAAAAACAGCCATCGGCTGTTTAATAATGGCGAAACGAGCGTTTGATCTATTGTTTAAAAAAGAATCCTGATAGCTTTAATGGTTATATGCGCATAAGGCTTTACGTGAGTCTAAATATAGTAACCTTAAAAGACAGTGAACATATATTATATTTAGGGACCTAACTCTGCGAGGTTGGTGAATGGCTCAGTTTGTTATGTGAATTTGGAGACATCTGCTGGTGAAGGGTGGAATGAAATGCAGAGCTAATTCTAGGAACGTTTAAACGTCGCTATTTCAACGATAAAAGCTCAATATTAAAGACTTAATAGATGAGAAGAAGTGCGAATTTATAAGATGTAATTTTAAACATTCACAAGCACATTGAGTTCCGGAATAAACAGAGCGTCATGTGTCTGTTTTCCTGTCACGAGTCTGAAGCAAAACCAATTGGATTTGTATGGAATAAAATCGCTGTCAAAAATAATCGTACGTAATTCAAAGCATTTGTGTGTCATTTTAATTTACTCGTGCGTAATTTAAAAGTATTGTATGTAATTCTGTTTTTTGTCAGAGTTGGATTCCAAAATCTACGGCCACGACAGTTTACAGATACGAGATTTTGTGTGTTTGTTAGAGTACAACTCCAAAATGTACGACTGCGACAGTTTACAGACACAACACTTGTTTTCACAACAGCTCTGTTACACGCACGACATGCGAATTGCGACACGAAGTGTGGTGTGCGAAACCACTGTCAAAAATACGTCATCATTGTCACAGGCGTTACTATCCGAGGGAAGATGAATCGATTCCACGAAGTGCGCATGCGCCCCGCCACCGTTTTAAACCACTGGCGCCAAAATGGCGGATCAGCAGCCAAGCGCTCACTCTTCATCTCGGGTAAGTGATTTTTTTTCTTTTTCAAATTTGGCCATATGTTTAAGGGTTAGTTATCACTAATGACAGAGAGGAGTAATATTACAGAGATAGTTTAACTATAGTAGATAAGATTAGCTCTTAGTGTACATTTAGGTGTTTAAAGAATTAGAATACAGCTGTTTATCACAGCAGCCTGCAGCGCGATGAGATAGGCCTACATAAAAAAAATTAGCAACTTTAAGTGTAGACTTACTAACAGCTGTGTACATGCACTGTAACACACAGGTCATGTAATATAAGTGTTCACTGCTTAAGTGGTAAAGTCATATTTCATTGTTCATCAGGTTCCATTAGGTGACATCTTAAACACAGCCCAGAATCTGGTGTCGATGTTGACCAACACCTTAAGTGTCGGACAACAGAAAGTGGGGAACCAGTCCAATATCAGTGGACAGTCAGCACAAGAAAGAAGGTCCAAGTCAAATGGGCAGTCAGTGCAGCAGGAAATGGCTAGGTGTGAGATTCACTGTAATTGTTGTTTTAATAAACTGTTGTGTGTGTGTGTGTGTGTGTGTGTGTGTGTGTGTGTGTGTGTGTGTGTGTGTGTGTACTGGTGGAATATACAGTTTGTACGTATAAAAAACATTACATCACATATATAAGTGTGCCTGTGAGTGTTCTCAATGTTCTGAACTGACTCAAAAATAAAAATGAAATCCTTTTTAGGTCATTTCCTGGATTTTTTAGAAAGGAAGTAAGGGGGAAAAAACGTTTTGGACCATATAAACGGCCAGAGAAAAACTTTTTGATGGTTTTTTTCCTTCTTGACCAACAATATGAAAAAACGCCCAAAGGAGAGACAGAATTACAGCTTACACTTGCAGGACTTGGGAGAAGATCATTAACTATAACCGAAAACATGACTCATTCAGAGGTAAGATCTATAGTGTTATTTTTCTTTTTTCGTGTTGGGTGAATTTCCTTACTCTGCCTTTTCTTACTCTGTTTTTCTCTGCCTTTGATAATTAAGCTATCAGAGGTGCTTGTTAATGCATATCCAAAACTGGCAAAAATGTGCGGAGGATGGTTGCTGCACAAGTGCTCAGGTATGTAGGATTGTTTAGAATTTTTGCCCTAACCTCTTAAAACTTATGTGAATTTAAATCATACGTGTTTATAGATACTGGATGGATTTTATCTGTTAAAAATTTTTGGTGGATTGTCTATTTACATATATTCCGTTATATATTTTGAATTGTAGGTGGAGGTGGGCAGCGGAAATTGATTGGCATCCCTCCTGACCCAGATGGATATAATGGACAGCAGTTGAAAACCGTGAGCAGCAATGGAAAGTGCACAATGTATGTAGTTCCTCTGCAAGAGCAAATTGACACAACTCCATTACCACCTGATGCAAGGGAATTTGAAAAAATGCCCAAAGCCCAGTGTACACTCTGCAGCCAAATGGTTCCTCTTCAGTGCCTTCCAATACATATAAAACACTGTAAGATGGAACATGTGGATCTGTGTGCCTCAAGTGATGATGTAAGTCTAAGGTGTTTATTTTAGTCACCAATGAGCTCTAAAAACAAGGTTGATGAGATTCTGTTTAATTTCCAGTCAATGGAGAAATCCCCAGACTCCCCACAAGATAATTCAAGTTCTATTGACACTTGGAAAGAGGTGTTGTTTTTTTTTGTTTTTGCTCCAAATGTTTGGGACATACTGATCTTTTGTTTATATTTCATAAGCTCTGAAAACACAATTTTTATGTGATTTTTGTGGTTTCAGGAATTGGAAAAGTCACCAGATATTGAAAGCTGTGATTCAAATATAAATGAAGTCTGGACAGAGAAGGTGAGAAGGATATTTATTGATCTATTTATGTAATAAATAATATGAATTTTCAGTTTATGGTATATGTATGGTTCCTAAATAATTGTTTGTGCATAATTTAACTCAGTATTTTAATGTCACACCAGACTGCTGAGTGTCCACTGTGCAAGAAAACATTTAACAGTGATGTTATTGAGATACACGCAGCCAACTGTGGATTACGGTAAATTACTAAATAGTTTAGTGTCACTTATCTAATATTAATAATTTAAACTTTTCCTATCCATCAATTTGAAATATTAAAGCATTTACTTTTTATTTTTGTCTGTGTGCAGAACTGCAGAATATGGTGATAACTTCAGTGACCCAATAAATACACTTCAAAGGTAAAAATGGTATATTAAGAAACTATTTGTTTTGCTTTTCTGGTACATTTCATGTTTCATTTCTGTTTATTTCTATTACAAAGTTCTGGGGAGATTTTGAATTGGATCAGCAGTAATGTTGATCAAAACAACACCTTTTCCATCTGCGTTTCTCGGAATGACATCTTCAATAGAGGCATGCAGCAGTGGCAGCGCCAGAAGAAATCTTCACCGAAAGGTAGACTAAAGGTTACCTTTTTTGGCGAAGCAGGGGTCGACTCTGGTGCTCTTAGCAAGGAGTTCTTAACAGGTATAACTAATTTAGTTTATTATAAAATGTTTTATATTTTAAAGCAGACATTGTCAGATCAGATTTTAAATGGGATGTATTTGTTGTTGTCTAGAAATGATTGCAGAGATTGAAACAAGACTGTTTATTGATGGTGTAGATAATAAAGGGAAAAATCCAGTCTATTGTCTCAACAGCTTGGATCGTAATTACTTCAGGTATGCAAGATTTGATCAGTTAACACTTTTCACATTGATAAACATAATTTTTGGTTGATTTAAGGTTTTGTTTTATCCACTGTGGTATTAGAAGTGCAGGAGAAATTATGGCTGTCAGTCTAGCACAAGGAGGACCACCGCCGGTTTTTTTGCGTGAGTGGTGTTTCCAATATCTTTGCTCTGGAGATTATGACAGTATACAGGTGACTACCAGTGACGTCACAGATTTGGAATTCTCCCTGCTCATTGAGAAGGTAAAATATTAACCAGATATGCACATTTTATATAGTAATGTTTAACTCTTAAAGGTAAATAAGGGATGCCAATAAGACCGTATTCTATTTCTCTGTATTTAGGTTAACTCAACAGATGACATTAGTGAGTTTACAGATGAGATTTTAAGCTGTGGATACACTGGAAAAGTGTCTGCTGACATGAAAATCAACATCATCAGGTGCATTATACTTTTTATTCTCCTTTGAGTACAAAGTTTTTTTTTATTTTAACTGCATTTGTAATCTTATGAAATGTAGTACAGTAAATAACAAAAGCATCAAGTTTATCACATAGGACATCAAAATTGAGTTACTCTGTATATTTTTTTTATATTATTTAATGTTTTAAACAAATATTTGATGAAACCGTTAAATTGCCTCTAGAGCCATTGTTTTACACTCCACTATGAGAGTTGTTCCAATGCTTGATCAGCTGCGAAAAGGCCTGCAGCTCTTCGATCTCCCGAAAGTCATGGAAATGCATCCAGACTTATGTCTACCACTGTTTGTCCCAGGGGAAAAAGATGACAGGGTAAACCATTGTGGTGCTTATGGTGTTTTCATAATGAGGACATGTTAAATGCGACATGCATATAGAAATGCTAACACTATCTCTTTTATTTAAGGTGGATGCAGCCTTCATTCTGGAGAATTGCCACCCTGTCTTTAGTGACAAAGGTTCTGTGAAATACACCAAAGAAGTAAATGTAATGAACTTTTTCCAGGATTTCCTACAGGAAGTTGAGGATTGTGGTATGTATTATAATGGCACAACATACTTAAAGTTCTGTTAATCTTGTTTTCATTCCACTGCAAGTTTTTCCCATTTTTAAGAAGGTGAAGCTGAACAAAATACTGCTGGTAAAGTTATGCAGTGGATGACAGGCCAGAGACATAAGCCTATTCTTCCCAGTGACCAGAAGGACTTCAACATCACTGTGAAGTTCAATCACGACTGTGACACAAATCATACTGTGTGTTTTCCAACTGTAAGCGCATGTACTCGCACAATTACTTTTCCTACAGCTCACCTGAAAACACTGAATGAATTTAAAAACATAATGGGAATAGCTATGAAATATGGGGAGTCATTTGATAATGTTTAAATGTATTTGATAGGGAAAGCATGTTGAAACAGCAACTTTCAGCTTCTCTTTGAGTCACTATTTATTGGCACAAGTACAACTGTATCTTTGACAATATTTGTTCAAAGAATTTTCATGTTAAAGCAATACAAAATCATTAACTGTTCTGAATTTATTTACAAATTACTTTTCATACAATTCATTCATTGTTCTGCTTTGTTACAGTTGCACTTTACAAAATATGTATACAATTTGTAAAATAAATGTTTACAATGGTCTCACAGATGTTTGTGTATTTTAAATACATTGAAAATATTGAACCAAAGATATATAAATATCTCTGCCATAACAGTCAGATGTTGCAAGAGGATTAAAGATGGATTTTACTGTTTCCATCAGAGCAGGAGTGAGTGGGCACTCAATTTCTGGAACATGAACTCCAACATCATCTTCAGTCACACTATCAAACGTCTCCCAGTCTGTTCCAAACAGTTCCAAATTCTTAAATGAAATAAAAACAAATTACTTCCTGCATCATGCAAAAGCACAATTTGACAGTATGACTAAAGGCATAGAAAATCAATAAAAAAACAAACCTGAAAATTCTCTTCATCGTCACCAGATGAATTGTGCATGTGTCCCATTATCCACAGCTGGTTAGGGGTGAGCCCATTTTCAGACTGTAACGGATGATTGTCCCAGCCTTCAGAAAATGTGTGGAGGTCACGCTTCAGACGTGGGAGGAACACATAATGTGTACAAAACAGATGAAGGGAATCTGACAAGTCCAACAAGCCATCTTCCTCAAGGCTGTGAAGTATTTCGTAATACAGCTGAGTTACGCTGAGCCAGACGTCTCGCCACAGGCGTTCAATTCTAGAGAATACAAAATGTATCGATTAAAATTATAAATTAAATGGCTGTGTGACATCCTAACTTGTTTATTACCTCTGATTATGTACGCTTTTCCCGGCAATGAAGCTTCCTCTTCCGGTCCCTTTCACACGAAACATGGTTTCTGCAATTGCCACATTTTCCACACCTTCATCACCCCGGACCCTAAAATGGAGAGGAGGAGGGAGAGGTTAAATCTGCTTGACTGCCATAATGTTAAGAAAATACAAATAAATTTTAACCCTCATCCGTCCCTCCCGAACCTATAACAGAAGTGTCCCTCGCGGGTCAAAATGACCCAAGGGCTAAAAATGACAATTTTTTTTTTTTGGTCCAGAAATCTTATATTGATCTTTTTTTTTTTTTTTTTTTCTAATACGGTATTGATTTTCCTAATATTTTTTTTGGTGATTTTTATTATATTTTCCTTTTATTCTGGATATTTTTAAGAAAAAAATAAGCATTTTTCGTACATTATTTCGCCAAAAAACTAAAAAAAATAAAGACAATTTCAGTCATGTTTTATCAAAAACCAACAGCTGGCCTTGGAATTGAGTCACTGTGTCTCTGATGCCATCTGGTGGGGAAAAATTACATAAATTGCTTTTTATGGTTACAGCCACTAGAGGGGCCTATAGGATCCTATGGAGATTTTAAACGGAGCAAAACAAGTTAAACATGACAATCCATAATGAGAAATGAGAATTGAGGCTTCAATTTGGTTGTTTATGGATTCAAATAAATATTGCCAACATTACACAATCCATATTTTGTAAAAAAACTAAAATAAAAAAAAAACTTATAATATATATATATTATATCATTACTTCTACTGATATAACCTACATATATACATTTCATAAATGAAATATATATATATTTTTTAATATTATATATAAAATATAATATGAAAAAACGCAGTTTTCTTGTAAATTCCATTCATTCCTATGTGGGTCAAAATGACCCGTGAGGGACACTTTTGTTACCTTTTTTAAATTGCACCCATTTAAACTCCTTGAATCCACTCAGTTTTGTGTGTGTGTGTGTGTGTGTGTGTGTGTGTATTCCCGGTGCAAGTGTGACAAAAGTAAAGAAATCTTGGACCGGTACGATCAACACACGATTTTTAGAATTTTTTTGAAAATCAGTTTTGGGTCAAAATGACCTGAGGGACGGATGAGGGTTTTAACTAAATGCAAGGAAGTGAGGAGCAGAAAAACAATTTTCTCCTACTTTGAAGGCCAGCCATGATTTTGCACAGACTGGAGAAAGAATGATAAGGCAGTGCTTGAACGGTTGTTTGTTGCTGGTTCCAAGTACATGATCTATACCAAAAAAGAATAAATGGAATACATTAAATCAGGGGTTCCTAAACCTGTCCTGGAAGCCCCCTGCCCTGCACCTTTTGTATGTCTCCCTTATCTAACACACCTGACTCCACTCATCAGCTCGTTAGTAGAGACTGCAAGAACTAAATTGGGTGTGTCTGATTAGGGAGACATACAAAACGTGCAGGGCAGGGGGTACTGCATGGAGAGGTTTGAGAACCCCTTGCATTAAATCATTCAAACATAGATAGATAGAAAGAATCAGACTGAGGATAGACAGACAGACTGATAGATAGAGCTAGATAAAAAGCTGTTTACCTTTCGTGAGAACCCATCTATCCCACCGAATATGATGATGTTGTACCTTCAAAGTAAAACCATGTTAACCGTAATATTGCATAACATTACACTATCATAGGTAAAATATAAGACAATACCTTATGAGCTTGTGATTCGTGTCAATGTGGACTAAGGACAATGGACTTTGAACAAAATATGACCTCCTGACAATACACCCCAGCTGTGTCATCCTTTCCAAAATTCCAGGGGCATCCACTCTGTGCATGGATTCCTTTATGCGGTTCCATTGAACTCTATGTCCGTCTGCTTGCAGGCAGCCTTTTGTCATCCTATATCCAGCATTTGGTAGTCTTCTTTTGATGGCCAAAATGGCATTATCCAATTCATTGTCAGATATGGTGCTATACGTAGTTTTTACAGATAAACCCAAGTCACGCATTCGGCGGAAGATTGTTGACTGGCTTACTCCTAAAATGTTCGCAATACAAGAAACTGGTAAAGACATCTCAATGAGCCGGGACAGCATTTCCTCGGAAACAATAAACTTCGGTCGACCTCGTCCACCACCACATTCCCTCTTAAGAACTGGGCCCACCTCTTGGGAAAGAGTTGCATGAATTTTTTGTTGTAGATCCATGAGGGTCTCCAAAATATCATTTGGCACATCAAAAATAGTGGAGGCTGATGACAAAATAAACACTTCTTGATTGATAACATACTGAAAATAGTCCAAGTCCAGCTGATGGCCATCTAAAACCGCACTTACTCGTGACCTGAGGCGTTCTAGTAAGTGCGTCATCAGCGGTCCCTGTAAGTCAAATTACTTTGACATTAATATTACATTAGTGATAGCTAACCCTTAAACATGTCCGAATTTGAAAAAGAAAAAAAATAATTTACCTGAGACGATGAGTGAGCGCTTGGCTGCTGATCCGCCATTTTGGCGCCAGTGGTTTAAAACGGTGGCGGGGCGCATGCGCACTTCGTGGAATCGATTCATCTTCCCTCGGATAGTAACGCCTGTGACAATGATGACGTATTTTTGACAGTGGTTTCGCACACCGCACTTCGTGTCGCAATTCGCATGTCGTGCGTGTAACAGAGCTGTTGTGAAAACAAGTGTTGTGTCTGTAAACTGTCGCAGTCGTACATTTTGGAGTTGTACTCTAACAAACACACACAAAATCTCGTATCTGTAAACTGTCGTGGCCGTAGATTTTGGAATCCAACTCTGACAAAAAACAGAATTACATACAATACTTTTAAATTACGCACGAGTAAATTAAAATGACACACAAATGCTTTGAATTACGTACGATTATTTTTGACAGCGATTTTATTCCATAGATTTGGGCTCTCAGGAAGACGTACCGACGCACGCGACGAAGGGTTGAAGGTTACTTGTGTCCAGCCAATATACACACATGAATACCGAGGTAAGTCTGCTTTTCAAATCCTTTATACAATTACATTTTCTTATCAACCTCCTGCAAAGCGAAAATACAAAACGATTCATATTTACGTAACGTTAATCATTCATGACATTCAGTGAACTTGAGTGTTTTGGGAAGTTTTCTCTGACTATATTGTTCTAATAAACACCTACTCGTTAAGCAGGTGTCGGTTCTGTACTTTGCAAAAAGTGCCGAATTAACGGGACTTAAAGCAGAAAACATCACGGTTCCGTCAAACATATCCTCTCTACAGCTGTGGCAGCATTTGGAGACCAGACATCCAAGGTGAATTATTATTTTAAATGCATTAATAAAAAAGCGCCCAATCAAACAGATGAGATGTTGCCACTCAGTCCACCAATCAGAGACTTCACTAATAATAAAACTTAATAACAGCAATAACAATAATTGTGATAGTTTTTTTTTTACATGTAATAAACATTTGACATATTTTGACGTAAAAATACTAATTATAGTAGTAATACTTATTATTAATACATATTTTTATAAAGTTGTTCATTTGAAAGAGAATGTTTATGGCATGTTTATAAACTGTAACTTTCATTTCATTACTAATATATTTTTATGTAATACACGTGGCATTATATTTGCAGTGTAAATATTTCATTCATACTTTGCCCAGATTTGAAGTCTTTATATGTGAAATGTATCGCTCTATGCACACTCTAAGCATGTAAATAATGCTTAGAAAAACTAATTATCTACAAATTATTACTTTGTGTTATTTTCCAATGTACAAGAGCAGAGGTGTCCAAACATTTTTAATACGAACGACGAAAAATCAAGCTTGATTGAGGGCCATGGGCCAAAAGTATATTCTATTAAAATGTAATAAATAAATAATTAAACGGATATTTAAATAACATTTTTTTGAATATTTTATATTTTTAAAAATTATATTCATACATATTGTTTTTAACATTTAAATGCAAAGATTGCAACAACAACAAAAAAAGATAAAATAGTAATAGAAATGAAGATATGCTTTAGTGGGTTTTACCACATTTTTTGTTCTCCTTCCTCTTGTGATATGGAATGACCCATAAATGCTTAAAACCAGGACTCACGGGTCAAATCAAAGGTCTTTGGCCCCTGGGCTCTGGTTGGGTGTTTCTGGACTAGAGCATCTGTTAATTTTTATTTTAATTTCTATTCATTATATATAGTCATGTTTCATTCGGAAGATGTGTGTCCTGTTCGGCAGACTCTCTGTGTTACGGGATCAGGTGGTTCTGGCCCTGCGTCAGGAGTACGTGCCTCTGGGAGAGCAGCCCTTGACCCTCAGAGACGGGGACGAGGTGGCCGTTATACCGCCCCTTAGTGGAGGCTAAAGAAATTATCAAGGTGGCCATCAAATCCAACACCTGGCTATCTTTGTTACTGTATTTTATTTTTTATGTATATTATAATAAAACATTACAAACACATAACAACATAAGTGTTTCATAGTATACGTTATATTATATAGAAACCTATTTTATATATTAGGTTTTTTTTTGTTCAGGTATGGCTGCAGATGGGGGTCAGGATCTAATTACACTCACTACTGACAAGCTTTGTGCTGATAGTGTTTCTCAATCTGTTACGTGTCCCTCCTGTGGTGCTGTATCTCTGTTTATTGGTCAGTCTTTGTTACACTGAATTTCAATGGATCATTGCTTCTGTTTTGTGGCTTTCTTACAGCTACCTATTAGTTTTATATGTGATCTCCTCTTTCAGGAACTACCAGAGATAATTTTGAGGGGAAGAAAGTGATCCGGCTTGAATATGAAGCGTACAGTCCAATGGCAGAGTCAGAGCTCAGGAAGATCTGCCGTGAGATCCGGACAAAGTGGCCCAGCGTCAGACACATTAACATACAGCATAGACTTGGGTGAGTCTCAAAGCTTGTTCAGATAATAGAAGTTAATCGCTTTAACATCATTATATCTAAAGGGTATTTTCTGCATTTTCCCACCGTGTCCACAGTGTGGTTCCTATAACAGAAGCAAGTGTTATAATAGGGATCTCGTCACCGCACAGAAGTGATTCCCTGGAGGCGGTGAAGTACTGCATCAACACACTCAAAGCTACTGTGCCAATCTGGAAAAAGGTCTGTATAACCATATAGAACATGAATAGGGTACAAAAAAAAGACCTTTGAAAAGGGGGTGCTTTAAAAAGTTGTCAACCTCGGGAGTCCAGATAATTTAAGGGGTCATATGATGCGATTTCAAGTTTTCCTTTCTCTTTGGAGTGTTACAAGCTGATTGTGCATAGATAAGATCCCTGAAGTTGCAAAGACTAAAGTCTCAAACCCAAAGAGATATTCTTTATCAAGGTTAAGACTCTGCCACGCCCCCCTAAGACGGCTCGTTCTAACACGCCCCCACATATCTACGTCACTGTGTGGAACGATTATATAAGGCCCCAAGTGCCACGCAATAAAGGCGCTGGTTCAGTAACCGCAGTTAGTGTTGAAGCAGCATGTCAGGGAGATGCTGTGTGTTTCTAGGCGAAAGCAAAAGCACTTTATTTGGCCTTCCGAAAGTAGATTCATTTAGGAATCTTTAAGATTACTTACAACAGAACAGCAATGCGTTTTATGGACGACCGTTTCGTGAACCTAGGAGAGGAGGTCATTCTGACTTTGCTATGACAATCTGGCGCGTCTGAATCAGCTACTGTTTTGTTATTAGTTTAAGTATTTGCTGTTGACTGTTCAAATGCGGAGTTTTGCGCATCGTGTGTGTGTGTGCGAGAGAGAGAGCACGGTGTGTGTGTGTGTGTGTGTGTGTGTGTGAGAGAAAGAGAGAGACGGGGTCACATCACAGTGGAGTCAGCTGTCTTAACCGTGGCTTGTGTACTGCAACCACATACCAGCTTCATCACTGTGTCTGTCACGCGACTCTGTTCCCCTTTCGGGCTTGAACTGATGGTAAAACTAATGACATTATTTACTGTCTTTACATTTATTTTGAAAGATGAAGCTCGCGATTATGGTAAGGGGCTGTTACATTTCCGTTAAAATGTGTTTTTTGTACATTAAAGCATGTCAACATATTCTGTTACACCAAATACACAAAATAATGATCTTTAAAGAAGCATCATATGACCCCTTTAAATTAGCTTTTTTTTTTTTTTTACAGAACCATAATATGGCACATTTTAAAATTGATTTGTATGATACTATTACTGTCTAGTAATAAGCATTAAATATTAACACTAAAAAGACACGGATGATACAACTTAACAGAGAATACATTTTAATATAACAGCAAGTTATTAACAAGTAATTTTTGTTAAAATTACATTTGCTTTAAATTATGGGCAATATTTAATTAATCACTTTTCCTGACAAACTTGGTAACAGGGTTGAATGGTCAAGTTGATAAATGCAGTCAACACTACAATTTGTGTAAATAATGATAAAATGGACGAGTTTTGTTTGTCTTCACATCATAAGTGAACATGAAATGTTACTCTAAGAAAGGTAATCATTAGAATTAGTTAAATAACTGTTTTTAATACAATGATTTAAAAATAAATTCTGCATATTGTCAAAATCATGACTTGTGGTTGTAATTATTGGATATTTGATAAGATCAAAATCTGGGACAGACTAAAAAAACAGACATTTCTCATTTAAAACAAGCTATTTTTATGCTAGGTAATTGTATGTAATCAAATAGTTCTGACAGCAAAACAAAAAAAAGTTATTTGTGCCTCTTATACTTTAAGTATAATTATTATCTTTTAAGTAAACATAATAAAGTTATAAGACACTAGTCTACCCTGTTTGTGGAACCCTTCCTTTTTTTATAATAACTTGTAACTTGTAATTATTGCCATCAAAGTGTAATAATTTCTCTTCATATATTACATTGCACAATTGTTTGGAACATGTTTGTAATTATTTTGTACTTTTCAGGAAATATACAAGTCTGGGGAGCCATGCTGGAAAGAGAACAAGGAGTGTTTGTGGGCGGATACTGGGAAAGATCCCAAACAAAGTTGAACTGTTAACTAGCAAATGAGCTACAGTAAATCTCATGAAGCATCAAGAGGTTTTTATTGAAAAAAATACAAAGCTCAAAGTTTTCCTGTAACACCTGATGAAACAAAGATTTTAATCAAAAGAGCATATTCTACTCTTCTGTTGAATAGAAAGTCTTAAAAAAGTACCAGTGCAAAAACATTATGTAAACATTAAGGGAAATCGTTGTCATTTATGTTGCCTTCGATTAGTCTAGCCTCAAAGATTTCCTAAAAACGCCACATAACAGCATCAGTAGAAGTTAAACCCTGAATTCATGTAGCAATTTACTGATGACACTTTCATATACATGCAAATATGTTTGACATTTCAGAAGATTTGACTACATCATATAATGCTTAGATCATTTGTTAATGCAGTCAAATAGTTTGAAATGTCATACATTTGCGGATAACATTAAGCTGTATTTTATGTTTATAAATGGCAAGTTAGTAATAAGAAACAATGCAGACAACACTTTAAAAATCTTGCATTATTACATCATTTGTTAATGTAAGATTTAATGTTAAGTTTTTAAAGTGTTTCTTATTACTAACTTGATTCATTTGTGCAAGTAGTCACAATCATTTATTTTCTCATTCAGTGTTAGTCCATTTCCCTGATGTGTTGCATACAGGGGCACTGCTTACTACTGGAATTATTTGCTCATGTTTACATAGTATGGACAACAGTGGCAGCGGTAGAATTCACAAAAAAACCTGCTTACCAGTGTTTTGCTGCTTTGGGCATAAAACATTTTTGAGGTTGCAATTTGGTATTGCTGAAATGGTCTCACTACAATTTTGTGAAGGCTTATTTTCACTGATACTGTATAATTTGGAACATATGCCTGATATGCTTAAGAATTTTGGGGAATTTTAGTACTCCAGTATATAAAATAAATGATCAAATTTGTTCAATTAAGTTAGTCAATGACTCAAAGGTCATTTTACTCATATGCCCCAAATTATCTCTTTAGGCCTAGTATGTTAGGGTATGCATACCTCTAAAATCTTTGGTATGGTGCGTGACCCTATATGCACATTCAGCCCAATTTTTCTTAACCATTTGTGCAATGTAGATATGGGGAGTCAACACCAAAAAGCTGATTCCTTGACTCTGAATAGCCATAGTCTTGGGGTCAACTCTAGCACAGGAATCGACTCGTTGTTGACTCCATTGCTGTGTCTGAAATTCCTCACTCATTCACTAGTCCCTATATAGTGCTCGCCAGTTGAGTGCACTATATCGCCAAGGAGTGAACCAAATAAAGCCAGGAAATCGGACACTGACTTCACTGGGTTGACATAGAAACAACTGTCACAATGCCCTCACCTGGCCATTATATTAATTCGAAGAATATGTTTTCTCTCATTCATTTAACTCTGACATGGCTGTTGAATGTATTGGCAACAACTAGAAATTGGTGATACTCATAATTTCAAATTAATGTCATCTCTAAATTGGAATTATTAGCCATGGTTAAAGTGTTATTTTAATGTTTAAAGTTTTTGTCACCAAAAAAAGAAAAATAATTTAGTGTGTAATATAAAGACTGCTATATTGTAAAGGTCCTTGCACACCGAGTTCGAAATTTTCGTATGCGTTTTTTTCTGGGGTTTTTTTCACATTCGTCATCCTTTCCCAGCATATAGCTTCTACGGAGCGTAGCGAAAAACAAACAGAAAGAACCACCTGGTCCCTAAGGTTTTTTTTTATGACGGACGAAAGTTTCGGAGGCAGTGTGTAAACATGATTGACACAACGTGAGGTCGTATTTATTTTTTAACGTGTGAAAATTTCGGACTCGGTGTGCAAAGACCCTGTCTCTTCTTATTGCTGACCCTGCAAGTAACAGAGCGAGTCCGACGCGGGAATACCTCAAATCGAACAGGGTTAAGCTAGCCGGATACAGCTGTGGGCTATGGGCGTGCAAACATCATACATATTTTGTCACACTGTACAACAATAATTACTATTTTTGTATTATTGTAAGGGGTAGGTTAGGGGTAACTAGTTGCTCCACAAGGTGGCACACAGTCCCAGGCCGTTGTTTCTCAATCAGAAAAGGAACAGAGGAGACCGAACTAGAACATCAACGAATTAAAGAGGCACAAACAACATACGAGCCCGAGTGGGACAAAGTGCGTTCTGTGGTTATGAGAGACCTGCAACTTTAGTTTAAATGAGTACAAAGACTCTCATCACTCATAACTTCTGAAGAGAAATAGCGCAGACACTGGACAAGGGTGACTCTTTCTAATGTGCATGTGTCCAGTGCCTGTGCACACTATCAAATGGAGGATACTTTGAAAAGCTACACGAAAAGAGAAGTATACTTTGGGCATGAGTCACAATAGTCAAATAGATCTAGCTAAATACTAACTACTCAGAAAATGAATGGAAGTGGTAAGACTGCCAAAAAGATACACCAGCATTCGAGTCAAGCAGGGGAAAAGACATATGAAAGATGAATGGGTTTTGAATGCCAATATTTGACTTGCCGCGCTGAAATCAAATTGGCAATTTTTAAAAACACAGTTTGCTCTTTCTAGCCCTTTTCTGGCTATTAGTGTCGGGGAAGAAAGCAGTGATATTGCCAAATGAGTCTCGGCAGAATTCTTAGGGTGTCTCGCTGTTTTCCTGCAGTTCCTGATTTTCCGCTCCATTCTCCTCCCTGTTTATCATCGGCTGATACTTCCTCTTGAAGAATCCAAGCTGAACGCCAAAAATACATGGATTTTTAAAGAAGACAATGACAAGATGTAGACCAAATAAACATTGAAACGGCAAAACAAAGTACCTTCCAAAGCAATGCGACGGCAAGAGCCAATAACAGCAGACCCCCGATAACACTTCCTATAATGGCACCCACTGGAACGTCCCCTTTAGCTCCAGGTTTGCTCACTTTGACTTCAACCTGCAATCAAGAGTCGAATTGTAAATTTAGCCTACATTGGGTAATGACTGCTGATCCCATACAGCAATTTTTATTTTCTGGCCAAAAGATATTTTAAATGTATGCAAAATATATGCTGTTAACAGTGGAACTCAATGAAATATATTTTTGAAATTGAAAATATATGTAGTTTTAAATTTCACATACCAAAATATATTTCAAAGAGTATTTCAGGACAAGAAAATAGATTTCCAATCTTACAGTAAAGGCTAAATGCAAATGTAGATGGAATAGCCTATTAGAGATCAAAACTAGATTTATAATGATTTAATTATATTCAATTTTATATATACAGTATAACTTATATTAATATATATACTGATCGAGATATGGAATTTATATCTGTTGCGCTTGTCTATGATTTCTCACGTTCAACATTGTTGTTATGCTATCACTGTTGCGGACTCAAATATTCTTCTTACCTTTATATGACACTCATGTTATCGTGGATGACATAGAGAAAGGAGAAAAAATTAATTTTTGATATACAGTTTTTTTTTCCCCCTCCCCCAAAACAATATATATTTGCTCACACCAATATACAGTGACTTAAATACATTTTTTGCATACATGTCTACGACCCCGGCACTGATGGCTAGTATATATGATTTTTTCTTTACATATTTGAGTGCAAACACTATAATTCCAAAGTGATGGCTCTCCGGCGTGAGTACTACCCTGCCACTTCGTGTTGTCTGTTTTTTGAGACCATCCCTGCCGGTTTAGACTCTCTATATACCAGAGCGCCAAATGGTACCATGTCCTCATCCATTTTGTTCAGGACCGCATATGCACTGCTAGTATGCTCCGCCTTATATTTTAGGTTGGCCGCTTGTTGCTCGTCTTCTTGCGTGGTATGTTGAACAGATGATCAGGTTCACGGATGAAAGGATGAGACAGCCAGAATTAAGTGGGTAATCGGAGACGGATATTCAGCAGCGCTAAGCACGGCTCCCCCTAGAATCGAAATAACTAACATTATTACACAAATAATTAGTACGGGGGTCAGCTTCATCAGTAGGACTTTTCTTGGGTGGTACGAGCATAACAAAAAGCCAATGTTTGTTTTGGCCACGTCTTTGAGCATATTCAAGAATTGTTTAGATAAGACCCCAAGCACGGACCAAGCGCTCCGAGGCGAAAGTCAAGCTTTGCCCGTAAAACTCGCCTCTTTAATCGGGACCATAGAAGTGTCTTCGCGGACTCGTAAACGGATGCGATCAGTTGCTGGGCTCACAATGGATTGTGGGGCAGCCTGGAAAGCAGGTCAAGCAGGGCCACTGCACGAGACAAGCGGGCGGCACCGTACATGGGAGATGGAGGGTGATGTTGTAAATTGAGGTTAATGGACTCCTCACAGTGAAGTCTTTTGGTAATAGCTGCGTCTTTGTACCCAAGAGATGAGTTCCTGCTGTGGTGCTGGTCGGTACACAAACCAGTAGGACTGTGAGGTAAACCAGGCTTGACTGGTACCACTGCCTCAGCGTCATATAGACAAGCCTAGGAGAAATAGAGAATGGACCTCACACAACCACATCAACGTCATTTACAACAGCAAACCACAAGATGGGGCGCGATAGAGAACACCTTGAATGTCATTACATGCGGTTACATGACTCCCTTTAAATTAAAAGGTTGCAAATCGGGCCAGACTGGCCGGGAATTTCCTCACTGTGGTTGTGAATGTTTGTCTCGTTTTTCAACACGTAAACCCCGATGTTTAAGGTACTCTCCTGAAACATTAAAGGAAAACAAAGACATTAAGAGAGGCCTTTTATGGAAACATCTGATGGGCTTAAAAGTTGTGTTTAATATTGATATCAAGTAAAACACTGTTGGGAAAGTTACTAAGATAACCACCATAAAAAGTAACTATTGTGTTACTAGCTCTTTTTTATGGAGTAATGTATTACATTGGGTTGCCCACTCCAGGACAGAAAATAATGCAAAAATTCTAAGCGGAAGCATTAGTTCTTGCAGGTCACGTTTGTCAGGCTCGCATCAGCTGACTCTCATCTGATCCCCATCAACCTATGGGAATAAAACACCTAAGTATTCATATATAAGGTCCCGCAACGCTCTACGTCATCCGCAGTTTCGTTTTGCATTGCTCCATAGCTAATTACCCGCCGCCCTCCCCCTCCTCCTTGTCAATAAGGATGCAGCCTTCTGAGTCGCCTTTGAATCAACGAATGTCTAAAAGTGTGTGCGATACATATTGAAGCACTTTAACGATATCGCAATACTGTATTGTTTATCCTCTGTTTCCTGTATACACCCCATGGGGGGGGGGTTATCTGTGCTCTCCCTGCTCTCATCCATGCTAGGTTGCATGGATGCACAGGGAGTTCTTGCCCATAACAGAACCATACCGCCAAACCAAACCTTATGCGTAGTATCTATCATTTTTTGACGATAGTGGTCCTGACAGAAGTAAAGTAACGTGCATTATTTATTTGAAAAAGTAACTCTGATATTTTTTTGTAAATTTAAAGTAATGCATTCCTTTTCTAGTTACTTGAAAAAAGTTATCTGATTACGTAACTCGCGTTACTTGTTATGTTACCTCCAACACTAAGCAGAAATGCTACCACTACTCAGACACGCACATATATGTAAAGTGGTTTTTTTAAAGTGATGTATTACACAATTTCGGATAAATGTTCATATTATTGTCCCAAGTTACTTAATAGTTTTTTACCAAGTTTTCGCAGCATGGTTTCCCATACTTCCTACAGTTCTAACATTAATAACCCAAATAAGTGTAGGTCGGGGATATATTTTTGGTTTAATATATTTTTTTTTATAGTTTTTGAAAGAAGTCTCTTATGCTCACCAAGGCTGCATTTATTTGATCAAAAATACAGTAAAAACAGCCATATTGTGAAATCTTACCTTTTAAAATAACTGCTTTCTATGTGAATTTATGATACCATTAAATTTTATTCTCTCGCAAGCTGAAATTTATCTGCATCCTTACTTCCAGATCACATGATCCTTCATCAGCTAATATAACTGATTCGCTACTCAAGAAACATTTTTTTTTTTTTTTATTATCAATGTTGAAAACATTTCAACATTATATGCTTAATATATTTGCTGATTTTTTTTCAGGATTCTTTGATAAATAGAAAGTTCAAAAACAGCATTTATTTAAAATAGATATTTATTAAAACATTACAAATATCAATTTAACGCATCCTTGTTGAACAACAATAACAACAAAAGTATTAGTCTAAATGAACCCAAACTTTTTAGCAGAACAAATAGAAATATTGGGGAGAGGTGTTTCATGTCTGACCTGCTGAGGATGATCTCAGAGTTGTATTGGACAGGAATGGAGACAGAGATCTTATTATCAGTGGGAGTTTCCTCTGTGCTGTCACTGCAGTGCAAATGAACCAATGAAACTGTGATTAACACGTGACTAAACCTGTGAATCACTGGCACCTGCTGCTTAATAATATTTTTATTCTTGGAGGACTGTCAGATTTTTTGCAATTCTCTAAATAGCTTTTAGCATTTGCACAGCGATAAAATGAAACTATAAAAAGTCATTGTTAAAAAAAAATGTAATTGTGTAAAACAGTTTACCTTAAAGCCTCAAAGACAACATTGGCATCTTGGAAGCTTGAGGTGCAAGTAAAGCTCCAAAGTTGATCCACAATGTACCCTGGGAACACAACCCTACAAAACCATTACCTACACATCGATCAGCATATGAAGCATTAATGCTCAGATGCATGGTCTGCCTCCCGCGATTGCGTCCGTCCTCAGCCGCAATGTGGAAATAACTCCACGTTGTGGCAGACGTGTAGTTGTCTCTGATCTTTCATCAGAGTGCACTTCACCTCTGCTCCCTCAGTCTGCAATATCAGATTGAATAATAACACAAGAATTTGTGTGAGCCATGTAAGCAAAATATGCATATTATCTTCTCACTTAACTTTGTGCTTAGCACCTTTTGTATATGCTATAGCTTTGGCAGCATACCTCCGGCCCATTTTGTACGCGTAACTGTTTTAAGTGCAATGTAAGTGCATGAATTAATTTTTGCATTAGCACTGTGTTGTCACGGAAGCATATAAACAGTTACCTGAGTAGCTGCTCGCTGGCCGACACTCATGCATTGTACGCATTTTCCTTGCTGTTCATCACGGTCACAGTGAAGGAGAGTCTTCTCTTGTTCTGGCTCACCACAAGTGAAGTTTTGCTAGAAATAATAAAAAACACTTATATACCAATTATACATACTTGTATTTTTACACAAGAGATTGGATAAATGGATGCGTTGCCAAAATGTTTTGCGAATTAAATATGGCGCTAGTTAATTAGAGACCAAATGCACATCAAATTTCACATTTCCTAATAAGAGATGGTTCATTATTATTTTGTCCTGTTTTAAGGTCCTTGCACACTGAGTTCGTATCGTGAGTTTTTCACATGCGTTTTTTTTTATTTGTTCATATTCGTTCACCTGTCACTGCTTGCTATGGATGTGAAAACGCAGAAAATCGAACCTGATCAAAAAATTTTTATGACGGAGGAAAGTTTCGGAGGCGGTGTGTAAATGTGATTAACACAACGTAAGGTCGTATTTATTTTTTAACGTGCGAAAATTTCGGATGAGAATTGCGGACTCAGTGTGCAATGACCTTCAGTCATATGCTTGAGGAAATCTTACCCAAGTGTCTCTTCACTCTGTGCAGTCAGTACCAAGTCACTGAAGCAAACGTCATCTTCGCCACAGTCCTTTGAGAACGGGATCTGGACCAAACCAAACCAAACCCACAATGAGGATTTAGGAACAGTTTCCTGGACATTATTCTGTATTCTCCTATTCTTAATGGACTAAGTCAGGTTTTTGTAAACTGGTGTCCAAGGCAGACCATGGAAAATTTGAGAGATTAAAAAAGTATTTTAATAGTAAGGAGTATTTTTGATACATATTGTCCTATAGTTTTGTTAAAAATATATCATTTTCTAGAACATTGTTCATACTGTCCTTGGATGTATGTTAATGAATGAATTTTGTGTTATATGATTTGTTTTTCTAGAGAGTTTTTTTTGTTGTCTGTTTATATCCGCTCCCTAGCTGACACACTATTTTCTTAACCAAATGGCTTTAGAATAATATTTTTATTAAAATTGCTATGCAATAAATTTGACTTGAACTTATAGTTTATTTTATATGATTCATGGTATATCATTAACATAATAAAATATGCATTAATAAAAAATTAAAATAATATTAAGAGACTAACTCACTACAAATCCCATCAGCTGATTTCGATGATTTTGTGGTGTAGATAATAGATATATAATGTTATTTAAACTTTATAATATTTATATATATATTTATTGTTTGCAAACACAAATTGGCATTTATTAATTATGATCACACTTTTTTTCCTCACATAGCATACTGATAAATGGGTCTTTAATAGCTGTCGTTATATGGTAAAGCGGGTTGCCATAAGGGATCATCATATTTGGCCACATAGTTTGAAAGTTCCTGACATACATTGGGAAAAAAAGTATTTATTCAGGCCACCACTTGTGGCAAGTCTCCCACGTAAAAAAGATGAGAGAGGCCCTTTAATTTCTCAGCATAGGTATACCTTAACTATGATAGACAAAATGAAGAAAAAAAATCCAGAAAATCACATTGTAGGATTTTTAAAGAATTTATTTGCAAATTATGGTGGAAAATAAGTATTTGGTCAATAACAAAATTTCATCTCAATACTTTGTTATATACCCTTTGTTGCCAATGACAGAGGTCAAACGTTTTCTGTAAGTCTTCACAAGTTTTCACACACTGTTGCTGGTATTTTGGCCCATTCCTCCATGCAGATCTCCTCTAGAGCAGTAATTTTTTTGGGGCTGTCGCTGGGCAACACGGGTTTTCAGCTCCCTCCAAAGATTTTCTATGGGTTTGAGATCTGTAGACTGGCTAGGCCACTCCAGGACCTAGAAATGCTTCTTACGAAGCCACTCCTTCGTTGCCCGGGTGGTGTGTTTGGGATCATTGTCATGCTGAAAGACCCAGCCACGTTTCATCTTCAATGCCCTTGCTGATGGAAGGAGGTTTTCACTCAAAATCTCACTATACAATGGCCCCATTCATTCTTTCGTTTACACTTATCGTCCTGGTCCCTTTGCAGAAAAACCGCCCCAAAGCATGATGTTTCCACCCCCACGCTTCACAGTAGGTATGGTGTTCTTTACATGCAACTCAGCATTCTTTCTCCTCCAAAAACGACAAGTTGAGTTTTTACCAAAAATTCTATTTGGTTTAATCTGACCATATGACATTCTCCCAATCCTCTTTTGGATCATCCAAATGCTCTCTAGCAAATTTCAGATGGGCCTGGACATGTACTGGTTTAAGCAAGGGGACACGTCTGGCACTGCAGGATTTGATTCCTGGCGGCGCAGTGTGTTACTGATGGTTGCCTTTGTTACTTTGGTCCCAGCTCTTTGCAGGTCATTCACTAGGTCCCCCCGTTTGGTTCTGGGATTTTTGCTCACAGTTCTTGTGATCATTTGACCCCACGGGGTGAGATCTTGCGTGGAGCCCCAGATCGAGGGAGATTATCAGTGGTCTTGTATGTCTTCCATTTTCTAATAATTGCCCCACAGTTGATTTCTTCACACCAAGCTGCTTACCTTTTGCAGATTCAGTCTTCCCAGCCTGGTGCAGGTCTACAATTTTGTTTCTGGTGTCCTTTGACAGCTCTTTGGTCTTGGCCATGGTGGAGTTTGGAGTGTGACTGTTTGAGGTTGTGGACAGGTGTCTTTTATACTGATAACAAGTTCAAACAGATGCCATTAATACAGGTAACGAGTGGAGGACAGAGGAGCCTCTTAAAGAAGAAGTTACAGGTCTGTGAGAGCCAGAAATCTTGCTTGTTTGTAGGTGACCAAATACTTATTTTACCGAGGAATTTACCAATTAATTATTTAAAAATCCTACAAATGTGATTTTCTGGATTTTTTTTTGCTCATTTAGTCTCTCATAGTTGAGGTATACCTATGATGAAAATTACAGGCCTCTCTCATCTTTTTAAGTGGGAGAACTTGCACAATTGGTGGCTGACTAAATACTTTTTTGCCCCACTGTAGCTGATGTAATGGTTTAGATTAATTGTCTTTTTTCTTAACACGTGTCCTTCACAGTAAACCACAGGCACTTAAAACTCAGAAATTTGCTTCTTGCAACACTCACAAAAAATTCCCACGCATTAGGACTGAAGACGTCCAGAACGGGGTTGGCGTCTGGATGGCTGAGGACCACATCCACACGCAAAGCAATTGAGTTGACGAGGTCAGGGGTCTCCTGCACATAGACGTCATGCTCTTCACATACGTCCTGCGCAGAGACGCTGATGTCTTTCTGGACAACTCGATCCAAGTTGCTGAAGTGACCTCTAGGACTGACCCGGGACGACTGCAGGTCGGCATCCAGGGTCAAGTTGTACTTGATATCTGTTTTTATAAAAGAAAATTCAAATGCATCACTTCCTCAAACCAAATGTGTCCATCTCCTAAAAAAAATACGGCCCAGATCAGAATCGGTATCCTTACCCGCTGGCCCAAGTGGATTCGCTGGTTTAAATGTTGCACTAAAACACACTTTAGCCTTGAAGCAGGACACCTGCCTCCCGCTATAGCGGCACGGTTTACTCAGGATACTGATCTTGTCAGGGGTGAAGGAAACCTTGGCCGTGACCACTGCAACTCCTCTACTCCTAAAACCATATGATGCGAGAGGTCAAGAATGCATCAATTAAAACGCAACCCTTCAAGTGATTTATGGCTTTTGGAACAAACAGAAGAGTCCCACAGAAAGCTGATGCTTAGAGGATTGCTGAGGTGAAAAATGGGATTCCAGAGGACAGCTGGAGCGATCATTTCCCTGGCCACAAACACATCTACATATCCCACCATGAGTGAGGCCGTCCCTGCAGCTGTTCTGCACTTAACTCAGTTGTTGAAGGTGGGCCGTTAATGAAGTTATGTTACATGGGACGGTCTAATCGAGCTGTTTTACACCCCCACAAAGTATGAAAATCAATTGGTGAAATGAAGGTTGATGTGTTTAAATTCTCACCAGAGTTGGACCACTTTCCCAAAAGCCCCCACCGCCACATCTGGGATGAAGTCTCCGTTCATATCTCCTCTGCCGTCTAGAGAGCGGCCGAAGAACTTCAACGCTGGGTCCAGTTTCGTTCCGACAATTTTCTGAATGCGTAAGAATATTCTGAATTTGGACACTTGCTGATATATTTAATGTGTGTTCTTGCGTCGTATGCCCGTCGCGGTGGAAAGTTTCGTTTCTCACCTGTGAGCTCTGGCTTTTCGATGGTTTTACGTCATCCACGTAGGATGTAAATGGCACCTTGTTGCCAATTGCCTTTCCATCGTAGCGCGAACCAAATACGCGCTGTGAAGCCATCTATGTTTCTGACTCGAGAGGACTTGGATACGATCTTGTATTGGCCGTCCCAAACCGAGCATTCTTTTGCGCACGCCAGCCAATAAACCCTGGTTACCTCAAGATACCCTGTTAACAAATAAAAAATAAAAAAATAAAAACGATACAGTATGTACTATTACTACACCCTAACAGCCATTTAAACGGTTTTATACAATGCATTTGTAGCAATCCAACGATGTTTATATTGGCAACACAACTTCTACCCATCAGCCTCCATACCTCTTGTTATTTATGTTATTTTAAATTAACCAGTTAAAAATACTTGGAGTAGAAAAACCTTGAGATTAAAACTGTTCGTTATCCGTATTAGACACTTATGTGGCGTCTTTGTGTATTTGTGGATATACAAAATAAGATCTATAATAATATTACGCATCTTCTTTAAAACAATAACTACTATCATTTTCAAAAGACTATCTGAGTTCCATGTAAGGTTTTTATTTTCTACAATAATACTGGCATATACTTCACCTTCTGTGAATTCGCTTGTCTATTCACTTCCTACAAGCTCCTGACGCATTTAGAAAATTGCTTCAAAGATGTGCCACCAGCTAAATCGCTCCCAAATCTACATTCTGGTCGATCGTCTTCTTTCTCGTGAACTTTCTAGCTGGAAAGCTAGCGGGTACGCCTTCAGAAAAAATACAGCGCTAGTAATCGACAAGATCCACAATAGGACAGTAGCAACTTACCTGTGTCTTAGATGAGTCGGGAATTTAATATTCTCGCTATTAATAGTGTGCTTATTTCGCATGTCCTACTATTAACATAGAAGCGTTTAGGAGGACGTATAAGGCCCATATGCTGAACGGCTGCATGCCAGATTCGACAGCCCGAAGCCATCATGCGTACTCTAAACTAACAGCTACCTTACAAAATATTAATAAGCACCAAATTAGGACTTTATTGAGGCAAAAGTCATAGTTAATGGTTTGTTGATGACGAAAATTGGATCTAAAAAAAAATGTGACCAAAAACATGTTTTCTTAAGAAAGCAAATCCGCATATTAGAATGTTTCGGAAGGGTCAGGGGATCACTTGTGAAGGACTGGTCTATACTTTTCTGACTGCTGACCAATTCAGGCGTGGAGTTGGCATCACAGGACCTAACCCATATACATTGACAATTCCCTATACAATACCAATAGAAAACCCAATGTTAGTTAAATTGCGAATAATATCTTCACAATATTACTGCTTTTTTATTTACTGTATTTCTTGAACTCAATACCGTGCCTTCCTTAGTGAGCATAAGTCAAAAACATTAAAATATTGTACCAACCCCATACCCCACACTGAATTTGGAGGTATTTGGTAAATATATATCTCCTCCTTGTAATGGTGGCAGACAAAAATCACCTAGGAGAAAATTAACAGCAGTACAGAGTATGAAAAGACAATGCAGAAAAGCTGAGCGGATGATTTCTCTGGGGGGGGCTGGAAGACCCAAAGACTTAGATACATTTCACCTTACATACTAACCTTCTTAAAGATAGCCTTCATGCTTTCAATGTGGAACTAGCACCCCGCCCAGAGATCATGAGTTCTCTTTCCTACACAAGACCTAAACCCTATATACACCTAATCACGGTAACTTAAACAACACTCGCACTGTCTTTGTGCTACAGCTTTGAGATACTCACCACCCAACCTCGCCCCCCCCCCCCCCCCCAGTCAGAGTCCCAGTGAAAGGCTCTTCCGAATTCCCATGTCTCAATGCGAATTAGAGTTGCTTGCCCTTTCACCTGCTTATGCCTTCAGCTCTCCAGCGATGGATTCGACCCCGGTGCAGACATTGATACAAAAATTATATTACTATTACTATGTCTGTTTTTGAAGAAATTGATAGCAAAATTTTGGATGAAATAGTACAGCACCTTAAATCGTCAGCCTGCTGTCTTGACACACTTCCCACATCTTTTTCAAAAGTGTGCTTCACTGTTTAGAAGGCAGATCCTTCTCTTATCAGTGTGGGAACGCCTTCACTTCTTTCTGGACGTTTGTCCAAACCCCGAAACTCTGTGCAGTTTGTTAATGCCTCCTTCTGAAAAAGTGCATCTTGATAACCCCGACCATAGTACACAGCCAAGAATAGACCAATTTTTAACAAACAAATTGTTGTTTTTAACAAATCATTCCTTTTATAATGACAATTATTGAAAGGTAGTCTTTTAATCCAGCTCAGCCAACAACTATACTAACACTCAAATCTATACATACCTTGGACAAATGTTTCACTTTATGTTTATGTCCCCCGACTAAAATCATCACAAATCCACAGAGACAGCGCTCATTAAGTTAATAAATGATATTTGCTTTAATTCTGATTCTGGCAAAATATGAGTGCTGGTACTACTAGATCTTAGTGCTGAGTTTGACACTGTTGATCATAACATACTTCTAGAGCGACTGGAAAACTGGGAT
The DNA here is from genome assembly GCA_018155175.1 of Sinocyclocheilus anophthalmus. Classification (NCBI taxonomy): domain Eukaryota; kingdom Metazoa; phylum Chordata; class Actinopteri; order Cypriniformes; family Cyprinidae; genus Sinocyclocheilus; species Sinocyclocheilus anophthalmus. The sequence goes on along the minus strand of JADLZN010012097.1, from coordinate 401,155 downwards.
GGTACTCAAATGGTTCAGATCATACTTAGAAAGGAGAGGTTATTATGTGAATATAGGAGAGCATAAGTGCTCTCAATAAATTAGAATGTCGTGGAAAAGTTCATTTATTTCAGTAATTCAACTCAAATTGTGAAACTCGTGTATTAAATAAATTCATGCACACAGACTGAAGTAGTTTAAGTAGTCTTTGGTTCTTTTAATTGTGATGGTTCACATTTAACAAAAACCCACCAATTTATCTCAACAAATTAGAATATGGTGACTGCCAATCAGCACTCAACGTCAAAACACTGCAGGTTTCCTGGCCTTCAAAATGGTCCAGCAGTTGTGGTTCACTAGGCTACACAATCATGGGGAAGACTGCTGATCTGACAGTTGTCCAGAAGACAATCATTGACACCCTTCACAAGGAGGGTAAGCCACAAACATTCATTGCCAAAGAAGCTGGCTGTTCACAGAGTGCTGTATCCAATCATGTTAACAGAAAGTTGAGTTGAAGGATAAAGTGTGGAAGAAAAAGATGCACAAAACCCGAGAGAACCGCAGCCTTATGAGGATTGTCAAGCAAAATCGATTCAAGAATTTGAGTGAACTTCACAAGGAATGGACTGAGGCTGGGGTCAAGGCATCAAGAGCCACCACACACAGACGTGTCAAGGACTTTGACTACAGTTGTCGTATTCCTCTTGTTAAGCCACTCCTGAACCACAGACAACGTCAGAGGCTTCTTACCTGGGCTAAGGAGAAGAAGAACTGGACTGTTGCCCAGTGGTCCAAAGTTCTCTTTTCAGATGAGAGCAAGTTTGTATTTCATTTGGAAACCAAGGTCCTAGAGTCTGGAGGAAGGGTGGAGAAGCTCATACCCCAAGTTACTTGAAGTCCAGTGTTAAGTTTACACAGTATGTGATGATTTGGGGTGCAATGACATCTGCTAGTGTTGGTCCATTGTGTTTTCCTCTAAAAACCAACGGCACTGCACCCGTTTACCAAGAAATTTTGTAGTACTTCATGCTTCCTTCTGCTGACAAGTTTATGGAGATGCTGATTTCATTTCCCAGCAGGATTTGGCACCTGCCTACACTGCCAAAAGCACCAAAATTTGGTTAAATGAACCATTGGTGTTGTGTGCGGTGAACTGGCCAGCAAACTCCCACAACCTGAACCCCTAGAGACTCTATGGGGTATTGTCAGAGGAAAATGAGCACAGAGAACCAAAATCGTCATCTGAGCTGAAGGCCACTGTCAAAAGCACCTGGGGCTTGTCCATTACCACCTCAGCCGTGCCACAAACGGGGGGTGATCACCTTAGACTTCACCTCCATGCCACGCTGAATTGAGGTAGTAATTAAAGCAAAAGGCGCCCCTACCAAGTATTGAGTACCCTGTCCTAGTAACTGAACATACTTTCCAGAAGGCCAACAATTCACTAAAAATGTTTTTTTTTTATTGGTTTTATGAAGTATTCTAATTTGTTGAGATAGTGAATTGGTGGGTTTTTGTTAAGTGTGAGCCAAAATCTTTACAATTAAAAGAACCAAAGACTTAAACTTACTTACTTCAGTCTGTGTGCACTGAATTGATCTAATACACAAGTTTCACAATTTGAGTTGAATTATTGATATGAACTTTTCCACGACGTTCTAATTGATTGAGATGCACCTGTAAGTCTTGGACGCCCATGACATGCGGATTCCCACAAGGCTCAATTCTTGCACCGCTCTTGTTAGCCTGTATATGCTCCCACTAAGTCAAATAATGAGAAAGAACCACACTGCCTATCACAGTTATGCTGATGATACCCAGATTTACCTAGCCTTATCGCCAAATGACTACAGCCCCATTGACTCCCTCTGCCAATGCATTGATGAATTAACAGTTGGATGTGCCAGAACTTCCTTCAGTGAAACAAGGAAAAAACTAAAGTCATTGCATTTGGAAACAAAGATGAAGTTCTCAAGGTGAATGCATACCTTGACTCTAGAGGTCTAACTAAAAATCAAGTCAGGAATCTTGTTGTGATTCTGGAGACAGACCTTAGTTCAGTAGTCATGTCAAAGCTGTAACTAATTCAGCATACTATCATCTCAAAAACATTTCAAGAATTAGATTTTTTGTTTCCAGTCAAGACTTGGAGAAACGTGTTCATGCCTTTATCACCAGCAGGGTGTAATGGTCTCCCCACTGGCCTTTTCCAAAAAGACCATTAGACAGCTGCAGCTAATCCAGAACACTGCTGCCAGAATTCTGACTAGCACCAGAAAATCTGAGCATATTACACCAGTCCTCAGGTCCTTACACTGGCTTCCAGTTATATTTAGGATTGATTTTAAAGTAATTTTACACGTTTATAAATCCCTCAATGGCCTAGGACCTAAATACATAACAGATATGTTCACTGATTATAAACCTAAAAGACCACTCAGGTCATTAGGATCGAGTCAGTTAGAAATAACAAGGGTTCACACAAAACAAGGGGAGTCCGCTTTTCCAGCTATTATGCCGCCCGCAGCTGTAAGCCTGGAACCACTTCCAGAAGAAATCAATCGCTAAAACATTGCCACATGTTAAATCCAGACTCCAACTTCTCTGTTTATCTGTGCATTATTGAAAGCACTGGGCATGTTCCAAACTGATTGCACTGTATTTTATATATAATCTTCATATATATCATTATAATTCATAATATAATCACATTAATCAATTTTACATAATCTCCGAGTTTATACTTTGCTTTTATTGTTGTGATTAATTTGTGATTATTTTAATTCCTTTTTATGTAAATGACTTTGAATTACCTTTTGTGTATGAAATGTGCTATATAAATAACTTGCCTTGCCTTTCTCTTTATTATTGTATTGTAAAGTAGCTAACTGGGTCATCCTCCTGGGATTCATAAATGTCAGTCCTCCAGAGTTTCTAAAGTGGTGGTTCACCAAAATTAATTGTTAGAAGCTTTTCACAAAACTTTGGGATGCCCATTATAATGAATAAAAATAATTATTGGATTTTTAATATTTTTTAGCATAAAATAATGTCTTATATCTATCTTAAACCAAGCATTTTGTCATGTCACTGAGGCACTTCACTGAGTTTGTACTTTGAAAATGATTAACAAAATGTGCATAGTGTCTGTGGTTTTGGCAACAATGTAAGCATTTATGTGTGTTCCTTTCTTGTAAAAAAAATATATATAAAAAAAGGCAAAATATTTTATAAAAAACAGACTTTAAATTTATGTCCCTCAGTCTGAACTCAACCCTGTCACACTAACCATTCTACGCCGCATAATAATTTAGACTCCACTCATATGTGACATAATTTCCCAGAAATTACATAATTCAGGTCTCTTTAATAGTGGTGCAGAAAATGGCTAGTAGTATCATACTTTTTATTCATATTTTTGAGGCATGTTATAGTCAGGGAGGGTACTGTCAAGCTTAACAACTCAACCCCGTCACATAAAATTAAGATGGAAAATTATTACTTTTTCAACATTTTATTTAATACATAAATATATGCAATGTACTTATTTTATTGCTGCCATGTATGGTCTACTCTCCTACACTACATGATGAGCAGTGGGCATTTTGTGTGAAAAACCACAACCCCGTCACAAATATATGTATTTCTCATTGTTACGGGGTTGTAAACTTGTGACAGGGTTGAGTTATTTGCTTCATTTATCAATAATTTTAATGACAAAATATAAAATAGTCATGGTTTCAGTAAATATATATACTCCAAAATCATGACAACTCATATTTTTGTTTTAAATAGAATTTTTGATGTAATATGTCCACTTAAAAGTTGACAAGCATCATACTCAAATTGCAAGTACCCACATTTGCAGCAGAAATACAATGTTTGCCATGCAGATATGCTGACATAAATGCAATATGAGAGAGAGAAAAAAACTAACATTTAAATTTAAGGCAATGTATCCTTTCAAATGTGTTACAGTCTTCAACCCTCTCACACCTTGCCACATTAATATTTTTTGAAAAATATAGGGAAGACAATTAAGAACAAAAGCATTTATTGCTGGTTACTATCTGACATGTTAAGGGCTAAAACAATAAAATTGTGGTTTTAGTTAAAATTTTAAATTAAAAATATTTTTACAAAAATAAAGAGACCGTAGACACACCATTTGTATATTTTTAGCTTCAGTAATAAAAGGTAAAGAATAAAAATAAAAGGTAAAAAAATAATAAAAGGTCTTTAATGCCTGAGGTGGGAAAATATAATTTTTTTGGAGGTTTGATATGCGCCTAATGATGTGGGGTATTTAGAAGTTGAATCACATAGTTGAAAAACATGTATATTCCGAGGTGAAATCTTACCGAATCCCAGGAATGATCCAACTACAGGAGGAAGAGGAGGGCATCCACAGAAAATAAATGGAAAAAAAATAAGAAAAGCACCTTGGTAATGGTGAAGATGTAGACTCTTCCTGTTTCAGATTTCTCCTCGCTCATGTACATCGGAGCTCCGACCAGCAGCAGATCCGTCACACCGTCAGTGTCCACATCAACAGGACAGAGAACGCTGCCAAAATAAGAGCCGATCTGCAAACCGCACACCACAATGATCTAAGACAGGACTTCAGTGTGTAACGAAGCTAAATCTCATTAAAGTTCACAGACAGAGAGTACCTGATCTCCTCTCTGTGAATCTATGATGACCGGCTGATTCTGGCTGTTCATGCTGTAAACTACAACCTGTCCTCTGTGAACGGCACGAGGAGCACCGGCCACATAAAACTCAGACGAGCCGTCGGTCACAGACGCCACAGAGTATCCTGAACACAAGACAGGAAATAGTCAAACTAAGGGGAAAAAATTATTTATACATATTTTGTTTCCCATTACAATGTCTAAGCATCCATTTAAGACTTGCTCTCACACATCATATATTGAATACAAAGTATATTGTTCTTGTTCTATTACCATATTTAGTATATTTATCTAGTACATTCCACATACATCATCTTAACATTTTGCAGTTGTATCATGTTTTAAGGAATTATCTTGTTTTATCTTTTCAAAACTAGATTTAAGGATGTTCTGATAATTTTTGAAGTCGGTTAAAGCATACCAATTAGCATTTTAAATTTTGTCAGTGATTTAATCTAATTTGACACCCTTTGGTGATATATTGCAGTGTTCATGTAAAGATAAATGATAATTATGATATTTCAGTTCATTAGAAGCAGCAAAACTAACCAAGTACAATACTTACCAAGTAATGAACTGTGGTTTCTGTCATCCAAGACTTTCTCAAAAGCAGCTTTGGGCAAAACATCTGATTTCTGAGCAGTTTGGTGCACAACGGTCCCGATCCAATTATATGCTCCAGCTGCTCCCAGTAAGATCACATCCTACAACCAATATTCAGAGTACTGTAAACCACCAGGAGGAAAAAGGTCTTAAAAAAGCATTAATAGAAACACTTAGACATATATAGCCAGAACCTTATTCCTGGTCTGGTGTGCGCTGAATCCAACTTGGGACATTTCCATTTTGAAATTATCCCCAGTACCTTTTCCAACACCTAAACAGACAACACATTAGTGAAACGAGCAAAGAAAACGGTCATTGACATAATACACGTCGATAAAGAAACCCATGTCCGTTACATTACTTTTAAAATGGCTTTTATTTTAGTGAAATCGACATAATCACGGACCTTCAATGTTGAAGATTCGATCTCCAAGAGTCCCGACGATCTCTATGAGCGCCGCCTCCTCAGACACATTGAAAAAGTATTTTTCGGTTGGATTGTTGGCTATTGACTTAATCTCAGCGATGAGTTTGCTTGTGTCAATGTCATTCCTTAAGTAATATCCAAGCACCTAAAACATGCAAAAATCCATTTCTTCACAACATTCAAATATATTATATAATATTAAGACCCATATATGAATTCATGACAGCATATATTTTCTCTCACTAACCGCAATACCAAAGCGAGTGATATTTTGGCTCTCGCAGGCCGGGATAACTGTGTTCCTCAGATTTGCATCATGTGACTCTCCATCAGTTACCACCACCATCACTTTAGTGGCCCCAGGACGACCTCCATTTTTGGCTAGGAATGCATTCTTTCTATGAGAGCCAATCATCCGACAGACATGCACACAAAAACCACAAAGTGAAAAGAAAGTGTTTAGTGTAAAAACTGTGTAAAACTAAAGTGTAAGAACTATTTCAGAAATACAATGATAGTGTTTTTGCATAAATATCAACTTTGGGTACTTTTTGTTCGGGGATTTTTTTATATACCTTTATTATTATTATTATATTAAACATGGTAAAACGGTATTGTAAACTTTTTATCATGCCTTCGTTATTTATTTTTTGCAACTTTTTAAATGGCTTTTATGTATACTTTTATTTTTGCATGAGATACATTAAATAAAAGTGATACTGTATATGAAGCAAAACAAAACAGGAAAATATAACTTGCAAGCGTAATATTTTGATGGTGTGTCACCTAATCATACGCTAATAATGCCAAGTAATGCAAAAAGTGCAAAATATTAATAACTAACTAAAATAATTTTACTGTAATGTATATATATCCAATGTTAGACATACAATTTAAATGTGAAGAGTGTGTTTAATGAGAGATTATTTATCTCCTTAAAGTGCCCATATTTGAAGAAATATCTATTCATATGCTCTTAAAGGAGGCCTTGTTCTGTACTGTATTTCAGTAATTCCCTCAGGTGTAGTTGTTGTGAAGGAAATTTTAAATTAATCATAATTAACATTCATTTTCCTTGCAGGCATAGCATTTATATTCTTTTGGGAACAAATGTACTAACACTTTAGTTGATGCATTGCAATAACGAATGCATATGGACAAGACGGCTAGACGTACATAGCAACCCATTAAAAAACAACCATAACAACCCATGAGTTACACTTGAGTAACAAGGTGAAGTAATCAAAAAACTAAACTTGCCCTGCCAGTAACAAGAGGAAAGGTTTGCTGAATTGCACAAAAGAAGAACCAATTATATTAGAGAAGATTTAGCATAGATACTTGCCATGTATCTATGCTATATAAACTGCTGTGAGGATTCTCTGTGACTGGTATGAGGTCCTCGTGGCCATGATTAAAGCATATACAAAGACATCGTCTGGAGTCTGTCTGGTTACTGTAAGTGTAGTGGAACACTAGAGATGTTAGTCCTAAGTGATAGTGTTCAAAAGGGACGAGACGTCGTCCGACTCTACATCACCAGAGAAACGCCAAGAGAATGAATTTATTAGCGCTTTGGGGATACGTCTCCAGAGACGAGACCCCAACAGGTATCTTAAGTCAGGTGTGTGGGGGAATTTCTACCACATTGCTCAGTAAGAGTCATGTATACCTTGCAAATTCGATGGCTTTGAAAGTATTAGTCTCTAATCCTTGTTTCTGTTGAATATTTGAAGCTGCTTTAATCATGGACTCTTTTGTCCGATGGGAATTCAGGTAGAACTCGAATGAGGTGTCAACAGCATACTGCATCACAGTCACCTGTTATGAATGAAATCAGAAATATATTAACTATAAATATAAAACAAAATGCTAAAATGGCACACCAGCTGTCTTACTTGCCTGAGTGCTTTGAGGTCCAATATCTAAGTTTTCCAACAGTTTCGTGAGGAAAGCAACAACTGGTTCCCATGGGTATATACTGTTGGATCCGTCCAAAACTATGGCAATGTCCATTAGATTGCCACAAGCTGTGTAGACACGGAACAACACCAAATGTTAACAATTTGCTGGAGGGACAGCTGAAGGGATAGATCACCTAACGATGAAAATTCTGTCATTAATTACTCACCCTCATATCACTGTGCAGAGAGGCTCGACAAAAAAAAAAAAAAAAATGTCGTTCCAAACCTGTAAAAGCTTCGTTTGTCTTCGGAACATAATTTAAGATATTTCTGATGAAATCTAAGAGCTTTCTGCATAGACAGCAACACAACTACCACGTTCAAGACCCAGAAAGGTATAAGGACATCATTAAAATAGTCCATGTGACATTAGTTGTTCAACCGTAATGTCATAAAGCTACAAGAATACTTTTTAGTGTGCAAAGAAAACAAAAATAATGACTTTATTGAACAATTTCTTCTCTTCGCAGCTTTATAAGATTACGGTTGAACCACTGATGGCACATGGATTATTTTAATGATGTCCATACTACCTTTCTGGGTCTTGAACGCTGTAGTTGTGTTGCTGTCTATGCAGGGTCAGAGAGCTCTCGGATTTCATCCAAAATATCTTAATTTGTGTTCTGAAGATGAACGAAGGTCTTATGGGTTTGGAACGACATGAGGGTGACTAATTAATGACAGAATTGTCATTTTTGGGTGAACTATCCCTTGAACGTGAACAGTAAACTTTCATAGAGAGGACACAGAGATGCGTTCATACTTTGAGCGGCAGGAGAGAAGGCCGACTGGAGCGTAAACTGTGGGCTCACTTCAGCACAGACTCCTGGGTAAAAGTACAGACTTCCACAGAGCTGAGCCCACAGAGGACCACACGTCTGAAACACAAACGTAATGTAACATAATATGAGTATCAAGCACATGACATCCTACATGAACCACTCAAATGCATGCAGAAGAACTTCAATTCTCAAAAAAATAATAGAACTTCTTTTTAATCATTTATAGAGGGAACTTCCTTGGTGCGGATGCCAAAACAGCATGTTAGAAAGTAAACCGAAAACAACAGCCTTACCATAAATCCGCCGTTTTTGGTTGTTGGAGTCAGAGTGAGACCAAGACTCATGTTGATGTTGTTGCTGTTGGAAATGCTTGGCACATTGACAGAATCTGAGAGCACATTAACCACAGTGATCTTCAGCTTTACTACTTAATAATTCTAAAATACTTATTATTAAAATCTAAGACTTTGCTTCTGAACTTCACAGATACTGTCTTATGGACACTATTGATGATGACACTGGGAATGATGGGAATCGTTTTCTTACTCTGAAGGTTAAGTGGCTGACAGCTGGCTCCAGGGCTGTTAATCTCACACTTATAGATTTCTCCCTTCCGATTCTGAGGGTATCCTTTCCATGGTGAACCCACGAGGAGCCTGAGGAGCAGCAAGAGGTGTTAGATCAGTACAATCATCCTGAAGCCCAGGATCAGATGAGGCTGCTGAGCACAGAGAAGTTATTAAGGATATTCTACATGACAGGATTTCAAAAACAGTGTTTAGGCGCACTGGGGATACATTATATCATCTAAACACACCCACTAAATTACACAGAATATCACTACTAGGTTGCCATCATGTGATAAGGTGCTCTGCCCAGACTAAACACAGCATTCCTCAAACACTGACACGCAAGCTCAATCACTTCACATCCTGTGACAGTAAAAAACAACATTAATCCTCTTATAGGCACACTGCACAAACCGGGTTCAAATGTGTGTGGGGTATGCATTTATGTATGTATGTATGTATACATATTTATGTATATGTATATACACATATCTATGAAACAAACTTTAATTAAAATTAAAAATGACAATACAAAAAAAAATCGAATTACATTAAAAATACATATTGCATAATATTATATATAATACTATAATTGAATAACTGAGAACATTTATAAATTAAATAAAACAAACTATTACAGAATGGGTAACAGGGTTGCACATTTAAGCTATACTTAGTAGGAGCAGGCTAATTAGAGAATAACTGATTTTAGCTAATAATAATAGTTATTGATAAACTCACAGTTTTTTTATATTAGTTTTTGATAAATATTTGTTTACCATAAATTAAAGAAAAACTTTTTGTTCAATAATTTTTGGTTAATATTTGAATGATTTAGATTGACAAATAAGATCAACACAAAAAGAAAGAGAGAGAGAAAACAGAATGACATTAACTTTTCTTCAAGTCATGCTAGTGGAGTGGTTTATTTCCAATCCCCTTCTCTTCTATTATAAAATGAATATGAAAATGAATATAATAGTTTTCTTAAAACTAGTGTTACAGGCAATGTCTGTAAAAAATCAGAACCTGTAGAAACGATGTCAGTATGACTATAAGAACTAATGTTTCTGTATTCTGGATAAATTTCGTTTTTTTCCCCCCAATGGAAGTTGTGGTTCTCTCATGATTCTGAAGAAAAAACATTAACAGGGTTGCATATAAAATGTCTGTCATAGCTAAATATTATATATTTGGTCATTAAAATGAGTTAAAACTGTAATTACAGTATTTTTACAGTATTACAGTATTTTGAATATCAGTTCAAGGGAGGTCAAATGTTGAGATTGTTCAACTTTGTTGTATAATTTTAATTGCTGGTTAAGGGGTTAAAGGGATAGACAGCTCACCCAAAAATGGTTATCGTTTACTCACCCTCAAGTTGTTCCAAACCTGTATGAGTTTCTTTCTTCCTTAGTACACAAATGAAGATACTTTGAATACTGTGTGTAACCGAACAGTTGACAGTTCCCATTGACTGCCATGGTTTTGGTTACCAACATTCTTCAAAATATCTTCTTTGTTTTCAACACAAGAAAAAAACCTCACACAGGGTTGGAACAACATGAGGGTGAGTAAATGATGACAGCTTATCCATTTTTGGCAGAACTATCCCTTTAACTATCTACTCATCATGTTAGGTTAGTTTTAATTAATAGTCTTTCATATAGTTCTCACAACAACAAAAATCATAGTATTTGTGCTTCTAATGAGTAAAAAAGTAATGAGATTCTGTGTAGGAAAAGTTCAGGGGATTTTCGAAAACATGACATACACAAGTACATGTGAGTACATAGATGCAAGGCATTCTGATGAAAAGGACTGTGAGTAATAATGACACATTGTCTACAGAAATGGTTGTTAGGGGTCTCTAATGTGGGAGGTCAGACAGAGCTAATGCTGGACTCACAGTGAGAATGATGTCACCAACACCCCCCAAAGCAGCCCACGCCAGAGCAGGTCAGGAAATACCTCATCTGGCTTGCTGCACAACAGCGAGGTTCTTAAGAAATACATGCATTTAAAGACTGTCTAGACAGTGAGGATGACCATAAGAGAACAATAACACTTTAGGGGCACAACAAATAATATGAAGTGACCCAGTCTGTGACCCTTCTGTGCAGCAATTGAGTTAGCAGATGTTAGGAAAGTTGTGCCCAGTGTTGATTAAAAATGTCTTTGTGCTTTAGAGGAAACGTTGTATATTGTACCTACGTACAGTACAATGTGTGACTTATTGCTGGCTTTGGGAACATGTATTACTGTAGCTGTTATGTGGGAATAAGAGGAAGACATTCATTTTCCTGCAGATAGATGCTAGAGGAACTTGGCCTCTTTGTGATCTCCCGGATACGGAGCAATATAACGGCCACAGGAAGTGTGTGTGCTGTATAGAGTGTATTGAGAGAAGTGATACTGTGGGGGAAAACAGCTATCAGAGTGTGTGCGCTGCTCTACGTACTGTACATACACAGGGCAGCATGTCACAGGCCTGCTGCTCAGGTCATGTGACCCATTCAAAATCAAATAAACACTTGGGGAAAAGGCATGTATCCTGGTTTTTCTAGTTATATTATATGTTTGGCTTGACTGGCATAATGTAATTTTGCGCAAATTGAATTAGAACTATATAATACAGTGTTGCTACTTGAGTTTCTTATTATTCCAAATAAACTAAATCCAACAAAAATTCCAAACAACACTGCCACAATTCTGAAATTCTGAAATAAATAAACAAACAAACATATGTTATCAATTATTATCAGTGTGCAAATTAAAATAATGGTTCTTTTTATTATTAATGTTGAATTTTTTTTTTTATTAATAAGATAAATGATTATTTATTAAGAATATTAATAGTTGTAGGATTTTTTGATGACTAGACGGTTCAAATGAATAGCAGGAATAAATTACATGATACAGTATATTCAAATAGAAAACATTTATTTTTAATTTGCAATAAGTTCATAATATTACTATTTAACTGTATTTTTGATTAAATAAATGCAGCTTTGCTGAATATAAGAGACAACAATGGTAGTTTAAGTATGAAAACAAATTAAATGAACACACAATTTCAATTATATTTTATGTCTTACCATTTTCCTTGACTGTTGCTGAACTGTTGAACAGAGTAACCAAACTGTTCTGCTGCCAACTGTGAGAAGATCTTAGCTCCAGAAGTCCCCACATTAAAACCTTGAGCTTTATCAATGCTGAAACCTGTAGAGACATGCAAATATCAGTCTTTTGTCTTATATATAACATACACATATTACACTAACAACACTAACAGAAAAACAAGAATAAGGAAGCAGAACAATATCTTGTCTGATAAGCTACATTATATCCTCTGTGTGTGTTTTTTTTTTATATGCAGACAAGCTACAGCATGAATGTGAACCTATGAGAGATGGTGCAATCGAGTGCAGGAAAACTTTGATGTAGTCATTCTTGGAGATAGTAAACAATATTTACTCACAGAGATTAAGAGCTTTATGGGTCAAATGACATGAGTATAAAGGAACAACCTTTTAAAAATCTATTTAAAAAATGTGTCATGTTCTAAAAATATAAGATTTGTATTCATGCTGGTTTCATATGGGTTTAAACTTTTAAAAGTTTCAATTGAATGATTCATTACACTTTGAATTATGTGAGTGCGCACAAAAAAGTTCTTAATATACTTTAACAGTCTCAGTTATGTTCCTTTGATAAAATGTAGAAACATGCCTGAGCAGAGCTTCACTCTGATGAGTCAAAGCTCCCTGTGCATCTTTAAACATCTTCATCTATCTTGGTCATCTGGTCTCTCTGTTTATTTTTGTTATCATTTTAATCTGAAGCTCAGTAGAAATGACATAATCTGCTAAAAATAAGTGTGATCAACATGAATGAAGTAACATATAGTATTTCCTCTATATGAGTTCTCCATTGATATTTAAAGAGACAGGCACACAGTCAGCACACAAAGACAGCCTTTAAACAGTGTAGTGAGCAGCAGTGCTGATGGACACATGAAACGAGACAGAGGATGAATTAAGCCATGAACAGAACTGAACGGAAACAGTCTGGAGAGGTCAGACTGTGGGGTTAAAGAGAGAGAGAGAATGTGCTTCCAGTCCAGTGCCCTCTTTATGATCAGTAAGCCAGTTTAGACACTGATCTTTGACACCATTCAGAACAGACAATAACTACAACACTTTTGACAAGTATCCTGCACCATTTAACCATGATGTTTTGACCACTGTGCGGGTAAAGCCACATTCATTAATAATGATAATCTGAATAAATAATTATTCTTCCAAGTAATATAGATCACTAACTTCAGGCAGTTTGTGGTTGCCACGCACTTCAAAATAGGGGGTTTTTCGATCCCATAGATAGAGGAACCATTTTTGGTTCCCCAAAGAACCTTTCAGTGAACAGTACTCAAAATAAGCATATCTTTCTGTGCGAAGAACATTTAAATAATTTAAATAACTTTTTTTCCCCCACTACAAAGCACATTTGTGGAATGCAAAGATTCCATGGATGTTAAAGGCTTTTCATGCAACCATTGATGCAAGAACTGTTATTTTTAAGAGTGTAAGCAACTTATTTATTCAATCAGAATTTGGAGTCTGAACTGTGATATACAGTGTATATATATATATTAGTGCTGTCAAACGATTAATTGCGATTATTCGCATTCAAAATAAAGTTTTTGTTTGCATAATATATGTGTTTTCTGTGTATATTTATTATGTATATATAAATACAAGCACATACAGCATATATTTTGAAAATACTTACATGTATTTACATGTCTATATGTTTATATTCATGTAATTTATATTATATATAAATATTTTTAATATATAAACATAACATATTTTCTGAAATATATACATATATGCATGTGTGTGTATTTATATATACATAATAAATATACACAGCACACATACATATATTATGTAAACAAAAACTTTTATTTTGGATGCGATTATTCGTTTGACAGCACTAATATATATATATATATAGAGAGAGATAGAGAGAGAGAGCATTTCAGGGGACATAATTTTATTTAAATGCTTGATATTTTGTCCGCAGATTATCTAACCCTGTTACCATCAAACATTGCCCTTATTACAATAAATTGTAAAAAAGAAATTTTTTTTTTATCATCATACAGAATACAAACGTTTCATTCAAAATTAAAGCCTCCTGTTTTTTCTTTATATTATGAGTTTGTCAGTACACCGAAAACATGCTTTTTGATTTTACTTTTAATTTTAGACATACTTTTTTAGTTGAACTTAGGGAGTGTTTATACGATACAGTTTTCACCTACAAACTTTTTACGTCATGTTCATTTACTCGGCAACAGCGTTTTGAGGGATTGAAAATGCAAACGATTGAAAACGGGTTTCAAAGTGCAAGGTTTTGAAAATGATACTTTACTGTCTCTGTGACTACAAAAATGTGAATTTGTGAAAACGGTGACGTCATGCTCATGCGCATTACGCGCGTGTGTGCAGCCGTGTGGTGTTCCTTCACAAATGACATCGCCATCTACTGGCCTGGCATGAATAATAAAAAAAATTTAATCGCTTTCGTGAAGTGAATCCATGTGAACGGGATCATTTTGACATGTCGTCTGTACACGAAACTTTAAAAAAATGCAAAGGAAAACTTCTCAGTCTTTTGTACATTGCTGTCAAGTAAACATACCTTCAGTCAATGTTTTTAGTTATATCAGCTCAGTAACAGGTCATGTGATTCCCCCAATATCTAATAATGTTCATTCTACTTGATATACTTACAGTATATCAATTATGAATCAGTGGTGTACAAACAGCATTCATTAAAATGTTTTGTTGGTCTAACTTAAAACAATTACAATTGAATCAATTTATCTGAATTTAAACTGTCTGTGTGTTTGATTCAACTGAAAGATGTTGGTTATCTAACAGAGTTTCTGTAGATGGTTTTCTTTGTGGTTAACGCTGTACTGAGGTGTAGATGTGCTTTGGTTGAATGTGGCTGTCATGCACACAAGTGTTGCACATTTGTCTGATGGGGAGGAGGGGCCAGTAGAACCAGTCCATCTAACTCTCAGAAAAAAAGGTACAAAAGCTGTCACTGGGATGGTACCTTTTCAAAAGGTACACCATTGTACCTAAAGGGTGCATACTTTTCCCTTAAAGCTGCATATTACAACTTAAAGTGTGCATATTAGTACCTAAAAGGTACAAAAGTGTACCTTTTTAAAAGGTACCACCCAGTGACAGCTTTTGTACCTTTTATTACTGAGTGTACCTACACAAACTTCAACAATGGAAACTTTTAAGTCCAGTATAACTGAACATTAAAACATAAGAGGCCTTTCCCTTTACTCAAAACACACAAATAACACCTAATCTCAATCAAACTCTAGATTCATTCCTGTGCAAAGCATGATGGGAATTGGGAACTAAAAATCAATAGCACAGTTTAAGTTTTCCAACCAAACTGATTCATGGACTTCCATTTTACAAGTCTGAAACTGAATAACAATGAAATGAAAATATGCAAGAATTGCACTGCTAATGTAAAGAATAGTCTTAACCGATTCTGTTGCCTTGATTTTGTACAGTAGAAAACTGAATAATACATGAAATGCTCTTTCTAACAAACATTTATTACTTTACAGACCTTCAGTTTAGTAATGGCTAAATTAAGTGAAACTGTCAAACTTGGCTACATCCCAATAAACATTAAATATGTCAACTGAGAATGTATAAACACTTAAATATATATTTGTGTAAGAGAATGTTAATATCTTACAGAAATGTACTTTAATTTTTTTTTCTAAATAAAACCATCAACGTATAACCCTTTTGTTTGTGCAAAACATGCTAACACCAAACTACTACATGTGATAAATTACCAAATTGTGTGAAAGTGCATAGTTTACGTGCACATCAGTTTATACAGTGAACCACACAAATGTTCTTCACAGACCCATTTAAAGAAAAAAAAGGCTAAAACTGGTAATACATTTCTTACATATACACAAAACCCATTCATCTCCTATACAAAGTATTTTCTCAAGTGCACTTGACTTATTTACACTTCAGCTGTTAGTTCAGCGTTGTTGTCATTCAGTTTTACAGCATGACAATATTGTAATAGAAATAAACCTGCATGTTTGCATAAGTACTTACACAGAACAGCGAGAAGTACCTGCAGAATATTCATTTTATTGATTTTAAGTCCACAGTGCCATCCAG
The DNA here is from genome assembly GCA_018155175.1 of Sinocyclocheilus anophthalmus. Lineage (NCBI taxonomy): Eukaryota > Metazoa > Chordata > Actinopteri > Cypriniformes > Cyprinidae > Sinocyclocheilus > Sinocyclocheilus anophthalmus. Next base: position 384,878 of record JADLZN010012097.1, on the reverse strand, counting down.
CATGGAGCTCTCCAGTGTCTCTGCATCCAGTCCAGTGTGAGTGTGAAACAGCCGAGCAGCGCTGGAGCTGGGCGGAGGAGGAGGAGGAGGAGGAAGAGGAAGAGGGCGGATTGCTAGAACACCTCACCTCAGCTCCCATAAACTAAACCCAAGCTCACACCTTCAAACGCAACCATGTATGGTGAAAGTACGTCGAACAGGTGAAAAGTTCGCCTATTTATTGGTGCACAGCACCACTAAAGTGGCTGTTACTAAATAAAATGTCTACAGATCAACAGCAGCTGCATTGGTAAAATCGTGCTAAACGTTATCTTATGGAGATTAAAATTAAAAGCTGAAAGTGTAAAAATGTATCATTAATAGGATGAACTGCAGCTGTGGGGTTACTTTTGACATGACGTGTTTCCACAGATATTAAGATATTGTTTTTGTTCATTTTTTAAATTACATTTATCTATCTATCTATTTTTGTTTGCATTATTTACATTTATTGTTTGTTTGCATTATCTAATGTACAATATCTCCAAATATGAATAGCAATAATGATAAGTAGTAAATTATAAAATAGTAAATAATAATAATCCCAACTATGACAACTTTTGATTCTGAGAACTTTGGAAACGTGAAAAACAAAAGTTGTTTTAAACGGTTTAAAAGTAGTGTCATTCTGATATTTTAAGCGTGACTTAAGATGTTTAGCGTCACTGTATACTTACTGAACAATAATTGCTTTGGTTAAAGATAAACCTAATAATCATTCATCTCTTTAAGATATGCTTATTCCAGAATAGCCACAAAGACGAGGAAAAATAAGAAACCAGGCCAAGAAAAACAAAGTTTAAAGAACATAATTTAATCTTCTCCCGGGGCTTGAACAATCACAACAGTAAGAGTCATTCATAATAAGTATTTCACATCCAGGAGTTATAACTACAGTGTGTGTGTGGGTTTGTGCATGAGCGAGGTAAACGTCTCCGAAACACTCAACAACAGAAAACAGCAGAACATAAATGAAAAAGACAAACTTCAAATGATGTATTTACAGAATTATTTGTCATGATTTAACTGAGAACCAAGTACAAACTGAAGCAAGTCAGAACGAGAAGGAAGCAGGAGCTGACAGAAGCATAAATTCAGACATTCACCCACCCTCTCTGTCTTTAAGGCTCTCATGCGTGTACCAACTCATTCGTTCATTCTTTGGAGGCCTAAATAGGAGTGAGCACTGAACGAGCATGTGCATGAGAGTCAACAGTTGTGAGATGGTTTAAAATACAGTGATATTCACAAGCCAGACCTCCTGGCAGGACCCGAATGGCAGTAAACTGAATATCAGTTATTAATCTGTACATTTCAAGGTAATATTATTCTCATGTAGTCACAGAGGTGAGCGTTTATGTCCCGTTCATGCTGGATTCTCACACAGACCCTCTTGTTCTGCCGGATCCGGTTCATTTCCCTGTGGCAAAGGCTTCCTCTTGAAGAAGCCAACCTGGTGGGACATCAGTATTGTATATTATTACAATAAAGCATTTTACTTTGTCAAAATTACAGTGTATTAATACAGTTGCAATTCATGCTAAAACAAAGAGCTCATACCTTCCATAGGATCACCGTAGCTAGAGCCCAAAGGAGGAGGCCGCCAATGACACTTCCTATGATTATACCAATAGGAATATCTCCAATTGCTCCTTCTTTATTCACTGTAATTTTTATCTGCAGCAGAGTCAGGAAAAATTAGATAAAGCATATTACCACACCCATATAAAGTATTGGGTTGTTCCGATAAACTATAGTATCGTGTATCGACGATAGCCAGTCATATCGCCTGTGACTGAAGCCTTTGACGACAGCAAGGCGATTATTATTAGCATGCTAGTAATACGATCTAATTAATATTTATAATTAATATATTTTACAGTGTTGTGCATTATAACCAATCACTCACGATTCTGTTGATTTTATGAATGCAATGGCCAATCAGAGGCGTTCAGATGAGTCATCGGTGAAAAACACCAGTGTTTTGTTGTTCAGTGCATGCGCTCGCTGACTGAATTCTGCTCTCTCGCGAATTCTCTCATCATAAAAAACAAAGTGCAGATGTACGCGTGATGCAAGTATAAGACATTTATTCATTATATAGTGTAGATAGCTTCAATGATTATAACGGGAGTGTTTTTTAAGTGCATAAACTCGCGCTAGACTGAAGTCAGTGATGATGTTCTTTGCTCGTTTTCTGTAGCTGCTGTTTGAATAACTGAGGGAATGTAAGCATTATATTTAATAACTTACAATGTTTATGTTCAATTGTTATCATGTTAAATACAAATTCAATCATATTATAAACATTAGGCTGATCTTAGCCTTACCCTGGAGTTGGATTACTCTCTGGCTATAAAACTAGGTAAGTAAATAATTAAAAAACAGGAAAAGTAAATAATTAAATAAATTAGCATTATAATATTGTGTATCGGCTTAAATATTAGTTGTATTTTACCACGCACTACCACCACACACTTTGTAAACCCACACATATATATTATATATATATTATATATATATATATAGATATAATACCATAGATATATATATAGAATAGATATATATATATATATATCCCCGTTTTTTTTTTTTAATATATATTTTTTTGACATGAACTACTTAATTCCAAACTTCCGCTTCTCAGTTGGTCCATTTTAAGAATGTTTAGGCTTTTTATGGGAAAACATAGCAAAAGTGCTTAAAACAAGCATACTGGTCAAAAACCAACTTCCGTATTAGTTCTGCTGATGAACAGAACAGCTATGTTGGTCAACCAACAAGATGCACACCAGACTAAACCAGCCAAGCACAGAAAATCACTCTAAGCCAAGCTGGTGTTTTTTTTCAGCAGGGTTGATCATCTTAAACACAATTGAAAGACAGGGGGATGAACTGACCTGTTGTTGTTTGTGTGTGACGACTATGAGATCAGGCTGAGATGTTTGTATCTCAGAGCTTCCAGCCACTAAAACTGTCTGAAAATTAGCCTGGAAGGAAATAAAGCGGGGAATAAAGCATCTGCTCAGGACAGATAACAGAAATAGTAGATAGGGATCAAGCAGTTCAAGAGACACTTACAAAGGCAAATGTGCCATTCCAGATCCTAGTGGTGATGTTTACAAAGTAGTTGGTCTTCATCTCCAGATCTTTGAGGACACAAGTCATGGTTTCACATTTTGCTGCCTTACAATCCTGGAATGAAAAAAAAAAGTACTGTATTATACACTACCATTTAAAATAGTGTGTGGGGTTGGTACGTTTTTTTTTTTAATGTTTATTAAACAAACGTCTCTCCAGCTCACCAAGGATGCATTTATTTGATCAAAAATAAGACGGTAATATTGTGAGATATAATTATAATTTCAAATAATTGTTTTCTATGTGATTATATTTTAAAATGTAATTTATTCCTGTGATCAAAGCTGAATTTTCAGCATCATTACTCCAGTCTTCAGTGTCACATGATCCTTCAGAAATTATTCTAATATGCTATTTTGGTGCTCATGAAACATTTATTATTATTATTATTATGTTGAAAACCCAGAACGCCCATATTACAGCATGTATAATTTAATATAAACACACACGCATACTGACCAGTTCTGCTGTCCCTCTGAAGCTCTCTTTAGTGAATTTGGCAGTGTATGTTTTCTCTCTGATCTTCAGTGGGTCAATCAGATGGCTGCTATCACACCACACATTTACAACCTACTCAGCAGAAACAGAGATTAAACGTCCTGGTTTTTCATCCCAGTCTGGTAATTACAGTATAAATACTTGTGCAGTGAAATACTTTATTTGTAAAGAAAATGATAGAAAATAACGTTTCTTATACTTAATGGAGCATTATACTTACAGGTGCCGTTTTGACTGAAGTCACATATAGTAAAGGATTTCCAGCTTTGGTGCTGGTGGGCAGCGAGAAGGTCAGATGAGCCTGATTGATTGGGAAAGTTCCTGTTGAAACCTGCAGAAAGACATGCTTAAATTAACTATCGCATAGTTCACATTGCTAACACTAGAGGGAACTTGAGACATATTAGTTTAATGTGAAATATATTATTTTTTTATATATATTAAAAATATATATATTATTTTTTTTACTCACTCGTAATGTTATGTCGAATTCTGGGCCGATGTCATCGAAACCTGAGACAGTATGTTTGACTTGATCCTCAGGACCAATGCCGCAAAAATCCAAGTTTAAGTCTCTAGAAAAATAATTGAAAAGAAGAAATGGAACTACAGTTTTTACTTTACAAAAACGTATGAGCCTTTTTTTCTGTGATAGAGGTCAAGGTTAATATACAGTATATAGCGCTCAAAATACATACAGTGGTCTAAAGTTTGGAACAATTCGTTTTTTTTAGTCTGCATTATCAAAAATTTCTTATTATTATCAATGATGAAAACAGTTGTGCTGCTTAATATTTTTTATGAAACCATGATACTATAATTCAAAGGTTTTAGGGTAAGATTAAAACAAAAATACTTTCATTTAACAAGAATTAATTAAATTGATCAAAAAGTAACAGTATAGACATTAATAATGTTACCAAAGATTAATCATGTTCTTTCTCGATTCATCAAAGAATCCTGAAAAAAGTATCAATGTTTCCACAAAAGTATTAAGCAGCAAAAACTGTTTTCAACATTGATAATATTAATAACTGAGCAGCAAATCAGCATATTAGAATGATTTCATGTGACACTGAAGACTGGCGTAATGATGCTAAAATTTAGCTTGAATAAATTACATTGTAAATTATATTGCAATAGAAACCAGTTATTTTAAATTGTAATAATAATTCACAATATTACTGTTTTACTGTATTTTTAATCAAATAAATGTAGTCTTGGTGAGCAGAAGAGACTTCTTACATGAAAAAGATTTATTATTTCAAATGTTTGACCACTTTACAAGCAGATAAAGGTTATCAGAGCATTACTTTGACCTCTGACCTGGTGAGGATGATTTCGGCGTCATACTGGACTGGGATGGAGAGAGAGACCTTGTTATCAGATGTCACCTCCTCCTCACTGTCACTGGAAACAGTTATGTAGGGTTATTTACAGTTTAAACCAAACAGTTACACAAAAGTTAGAACTGTGTTAAAAACAGTACTATTACCTTTGCACTTCAAAGTTCACAACTGCCTGTTTCTCTAGTTGATTTAAGTTGAAGTCAAAGTTGATCTCAAATGTTACCTGATGAGGCAAAATGAAATGATTAAAGAAAATGAAAAGTGTCTCACACACACACACACACACACACGTCTTGTCAGCTATCCTTGTGGGGACTCTCCATAGGCGTAATGGTTTTTCTACTGTACAGACCCTATATTCTATTGCCCTACACCAACCCTACCCCTAAACCTACCTCTCACAGGAAACTTTCTGCATTTTTAGATTTTCAAAAAACTTCATTCTGTATGATTTATAAGCTTTTGTACCCGTGGGGACCACAATTTAGGTCCCCACCGTGACACGAGTCCCCATGAGTCTGTGTGTAGTCAGGTTTACGTCCCCACCAGGATATATAAACCAGTACACACACACACACACACACACACACAGATCCTTTTCTCTTACTGTCTGGCCAGGCGTCAAGGTTGGATATCCAACTCTGCAGTCGAGTGAGCCTGTTTTTGAACTGCATTTCACCTCAGTGTTGTCTCCCTGCACACACAAGCAAGAAGATTCACAGAGAAAATTTGTACACAAACAAGAGCAGGCTTATGCCAGAACACAACATGGTGGCCGTACAGGTGGTGTAAAAGAGGCGTAGAACAGGTTACTGGAGAAGTCAGCAGACACTCTTGTGTTGTAGGCATTTTCCTTCATGTTCGTTACTGTCACGACAAAGGACAGTCTTCTTCTGTCAGGTCTGACTAGAAGTGAAGATGAGCTGCAAAACACAACAAAATCTTTTTACATTTCAGGATTCTGGTTCCCTTTCAGTCGGTCACTCTCGACGTCATGTCGGAGGACCGACGAATTGGGATCTCGCTTAGAGGGACCAATCTACTTCGAGTGTAAACTAAACGAGCCAATGCACATTGGTATGCGATTATTGCATCCAGCTGCTGCTGATCACAGCGTGAGTATAAGTAGGCAGCAGATGCAGCGCATATTCAGCTTTTCGCTTCGGAGCCGAGCGATCACATCGTTCTGCTCCTGACTACTCTACGGAGAGAAGAAGACTGAACGAGTTCAGCACGCTCTTGGAGAGCTCTTCGTGTTGGCGGACGGTGCTTCAGCGGTGGTGGTTTCCCGTGTCGAGTGGGTTGCACACATCAGGCTGCACTACCCCCTGTTTGTGTTGCAAATGATCATCTCCCCTGTGCGCCTCAGCACGATAAAATAGCTTTTTCCCTAAAAGAGCAATTTTGGGTGCGTTTTTTAAAGACGACGTTGCTTGGCAAACTTGACGTTACGTCTTTATAAAGACGATGTGGGTCTTGCTATAGACAATGTATCACCCGGGGATTCTGGATGCGGTCGTTACCTGGCGCTGGGTGATGGTCACGATCGCTGCCTCTCGTGCCTGGGCATGGAGCATGCTGAGGTGGCTTTCGTGGATGACTAATGCTCCCATTGCGGGGGTAGGACCATCTCGGAGTTGCGGACCGGACTCCGTTACCTGCAAGGGGGCGGAGTGCCCGTGCCACTGCCTAGATCTGGGGTTCTCTCTGGTTGCAGCCGGGGGCGTCCTTTTTCTGGCGTTGGGCGGACTGGTCTTACGGTCACGGTTAGGAATTCCCCTCCGGGGATGCCCAAACCTGCCGGCACTTCGAAACCAGCGGCGCTCTCAAAAAGAGCAGGCTGGACCCTCCTGGGGGGTACCACCTGTTTCTTCCGAGGCTCCTCCTGACGATCGGATGTCGATCGCTGCATCGAAGTGTGAGCTGGAGCTCTTTGGAGAGGAAGATTCGGCTGCGCGGCTCTCATCCGGGACCATAGCAATGCCTGGATCGGATACAGAAATAATGGCTATGCTTTCCCGGACCACCGTAGGGGTAGGGCTCGAGTGAATACTTTCACCGTGTCCCGAGCCCTCAAAGTTGCACGATTGGTTCTCAGGGTGGTCCACGCCAGCACCCCACCTCGGTGCCTTTCTTCCCGGAGGTGAATGAGGAGCTCAACAAGTCGTGGACGGCACCTTCTTACTGCCGGAAACTGATTTGCTGGAACCTCCTCCCTCACCACCCTCGATGGTAGGGCAGCTAGGGGGTTACAAGGGTCCCCCCGGTGGAGCAGTCGGTTTGCGATGCAAGTGTGTCCTAATACCGCCTCCAACCGGCAAGGAGAACCGTGCCTCCCCTCCCTTCCCCCCCCTCCCGGGTCTGTAGGTACTCGACTGGCCAGTGATGCTTATACGACCTGTGGAGAAGCTGCTTCCGCTTTACACGCTACGGCGTGATTGCAAGTTCACCAGGCCAAGTCACTGAGGGACTTGCACGAGGGTGGTGACGACCTGGAAGTTCAGAGAGAACTCTGCACCGCGGCGGACCTCGTGCTATGAGCGACGAAGGTTACGGCGCTGTCTCTGGGTCGTGCGATGTTCACTATGGTGGTCCGGGAGCGCCATTCTGTCTGTGACTGGTTGACATGCGCGTGACGGACAAGACACGATCCTTGAACGCCCCCGTGTCCCAGTCCGGCCTGTCGGCGACACGGTGGAGAACTTGCCCAGCGGTTCTCCGCTGACCAAAGCAGACTGAGGCCATCAGGTACATCCTGCCCCGGCGTGCAGCTGCTGCCGTCGCCGAGGGCGGCCCCCTGCCACCGCCAAAACAAGAGCAGCGCTCCTGCGGCCTCCAGCAAAGCTGTGCCGTGGAGCTGGTCGCAGGGCAGCCGCCCCGCCCGTCCAGGCCCCCGCCAAACCTGATGGCAAGCGAGAGAGCAAGAGGCCCGGTGACGGGCGACCCAGAGGTGGAGGGACCTGCTCTTCGGGAGATGGTGAGCTCACCACTCCCTCCCCCGGAGGAGGGCGGGGCGGAGATTATTTTCATCTTTTACCACCATTGACCTCTCGGTCGGTGGTACCCATGTTCTCGACAGAGCAATTCCTCTATTTCTGGGTCCCCAGAGGGGACGGGGGGTTGTGGACGACCTAGTGCGTATCACACTCACCCTCCTCTCTCGCCAGTGAGCAGCAGTGGGCGGATCGGGAGGACGAACCAACGGACTACCCACACACCCTCTGCTCGAACGCAGGTCAGTGTTACATACACCAGACCCCGCATCGGACCGGCTACAAGACGCCCGGGCCGGGTCCCTGCGTTTTTCCGCGCTGCCCACTGCGGGTACGCCTGTAGTTCCGTTGATGGCACTTGCGCTGTGTCTGGGAGCCTGGCTTGAGCTACCTAGCCCGTCTCGATGGCTCCTTCGAACTGTCAGGTTCGGCTATGTGATTCAGTCGCCCGGCTTCCCCCCCCCAAGTCAGTGGCATCCGCTTCACAACAGTGAAGGCGGCCGATGGTCCTGTCTTGCGGGCGGAGGTCGCAGTCCTACTGGCGAAGGATGCGATAGTGCCAGTCCCTCCAGCCGATATGAAGACGGGGTTTTACAGCTCCTACTTCATTGTACCCAAGAAAGGCGGTGGGTTACGACCGATCTTGGACCTGCGTGTCTTGAAACGGGCCCTTCACCGGTTACCGTTCTAGATGTTGACGCAGAAACGCATCTTCGGTGCATCCGTCCCCGAGATTGGTTTGCAGCGGTCGACCTGACGGACGCGTACTTCATGTGTCGACCCTTCCGCACCACAGACCATTTCTGTGGTTTGCGTTCGAAGGACGGGCATACCAGTTCTAGGTCCTGCCCTTTGGGCTGTCCCTGTTGCCCCGTGTCTTTACGTAAGTTGCGGAGGTACCCCTTGTTCCCTTGAGAGAACAGAGCATTCGCATTCTCAACTACCTCGACGACTGGCTCATATTAGTCTCAGGATCAGTTGTGCGAGCACAGAGATTTGTTGCTTTCACACCTCAGCCTGTTGGGCTTTTGGGTCAACTGGGAAAAGAGCAAATTCTCCCTGATGCAGAGGATCTCTTTTCCCGGTATGGAGGGGACTCGGTAAGAGCAGGATGGCGGTCCCACTGAAACAGTTCAGAGGCTCAGAGGCTCCTGGGGCATATGGCAGCTACGGCGGCAGTCACGCCGCTGGGGCTGCTCCATATGAGACCGCTGCAGCACTGGCTCCATGGCCGAGTCCCGAGGTGGGCGTAGCAACTTTCCGGGTCCAAGTTACACCGACCTACCTCCAAATCTTCACCCCGTGGTCAGACCTTGTGTTTCTCCGGGCAGGAGTGCCCCTAGAACAGGTCTCCAGGCATGCTGTGGTTCACACGGATGCCTCAACCACCAGCTGGGGGGCCACGTACAACGGGCTTGCAGTGTCAGGGGTTTGGACGGGGCCCCAACTGCACTGGCTGCCTCGAGTTGCTGGCAGTGCACCTTGCCCTGAGCCGTCTCAAAGGGCGCTTACGAGGCAAGCATGTACTAGTCCGCACGGACAACACTGTTGTTGCGTACATCAACCGACAAGGTGGTCTGCGCTCCCGTCGCTTATCGCAACTCGCCCTCCACCTCCTCCTCTGGAGTCAGAAGCATCTGAGGTCGCTTCGTGCTGTTCACATTCCTGGGCTGCTCAACCGGGCAGCCGACGAGCTGTCCCGAGCTGTGCTCCCGGGAGAATGGCGACTCCATCCCCAGACGGTCCAGCTGGTTTGGGGACGTTTCAGAGCTGCTCAGGTAGACCTGTTTGCCTCTCCAGAAACCTCTCACTGCCAGTTGTTCTTCGCCCTGACCGAGGGAACACTCGGCACGGACGCACTGGCACACAGCTGGTTGCGGGGCCTTCGCAAGTATGCATTTCCCCCAGTGAGCCTTCTGGCACAGTTGCTGTGCAAGGTCAGGGAGGACGAGGAGCAGGTTCTGCTCGTTGTGCCTTATTGGCCCACTCGGACCTGTTTCCCGGAACTAGTGCTCCTCGCGACAGCCCCTCCTTGGCCGATTCCTCTGAGGAAGGATTTACTGACTCAGAGACGGGGCACCCTTTGGCACCCGCGTCCAGACCTCTGAAAACTTCATGTCCGGTCCCTGGACGGGACGCAGAGGTTCTGAGTGGCCTACCCCAAGAGGTAGTTGACACCATCACTTCAGCGAGACACGCCTACGCTTGAAGTGGAACCTGTTCGTTGAGTGGTGTTCTTCTCGCCGAGAAGACCCCCGAAGATGCCCGATCGGAGTTGTGCTGTCCTTTTTGCAGCAAGGGTTGGAGTGAAGGCTGTCTCCCTCCACCCTTAAAATTTATGTCGCTGCAATCGCTGCTAACCACGACCCCGTAGAAGGAGGTCGTTGGGGAAGCATGACCTGGTCGTCAGGTTCCTTAAGGGGGCGAGAAGGTTAAATCCTCCACGGCCCCCCTCTATTCCCTCGTGGGACCTGACTCTGGTGCTCACGGCACTACAGCAGGGCCCATTTGAGCCTTTTTGCAGGCGGTTGAGCCGAAGTTCCTTCAATGGAGACTTTGCTCCTGCTAGCATTGGCCTCTATCAAGAGGGTAGGGGACCTGCATGCATTTTCGGTCAACGACTCGTGCCTAGAGTTCGGGCCGGCTGATTCCAGGTAACCCTGAGGCCCCGGCCCGGCTACGTGCCCAAGTTTCCCGCTACTCCCTTCAGGGATCAGGTTGTTAACATACCCCCCCCCCCCAAGCGTGCCCCTGATGACAGACCCAGCCCTAGTTTTGCTCTGTCTCGTCCGAGCCTTAAGGTGCTACGTTGACCGGACGCAAAGCTTCAGGACCTAAGACCAGCTCTTTGTCTGTCATGGAGGCCGGCAGAAGGGGAATGCCGTCTCAAACAGAGGATGGCCCACTGGATAGTGGAAGCCATCACCCTGGCTTATCAGGCACAGTGTGTGGGGTTGTGGTTTGTGCCCCTGCCTGCTCAGTTGCGACTCACTCAATTAGAGGCGTTGACCCGGTTGAGTTCCTCGTCCCCTCGGCACCAGACGTGGCGAGCTCCGGCGCCAGGCCCTCACTCGCTGAATCCTCGAGAACCGGTAGATGGCTGGGTTCCATATGTAGAGACCTAAGTGGATCCCATCTGTGTAAAGTCCACGGTATAGCCTTGATCCCGTGTTTCCCCGGCAGACTTCTGCATTCCCAAGAGGGTTATAATCACCTCTAATCTACCATATGCACCTAAACGGATGTCATATGTGTAAGTGCTTCCGAAACCTCCGTCGGGAAGGTTCGAGCTTCCGTAATGTCCCTGTTCCAAGTAGGACGGGTACGTTTTCCCAGTGTTATCCTGTCTTACTCATTGGGTAGTGCCATTGTAGCAGTAGCTGGTCCTCTTGTGCATGCCCTGGCCTACGCCAAAAAGTAGGGGCGTAGATGGCTTCCACGGGACACTGGAAGGGGCAGTACCTGTGGCTCTTTGTTAGGGATCCCAATTCGTCGGTCACTGACGTAACGTTGAACGTGACTTACTGAATGGGAACGTCTAGGTTACTTTTGTAACCCTCGTTCCCTGAAGGAGGAACGGAGACGTCACGTCCCGTCGCCACAGCTCCTGTACCACCGCTGAGCGGCCGGGTCATCGGCTCGGCTCTTCAGCGAAAACCTGAATATGCGCTGCATCTGCTGCCTACTTATACTCACGCTGTGATCAGCAGCAGCTGGATACAACTATCGCATGCCATTGTGCATTGGTTTGTTTAGTTTACACTCGAAGTAGATTGTCCCTCTAAGCGAGATCCCAATTCTTCGGTCATCCGACGTGACGTCTCCATTCCCTCCTTCATGTAACGAGTGTTACATACGTAACCGAGACGTTCTTTTAATACATCTAGTATTAGCTGGTAGTAACTGATTATTTTTAGTTGACTCTTAAAGGGACAGTTCACACTAACAAAAAGTATCTTTCTTTCTCTCCTAGAGATTCCCAAATGTCTTTTTCAATAGAACCTATTTGACTTTTTACTTGAAGCACTCCCTGATATTTTGAATGAATTTTAATAATTTAACATCACATTTACATGTTCATGGTTCTCTGACGTTGGTTAATGGACATATGACATGCATATAAACCACTAATGGATATGCTTCAAAATATATTTTTTAGTAGATGTTTGATTTAGATTTTGGGCAAATTAGCGTGAGAGCACAATTCCAAAACAGCGCAGATGGGTGTGGAAATTTCTGCGGGTGATTTACTGGCAATGCGCAAATTAAAGAGCGCAGACGCAACATCTTATTTACATATCGACCAACGCAATCTACCAAGCGCAACGTAAATTAGCGTAAGGATATGTTCGGATTGGGATAATGTCTTCCTCTGGCATTCCAAATAAATTAATAAGTGTGGAAAAATCCTAACGTTCAAAATGTGCAACGTTAGTATTCGTGCATGATTCTTTGAATACTCTCCTCCCACATTTTCGTCTGAACGGTTAATCCTGACAGTATACACGATTTTAACACCAAAAGATGCTAGTAATCGCCCTTTAATTTTACATTAGTAGATTTAGTTTTATTTAAAATTATTCATTATTTTACATTTTTAAGTAATTACGTATTACAATGAATACTGATCATCTCCTTGGTCTGGCTTCATACAAAGTTTGAATAGATGGCCTTATGATATTTTGTTTAACTTACTGTATCTACTATCACAGCATTTATTGTTTTATTCTAGGTTTTTGAATTGGCTTTTATTTTATATTTTCAGTTTTTAATTTTAGTTAAGTTTTGTATTTTGGTTTTGAATTTTTATTAGATTTTCCTTTATACATATATAATTATTGTGTGTGTGTGTGTGTGTTTGTGTGTGTGTGTGTGTGTGTGTATATATATATATATATATATTATTATGATATATATATAAGAGAGTTTTAATTATTTTTATTTGAGTACTTTTTAGTACTTCAACTTTATCTTATTTATTTCATTTAGTTGGCAAGGCAACATTTGAATTTTTTAATTTGTTTTCAAGTTTAAATTTTCATCTTATATTTACATTCTTAGTAGTTTTACCATTTTACATTTTACTTTCATTGTGTGTGTTTTTGTGTAAGGTTACCTAGATACATTAACAGCTTTCACAGTCAGCTTCAGGTCACAAGAGCATTTGTCATCAGAGCCACAGTCCTTTACAAAAGGGATCTGAGCAAACAGGAATATATTTGAGACAGTTTAAAACTTTGAAACGATTGAAACTGATGCCCTTAATTATATTCAGAGGGAAACTTACAAAAAATTCCCACGCTTTGGGCTGAAATGCATCCAGGGCAGGGCCCGTGTCTGGATTCTGTGGACTGATGTCGACTCGCAAAGCAACTGGACTCACAAAATCAGGAGTCTCCTGTTAAACAATAAAAGCAACGATGTAAAATGATCATTCAAGCACTTTGAAATTAAATGAAGCTAGCGTACAGAGAGTATTGTTATTCTGAACAGCGTGAGGCTTGTGGTAAGTGGCAAAAACTCACCTGCACATAGACATTATGATCAACACAGCTTTCTTTGTCAGAGACGCTGACAGATGTCTGGATAAGACGCTCTGAGTTGTCAAACTGGGCTCTTGAAGTGGCTCTAGATGACTGCAGGTCAGCGTCAAGAGTCAGGTTGTACTTGATGTCTAAACAAAAGTGTATTTCCATTCACTTTCATGGAGATTTTTGGAGAATATATGAGATACAAAACACATGAGAGACAACCTTACCTACTTTACCCGCTAATACTGTGGGTCTGAATTTTGATCTGAAACAGACTTTGGCACTAACACACGACACCATCCTTCCTCCAAACATGCAAGGTTTACTCAGAATGCTGATCTTCTCAGGACTGAAGGAGACCGTTGCTGTGACAGCTGCAACTCCCCTTGACCTGAGATCACAAATACTGGATGAGCATCACGGTTTCATTATGATTTTATAGATCTTAAACAACTAGACTGAGATCCTCACCAGAGCTGCCTGCCTTCCCAGCCGCTCCGACTGAAATATCAGGGATTGAGTCACCGTTCATATCACCACGACTATCTAAAGAGCGTCCAAAGAAACGAAGCGCTGGGCCCAGTTTGGATCCAAGTATTTTCTGCAGAAAATAACAAGAGAGACAACAAAATAAGAAGACTTGTTTCGTATGAAGGAAATACAAAGAGACAACAATGAATATTTTTAATGTATAATATAAGTATAATTATATATATATATATATATCTATAGATATATATATATCATATATATTTGTCCAAAATAATAAATAATGAATAATTCACCACCACATTTTTGTGTAGTAGCACCACTGACATTTTCAACCTGAAATAACCTTGCTGGTCATAAAAAATCGAATTAGCTGATCTTTTTTTCTCCATGTCAGTTTGGCCCGTCTTTCATTAAGTGTACAATGTTTTTTTAAATATGATTAAAATAAAATAAATTTACTATTTGTTTAAGATTATTTAAAAAAATAATAATTTATTTATTTTAATTCAGCGTAGTTGCCAAGTCAACCATTTCATATTTTCTTTTAATTTAACAGGATGTACTAACATCCTAAAGATGCAAACAAAATGTACTTTAAAATCTTAACTTAAAAAAATTCGTATATATATCCATAATACAAAAACATTGAAAACTATAAAAAAAATTATAACAACAATACAAACGTAAAATTGGTACGTTATCATACAGTCCACATACTACAGGTGCATCTCAATAAATTAGAATGTCGTGGAAAAGTTCATTTATTTCAGTAATTCACCTCTAATGTGAAACTCTTGTATTAAATAAATTAAATGCACACAGACTGAAGTATTTAAGTCTTCGTGCTCTTTTAATTGTGATGATTTTGCTCACATTTAACAAACCCACCAATTCACTATCTCAACAACTTAGAATATGGTGACATGCCAATCAGCTAATCAACTAAAACACCTGCAAAGGTTTCCTGAGCTTTCAAAATGGTCTCTCAGTTTGGTTCCCTAGGCTACACAATCATGGGGAAGACTGCTGATCTGACAGTTGTCCAGAAGACAATCATTGACACCCTTCACAAGGAGGGTAAGCTACAAACATTCATTGCAAAGAAGCTGGCTGTTCACAGAGTGCTGTATCCAAGCATGTTAACAGAAAGTTTAGTGGAAGTAAAAAGTGTGGAAGAAAAGATGCACAACCAACCGAGAGAACCGCAGCCGAAAGACCCGGAGGAATTAGCGATTGTCAAGCAAAATCGATTCAAGAATTTGATTTCAAGAAACTTCACAAGGAATGGACTGAGGCTTGGGTCAAGGCATCAAGAGCCACCACACACAGACGTGTCAAGGAATTTGGCTACAGTTGTCGTATTCCTCTTGTTAAGCCACTCCTGAACCACAGACAACGTCAGAGGCATCTTACCTGGGCTAAGGAGAAGAAGAACTGGACTGTTGCCCAGTGGTCCAAAGTCCTCTTTTCAGATGAGAGCAAGTTTTGTATTTCATTTGGAAACCAAGGTCCTAGAGTCTGTAGGAAGAGTGGAGAATCTTGTTGCTTGAAGTCCAGTGTTAAGTTTTTACAGTCTGTGATGATTTGGGGTGCAAGGTCATCTGCTGGTGTTGGTCCATTGTGTTTTTTTTGAAAACCAACGTCACTGCACCCGTTTACCAAGAAATTTTGGAGCACTTCATGCTTCCTTCTGCTGACCAGCTTTTTGAAGATGCTGATTTCATTTTCCAGCAGGATTTGGCACCTGCCCACACTGCTAAAAGCACCAAAAGTTGGTTAAATGACGATGGTGTTGGTGTGCTTGACTGGCCAGCAAACTCACCAGACCTGAATCTATGGGGTATTGTCAAGAGGAAAATGAGACACCAGACCCAACAATGCAGATTAGCTGAAGGCCACTGTCAAAGAAACCTTGGCTTCCATACCACCTCAGCAGTGCCACAACTGATCACCTCCATCCCCGCCGAATTGAGGCAGTAATTAAAGCTAAAGGAGCCCCTACCAAGTATTGAGTCCATGTACAGTAAATTAACATACTTTCCAGAAGGGCCAACAATTCACTAAAAATGTTTTTTTTATTGGTCTTATGAAGTATTCTAATTTGTTGAGATGGTGAATTGGTGGGTTTTTGTTAAATGTGAGCTAAAATCATCACAATTAAAAGAACCAAGACTTAAACTACTTCAGTAGTGTGGGCATTGAATTTATTTAATACACGAGTTTCACAATTTGAGTTTAATTATTTAAATAAATGAACTTTTCCACGACATTTAAATTTATTGAGATGCACCTGTATAAAAAACGTACCTATTTTTTACATTACTTTAAATTTTTTTTGTATAGTTTTTTAATTTGTGTTTTTTAGATGTCCTTGATTAAATGCATTTTGTTTTGTTTTGTTTCAAGACAAACTTCATTTTAGTTGAATTGATGTATTACTGCCATATGAATTTTTAATGAACACACACACAATCACACACACCACTACTGACTTTATACACACACACATATATATTACTAATTCATATAAGTGATATATATATACTGTGTGGTTGTGGTGTCATGTGTTGTGTGTGTGTGTGTATGTGGATATATATATATATATATATATTATTATATATATATATATATAATAAAATTATAGTGGTGTTCTACTGGAGCTCTGCCTTTCTGACGGTTTTTCTGTCCCATAGTAGATGAAATGGCCCCTGGCCATGCTTCCAGCGGAGCTCCAACCACAACGTCTTTTGAAGCCGCCAGGTTTTTTTTTTTTTTTAGATCGGGGACGGCAGTGATGGCCATCCCAAACCGAGCATTCTCCAATGCGGAGGGTCCCTCTAACCTGCCCTGGTTGCTTAAGATGCCCTGAGAACAATATGAGGCAAGATAGTCAGTTTTTTAGGACCTGCTTTGAGTGAAGATTAGTTTTACATGCAGTAAATGTTTCACCTTGGTAATGGTGAAGATGTAGACTCTTCCTGTTTCAGATTTCTCCTCGCTCATGTACATCGGAGCTCCGACCAGCAGCAGATCCGTCACACCGTCAGTGTCCACATCAACAGGACAGAGAACGCTGCCAAAATAAGAGCCGATCTGCAAACCGCACACCACAATGATCTAAGACAGGACTTCAGTGTGTAACGAAGCTAAATCTCATTAAAGTTCACAGACAGAGAGTACCTGATCTCCTCTCTGTGAATCTATGATGACCGGCTGATTCTGGCTGTTCATGCTGTAAACTACAACCTGTCCTCTGTGAACGGCACGAGGAGCACCGGCCACATAAAACTCAGACGAGCCGTCGGTCACAGACGCCACAGAGTATCCTGAACACAATGCATTTGTTTAATCAAAAATACAGTAAACCGCATGTACCCTACCATTCAAAAATGGGGTCAATATGATTTTTAAATGGGGGTTTCTAAAGTATCCTCTCTTATGCTCATCAAGGCTTTATTTATTTGATCAAAAACAAAGTAAGAACAGTTATATTGTGAAATATGATTATAATTTAAAATAACTCTTTTCTATGTGAATATATTTTAAAATGTAGTTTATTCATGTGATGCAAAGCTGAATTTTCCGCATCATTGCTCCAGTCTCAGTGTCTCACGATCCTTCAGAAATCACTCTAATATGCTGATTTTGCTGCTCAATAAACATTTCTGATTATTATCACAGCTGAAAATGGTTGTGCTTTTTAATATTTTTGTGGAAACTGTGATTTCCATTTTTTTTCCCCCATTTTGAAATGATTAAATAATATTGTTGATCAGTTTAATGTATCCTTGCTGAAAAAAAGTATTAATTCCTTTAAAAAAAAAACGTACTGACCCCAAACTTTTGAACAGTAGCATGGATATGAAAAGATAAAGTTACATGACCTCTATATTTGCTTTCGTTCATTCAAAATACTTTACAGTTCGTTTTCTGGCTGGCTCACCAAGTAATGAACTGTGGTTTCTGTCATCCAGGATTTTCTCGAACGCATTTTTGAGGAAAATGTGTGATTTCCCAGCTGTTTGATGGACGACGGTCCCGCTCCATCCATACGCTCCGACAGCACCAAGCATGATCACATCCTGTTGGACAAAATGCCACCCTGTCATGCCTTCATTTCTTCTGAATCAGTATGGTACATCAGAAATGAGTTTGACTACTCAATCAGATATGTTGAAAGATTACTGGCACCTTCTTATTGGTCTGATGTGCGCTGAATCCAACTTGGGACATCTCCAGTTGAAATTCCTGACCTTGACTGGTGCCTCAAATCAAACAAGACCAAATCGTCAAATGCTTATCATAACTTAAAGCTGTATTTTAGGTTAAAAAAAGTGACCTGTTGTCACTGGATGAACAAATGCATTATTCATTTGGCATACGTGAATGCAAGATTTACCCTCAATGTTAAAGATTCTGTCCCCCAGAGTTCCTGCGATATTGATTAGCGCTTTCTCTGATGACACATTGAACATGTAGTTCTCTGTTGGAGCGCTAGCGATCAATTCAATCTCCTCTATGAATTTTTGAATATTGGCACTTTGCTTGAGAATCTGAATAAATTCATAGATGACCGTAATACATCAAATTCAAAAATGATGTTTGTCTTGTTAACAAAATAAAACAAAATACATTTAATTCAAGACATACTCTAAAAATAAATATAAAAAATCTAAAAAATATATAAAAAACTTAAAATTAGTTACTATTTACTCTAAAAGTGCTGGTTAAAAAGGCCAAACCCAGCTATTGTTTGTTTTGACCAGCGGTTGGGTCAAAACAACCCAATTGCTGGTTTTGTCCCTTTTTAACCCAAAGGTTATATTTAA
Organism: Sinocyclocheilus anophthalmus; assembly: GCA_018155175.1. Classification (NCBI taxonomy): domain Eukaryota; kingdom Metazoa; phylum Chordata; class Actinopteri; order Cypriniformes; family Cyprinidae; genus Sinocyclocheilus; species Sinocyclocheilus anophthalmus. Next base: position 366,006 of record JADLZN010012097.1, on the reverse strand, counting down.
CCCAGCATTTTTGTACAGTGTAGTATGAAATTTTAAACAATGAATACTTAAAATTTTTCTTTTCTGTAATGAATCTCACTGCTTATTGTATTTCACGTAATGTTCTCTCATTTCAACTTGCATAATAGATAAAAAATGCATAATTGTATCATATCTTGTTCACGTAATGCTTTTTTTTTTCATGCTGATCTCTCACTCACAGCAATGCCAAAGCGAATGATGCCATCTCTGTTGCATCTCTCAATGACCTCTTGACCTTTAGAACCATCAGCAGATTCTCCATCTGTTACCACCACCAACACCTTAGTGGCACCGGGACGGCCACCATTTTCTGGTAGGAAAGCTGTTTGTCTGAAACACAAATAATGTTTTATTTCCCCCACAAATAAAATAAAATGAAATGTAATAAAATAAAATAAAATACCTGACATTGTCAAGTGCTTCAAAAGTGTTGGTTTTTGTTCCAGTTTTTTGCTCAATATCAGAAGCTGCTGAAAGAACTTTGTCTTTATTTTGGTCACAAAAAAACAAAAAACGAAAAAGAACTAAAATGATAAAGAAAGGACAAATCCTCTGAATACTGCATTATACTGACCTAAAAAAGAAACAAAATCCCAATTAAGTCATATCATATAAATCAAAGACAAAATCATATCAGAATAAGGTAAATAACAGTACTTACTCGAGTTTTATCTGGTCCGATATCGAGATTTTCCAAAAGCTTTATGAGAAAGTTTCTAACATCAGGCCATGGATATATACTGTTTGATCCGTCCAAAACAATGGCAACATCCATTGGCCCACCACAAGCTGAATGAGAAATTCAGATTAAGAATCACTAACTTACCCTATAAAGTATTTTGTACATTTTTGACAATACAAAATAAGATGTACTTTGAATGGCAGGAGAGAAGGATGACTGGAGTGTAAACTGTGGGCTCACTTCAGCACAGATTCCTGGGTAAAAATACTGACTGCCACAGCGCTGAGCCCACAGAGGGCCACACGTCTGAAACACAAACATACCATCAGCTTTCTACAGTTTCATATCTTGTACCTTGAGTATGTCAAGGACTGAATGAGTGTTTTGAGTAAGATCCCCTGATGGAGACACAATGCTACTACAGCATACCATCAATGTGTTAGGTTTAGCTATTGGAGTGAGAGTCAGGCCCAGACTCATGTTGACGTTGATGCTCTGCACACCATCTATGCTGATAGAGTCTGTGAAGACACAGATATATTTTCACGACAAGTGGGAAAAATTTAAATGATGTTAATTCTATTTGAATGGACTTTAAAGGACTTCAAAAGTATTGTGGTGTCAGATAGTTTAAAAACAATGGTGCTGTATCACGTCCAAAAGCCCATGGTCATACCACAACACTTTTTGCAAGTGCGTAATTATTTAAAATAAAGAGAAATTTACCTGCAAGGTTTAGTTTTTGGCAGGTGGCTCTTCTTGAAGCACTAATGTCACACTTATAGAGATTTCCTTTTCTATTCTGAGGGTATCCACTCCAGGGAGAACCCACCAGCAGCCTGAGCAAAAATAACCATTTCTCTATGCAATCAAACTAATTATGCATGCAAATTATTTTTGCCCGTGGTTATGATATGTTTCCCTATACTTAGGGTATATTTCAACCAAAAATGAAATCTTCAGGCAATTCAAGATGTAGATGAGTGTTTTCTTCATCGAACAGATTTGGAAGAAATGTCGCATTGCATCGCTTGCTTCACCAGTTGATCCTTTGCAGTGTATGGGTGCCATCATAATGAGAGTCCAAACAGCGGATAAAAACATCAGAATTTTTTATCACAACCACGCAGCTTTTCACTTCACAAGACACTAACTGATGGACTGGAGTGGTGTGGATTACTTGTGGAGTATTGTGATGTTTTTTATCAGCTGTTGGACTCTCATTCTGACGGCACCCATTCACTGCAGAGGATCTATTGGTGAGCAAGTGATGTAGTGCTACATTTCTACAAATCTGTTCCAATAAACATACTCATCTACATCTTGGATGGCCTAACAGTGAGTACCCTGTTGGAAATTTTGTTTTGGGGGGGGGTGTATTATTCCTTTAAGGTTGTTAGAGTGCCAAATCATTTTCCTTTAGAATAAATTCCGGACAGGAATTAGTCATAAACAAAGCCGTCTCAAATTCCCCACTGTAATGTGTGAGTGAACTGTGACTCAAAGTATCAGTCCGACACTTCCAGAAATAGGCTTTGGATCCACAAATTTTTTTTTTTTTATACATTTTGAACATGTTTCAGAAAAATGTCTGGTGTATGACATATCTTACCATTTTCCTTGATCATTGCTTATCTGTTGTACATTGTAGCCAAACTCTTCTACCGCAAGACCTGAGAAGATTTTAGCCCCTGCAGTTCCCACATTGAAACCCTGAGTGTGAGTGATACAGAAACCTGCGGGGAAAAGTTTGACATTCTCAGCTATGATTTTAGACCCTATTTTGTTTGGAAATGTATATTCACATACAGTATATTTAATACGGCTCTAGTTCGTCAAAAAACTTTTTTGCCATGAGACAACTGACATTGGTAAGCCTTTTCTATGACCAGCAGTATGTCGGCATATTTCAAACAATACTGAAAAGTGGAAGTGAGAACCCAACTCTTTTTAGACTTTACACCAAACACACCTTCATACAGTTTGGGACTTATAGGCACAGATTTGTCTGCATCAACACAGATTTATCATGTACAAAAGTATATTTCTTTTTTAATAGTATAGATTCCAAGAGTGAGTGAGAAAATGAATGAATGAATAAATAAACAAATACATAAAATCGATTTTTGTTTTCATACAGAAAAATAGATAGATAGATACATTTAACTGAAAAGCAAAATTGGTTAAATTAATAGTTTAAATCTTCATTTTTCTTTTTCAAATGGCAAATTGGTATTTATCAATTTAGTTCGATTTGTGATTAAAACAATAAAGAAATGTCATGGGTAGGGGAAAACAACTTAATTCAACATGCAGTATGTTGTCTGAAAGTACAATTGTACAATTCATACAATTTAAATTGTATATTTTGAAGTTGATCTTGTTTAAGGAGGTTAAGATTTTACTGAGAGTAAGTATATAAAACAGTTTCATTATAGATCATTACCACAAAATAATAAAATATTAACATGGCTGTCCACCCAAATGTAAAAAGTCATGAAAACTATGAAGATTAATAATTTGTAAACATCATATGGTAAGCAAAACAAGTACTTACTCTGCAATAATAGCAGTAGTATCACACATTTTTCCACTTTGTCCATTGCTGGAGAAATTGCTAAGAAAGAGTAGATGTGTGATGTCTCCAGTCCTACTGTAACTGTTATAATGAAACAACCTGAACTATCCCAAAGCTCAGAGGATATGATGTCATAGCAGCGCTCCTGTAAGATTTCTATCTTCCTTTCATGTTGACATTATGCAACATGCCTACCACAAATAATTCACCACTGACCAAATAAGGAAGCTTGTGGCTTATTGTAACGGGCGTCATGCTTTTTATTTGACACTTCGTAAAAATCCAAATGAAAAAGGGAAAGATAAAAAGAGCAGATTATAAACTACGGAGAAGCTAATAAAAGTCACAATTTAGACATGAAATCATATTCGAAAGCCGAGTCTTAATATATTTACAGCATGTTGAGAAATAGGCTATGCGCTGCTATTTTCCTGCGTTTCACTAGACTGGGCGAGGACAGGTGGGCGAAGACAGGTGGGCGAAGGGGCGGAGTCATAGAGCTGAGGAAGTCATACTCATCATGAGTGTGCCCACTGCAGACCATGACACACACACACACACACACACACAGGTTTGTTTTTATAGTTTATGGGGACTCTCCATAGGTGTAATGGTTTTTATACTGTACAAATTGTATGTGCTATTGCCCTACACCAACCTTTATCCTTTATCTATCCTTTACAGGAAACTTTGTGCATTTTTAGTTTTTCAAAAAACTTAATTCTGAATTATTTATAAGCTTTTTGAATTACGGGACACTGGAAATTGTCCTCATAAATCACCTTCTCGTTGTAATACCTATGTCACAAAAAGTAGTATACTTCAAGTTTATTTTAGCAAGTATACTCAAGTAAAGTTCAAGTATATATGTTAAGTATACTTTATGTAGTAAGTATACAAATATCAGTGTACTAGTAGTATACTTGTAAGTGTACTATTTCAATACTCCTTGGTACTAATTGGCCCACTTTCTAGTATATAAAAGTATACTTTAAGTGTAACAGTAGTAAACTTTGAGTACATAACTAGTTTACATCAAAATGTTTAGTTTGTACTGCAACTATACTAAAAGTGAACTTATAGGTATACTGATAGTCAGTGTTGGGGGTAATATATTACAAGTAACGCGAGTTACGTAATCAGATTACTTTTTTCAAGTAACTAGTAAAGTAACGCATTACTGTTTTAATGTACAAGAGATTATCTGAGTTACTTTTTCACTAGTAACGCAAGTTACATTTTTTTTGTTCAATTTATTGATGACAGCTCTCCTGTCCCCATGTTGAAAGAAATCAGATGTTACTGTAGTTCTAAAATCTAATCAATATGAATATGCATTCATACCCCCCCCCCCCCCCACCCCCCCCCCCTCATCTCACACACACACAAAAAAAACACAGATTCAGTATTCCTCAAAATAAATACAAATAATGCAACTCAGAATATGACGCAAACCTGCAATAATTAAATGTTAAACAATACAAATATGCTTTATGTATTTAATCCAATTCTATTAAGCAATGTATTTGCTTCTGACCTTCGGTGATCCAGTTCAAGCGTACTAATAAGCAAAAGTTACTCTAGACGAACATTTGTGTCTTTTTTTTATTGCTGAAGTGTGTTGAAATTTCTTCTTCTGCTTTCTACTGTACGGACGTAAATTTACTCTTCCTTCAGCCTGAGGCTTATTCATTTCACTTTTTGTGTGAAAAGGCTTTTATATTTTAATATTTGCTAAAAATATAACTTTTTATTTAAAAAACATACAAGCAAGCCCTGTCCAGATTTAAAAAGTAACGCAAAAGTAACGTAATGCATTACTTTCCATAAAAAGTAACTAAGTAACGTAATTAGTTACTTTTTTATGGAGTAACGCAATATTGAAATGCATTACTTTAAAAGTAACTTTCCCCAACACGCTGTAGTTTACTAATTAAATACTTGTAGTAGCATTTTAAGTACACTTTGAAGTATAGTCTCAGTAAAGTACTAGATTAGTAGTTTTATACTGCAAGTATACTCGTAAGTTTTCTTTAAGTGAACTTTACATCATACTTTAATGTCCCTATTTAGGTATTAATTTGTATATATTTTGTTACATTAATATCTGAACATACAAAACATCAAATGAACAGGGTATCTGCTTGTAAACAAAAACATTTTATTCTAGCTTCATGCATTCTTTTTTTAAACACTTGAATGTGGATAAGTTTCACAAATAAAAAATAAAGAAATAAACAACATGTTGAACAAAAAGCTGAAAAAAGACTAATTGGATCCAGAATGATAATCAAAACGTAGATAAAGCTTGACAGTCATAATTACCTCTTCATTTGTCAATATTTTATTCCATAACGTTACACAGTTTTGATGCTGTTTTATGTCTGATGATCGTGTTAGATTACATGTGGAAGCATCTGTTGTTTCGGTTTCTTCTTCACTTGTGTTTTTTGGAAATTCGTTACAGAAGATGTGTACTAGTGCCCCCCTACAGTATAACAATGAAAACACAGAATCTAGGAGCACAATTATAGCTCAAATATATTTAGACTTTTTTTTAAGTATAAGTCAAGTATACTTAAATGTCGTTTTAAGTATATTTCTGAGAAGTGCATAAAGCACATTTATGAAAAGTACATAAAAAGTAGACTAAAAGTATACTTTCCTATTTTTAGTTTAAAAGAAGTATACTAATAGCACACTTGAATACACTTCTTTTTCGTAAGGGGATGTAAGCCACAACATCTGGCCAATAAAACACATTTTTAAAACACGGTGTTTCAGATGTTATTTAGGAAGCAAAAATATCGACGATTTAGTTTATTTGCCTGTTATCAATATCAATTCATCCATCTATCCACCTTATTTTTAAGAAAGGTCGCGAGGCTTCCAGTGTCGTTTACTCAGTTACAGCAACAAGCAATGCCTTTGTCCCTATTAGGGATTCCTGATCCTTTCCTCGGTATGGATGTTCCGCGCGAGGGCGCTCTCTGGCATCCAGTATGAATGAAACACACATTATGTGTTTATAGCGCTCAATAATGGCCAATCCATCCAAAAAAAATTTTAAGTTAGCGGTGTCACACACACAAAAACACACACACAAAACACACACACACACACACACACAAAAACCTACCAGGACTGTGTTTGCTCAGAGATTGCTCAGAGAAGAGTTTCTGCTTTGGCTTAGTTTTCAACTGTTTACTTTGGTGGAGCAAAAATAAACAATTTTTGTTGTAATTATGCATATACTCATTTCCTGCAGTATATCTGGGCACAGGAGCCTTTACCTAATCTGTTTCGGCAATATCCTATTATTACAGTTTTAACTCAGGGTGCTTTTGACTGAGTGAGAAAATGGACGTGTGGCATGAGAGCATGAGAAAAGTGTCAATTGGCAGCCCTGTGGTGACTGTTTCATTGCTTCCTGGAATACCCTCAGTACTGTATAAATAAAAACACACACACATGTCTCTTAAAGTGTCTAAATTACAAAATAAGCATTTATTTTTTTTGACAATATGTGCAAGGCTTTTTAAATCCGTGCTGAAAAGTATGTACAATATGACAAACCAGTGCATTACATAGAAACTTCACAGCAGAGTATCTGACAGGTGCCCAAGACCGATGGTCTTCATCTGAGAGTGAGGCTTGATTATCTTACATGTTTTCACCAAATTATTTTTAAACCGTTTTTGTGTGTCTGAAACATGAATGCAGTTGATTGTAATATTTTATACAATAGAATCATGGCATCTCATTCAACAAAAAAACTGACTAAATGACACAAAAATATGAGAGTGGATGTTGAAGTTACAGTGCCAAATATGAGTCAGCTTTTGAACCCACACAGCAATAAATTTTTTCATGCCAACTTTAAAGAACATTTTTTTCTTGTGTTGAAATGACAGTTATATAATAAGACAGGGATCCTCAAATCTGGCCCCCGAGATCCACTTTCCTGCAGAGTTTAGCTCTAACCCTAATCAAACACACCTGAGCAAGCTAATCAATGTCTTCAGGATCATTAGAAAATCACAGGTAGGTGAGTTTAATCAGGATTGGAGCTAAACTCTGCAGCGCATTGGCCCTCCAGGGCAAGATTTGAGGAACCCTGTAATAAGACATATACTACACATCATAAAGCAGTACCACATGAATAAGAAACAAAGCCGAACACTTGCATCTCTGCATGTATTGTTTTCTTGTTTTACTAAAAAAAACCTCAATTGATCAGTTTTCACCAATGAATGAGTGTTCATTTAAACCACCAATTAAATAAAATAAAAAAATAATTAAATTATATTTATGACTCAGATTATAAAGCAGAAAAACAGAGTTGGGAAGCACATTCTTTCTGTTCTTTTTCTCTGAATATTTTAAATATTCACACTTGGGGGTTAAGCTGAATTCTAGCATTCCATATTTATAATTTTCGGCAAAAACAGGCACATTAAAAATCAAATATGTTGAAACCGATGGCAGTCAATGGCAAATTGTGTTGCTTTGTGCTGAACAAAAGCTTGCAATGGTCTTGTAATTTGCTTACAGGGTTTTAAGGCTTTTATGAAGAATAGGAGAAGGGAAAGTAAAAAAGGGGTGACAAACAACAAACAAAACAACCACAACAGTGAACCAGAAACAATGTAACTACCACAAAATATTGGCTTAATGAATCATTAATCACAAATTTATTCATGCTTTAATCTTGCTTTAATTCTTCTTCCCATGCAAAGACCCAGAGCATCATAGATTAAGGCACTCATACTCTATATGTATGTTTGATTGCACCATTTGCAATATCTGTAATTTAGTCTCATTTTGCATTTTGTATAATTTAACCGCACTATATGTATGTAAAGCAGTACATTTGTGCACTCTGTGTGTGATACTTATTGGGGTTCATAACCTACATTTTCTTTATTGTTAAAATACTCTCTTCTACTCCAAATTAATATAAAGAGTCAACCATAAGTCATTTGTAGATTAATCACCTTAAAAGTATAAGCACTTTGTCTTTGTGGTAATCTCAAAATATTTCTCTGTTTGCTTGATCTTCCTGACAACAGCAACACTGACTTAACCAATGGTGTGATTTTAGGACGGGGCTATCGACCAATAGGAGAGCGTTTGGGAATCCTGTTTGAAAACAGTCATTATTTAGTTTGGTGCTGGTATAGAGGTGCATGAATTACACACTTTAGCTTTAACATTTCTGTTTCAGTCAAGTAATTGTTTTCCTAATATTTACATATGGCAAAAATCGAATGAGAAAATGATTCCAGGCATTCACTGCAACCCATCTGGAACACCTGAGAAATACTGCGGGCATGAAGATGCTTTCTACCTCAGAAAACAAGACAGGTATCACACTGAATACAGATGATGTAATAATTTTGATAAAGCCTTTACTTTATCATTAACATGGTATTGCAAACATAACTTTATATACACTTTAAAGCTTTACATTTACAGTACAGACCTTTTCCTCTTCATACTTGAAGACAAAAAGCATGAAAAACATCAGTGCCAAAAAAAATTGCTTTGTGAACAAAAAAAGGAATGTGACAATATTCATAGCCCATAACACTAATCAAAACAAATGCTTTGATTTAAAAAACATCACTGTACAGCGCTCCATCAAAACAAGCTCTAAAAGTGAGTTATTGGAATAAACCTGTTGCCAATAACAAGTGTATGGTTCTGATTACGGGATTGTAGATCACTGTAGATGTTGCCAGGACAGGTTTCTGATCCTTGCTATGCTGATGATGAATGCCGTCGGAGGGTTACAGATGAGGGTCTGAGGTTGGTTGGTGGAATGTCGCGTTCAAACAAGATGAACCTTTGGTGCTTTGCTGTTCAAGCTTGACTCTCGTGGTTTGGCAAAATGTCCACCAATCTTGTGGCATCTCAGAGGTTCACTTGAGTTCACATTCAGTCGAATTTTGCAGTGAGCAACATGAAGATAAATCAACGTGTCAAGCAAAGCGCTGGGTTCTCTTTGGTATGCTCTACAATACAGTAGTTGTGAACCCAGATGTCCTACATGACTGATCTTCATATTTCTGAATGTTCCTGGTGATGCTTCTGCTTTATGATTTCCATGACCTTGGCTAGCGGTGAAGTATGAGTTGACCTGAGGGGTGGAGGCTACAGATCCACAGGCTTCAATTAGAGTCCTTCATATCTTCCTTCATGTCCTCGACTGATTTTCTCTTGAAGAAGCCAGCCTGGAGGAGAGCATTCAACATAGTCAACATTCAGCATCATTGTGGTACTGTGAGTGTGCAGAGGAATTAACATAAGCAAATTAGAAAGCTTACCTTCCATAAAGCAAAGATGACAAGTGCCAGAATTAAAAGTCCTATTAGAATACTAAGGATTATAATCCATAGTGGGATTCCACTTCGTATGTCTTTTGTGACTTGAATCTTCATCTGCGGTAAAGATATAACACTAGTCACTATTTAAAAGCTAAAATGGAGTACAAGTCCTAATTTAAAGGTGCTGTAAGAGATTTAAGCCATTTTGTTAACTGTTCAGACCAAGAATGATATAACAATAGTTAATAATTAAAAAAATTATAATTAAAAAGGAACCTCTGCCTGGATGAATTGTTCACAATAAGATCAGTAACATGCATTTAGAAAATAGATAGGGTGAACTATCATTTCAACTTTAATGAATAGTATGAAATAAAATATTATTTAGGGATGCAAGATACATTAGTACCAGATTTGTTAACTGTCAATATTAGAGGGTTTTTTTTGTATTATTTGTATCCAAAGAAAAAAGTAAAAGAAATTGTCTCTCAGATGAGAGCTGACTCCCACCGTTCACTTAAAGTAGCTGGCTCATCATAGAGTGACACATCAGTAATTCCTGTTTTCATAACCCAGGATGTTCTCTTGAGTTTCTATATTCTACTGGAATTGCAAAACAATCCCTTACAGCACTTTCACAGAATATATAGACTGTACCTGATGCAATGTTTAATCTTAATGGTCATGATGTTAATTTAAAGGTGCATAGTTCACCCAAAAATGAAAGTTAGCCCATGAATTACTCACCCTCAAGGGATCCTATGTGTATTTGACTTTCTTCTTTCAGACGAATGCAGTCAGAGTTATACTAAAAAATGCCCTGACTCTTCCAGGTTTTATAATGACAGTGAATGGGGGTCGAGATTTTGAAGCCCCAAAAAATTGTATCCATCCATCATAAGAAGAATGCTCTACACGGCTTTTGAGGGGTTAATAAAGGCCTTCTGAAGAGAAGCGATGCGTTTGTGTAAGAAAAATATCCATATTAAAAACTTTATAAAACTTAATCTCTAGCTTCCACTAACTGTCATACACGCATTCACGAGAGAGTGGCATCCAGCGGATGACATAGGACGTCGGCTAGCGTGAGAATATGCTTAATCTCATGAGAACCAAGTTTTTAAGCAAGGAAAACAAGTCTACTCTGGCTACATCGAAATCTTGGAAATTTTCCTTTACAAAGCTCGTTTATACTTTCTATTGTGACTGGTGTTTGTTTTGCCTCACTCCTCTGCACTTCGTACTTCTCATTGGAGCTAAAGCTACGTCTAACGTCATCCGCTGGAACGACGCTCTGTGTGAACGCGAGGGCAACGTTAGCGGAAGCTAGAGATTCTGTTTAAAGTTTTTAAACATGGATATTTTTCTTACACAAACGCTTCAGAAGGCCTTTATTCACCCTGGAGCGTTGGGGAGGCAATTTTATGAGGATGGATGCACTTTTGGCTTCAATTCACGACCTCCATCATGCCTTTATAAAGATGGAAAGAGCCAGGACACGTTTTGAATATAACTCAGATTGCAGTCACTGAAAGAAAGAAAGTTAACACCTAGGACAATGGGGGGCTTGAGGGTAAGTAAATCGTGGTATACTATATATATATATCCCTTTAAGGTTGTTTGAATTTCTGCTTATATTTATATTAGTGCAAAATCCAGGGCGTGTTCATTTTCATACCTCTCTGATCTTGACGTTGTCATTTAACACAAACAGGCCCGTGTCCTTGCTCTCCAGCTTGGCATCGACTGCCATGTGAATGTTGGAAAATTCTCCCTATAGATGAATTATTACTATTACTACAGCATACTGACAGATCACACGCAGCAGAACTGTGAAAGTAAATGAGAAGATGAAGGGCGTACTTTGATGAAGGTGGGTCGCCACACTCTGAAAGTGGTGTTGATCTGCTTGAAGTCTCCAGGTGGGATGGAGCAGCTAAACGACTCACAGGGATTTCCTTCTTCTTTGCAACTCTGAAAGAACGAAAAATTATATGAGAAAAACACTTACCATCAGATATCCATTTCACATATTCATGAGAAAAGCCCTGCTTACTCACCAAAAGATATACACTTAAGGTCTCTTTTTTAGGATTCAATGTATAAGGCTTGTCAGGCTTGATGCCTAAAGGGTTAATCAGTCTGCTGGCATCACAGCTAATGCCCTGTAAGAATGAAATGAGGGAGTTGAGATATTTCTGAGCAAGTCACGTGCTGTAGTCAGCGCCACAAATAGCTTTAAGGAATCGGAGCACCTACCGTTGTGTGGCTGACATCTGTCAAGTACAGCAGAAAGTTTTTGACAGACGTTTGATATGGAAACATTATCTTGAGCAGCAGTGGAGGACTCTGCATTTCAGGATCCCTCTCAATCTGTTGAGCACAAAGGGAAATCAATCAGAAATTGATCATCAACAGAGCATTCACACTCAAACCAGTTTAAGTGAATCTGGATCATAACAACTCCCAATGACAATCTGACATTGGCATCAGACTCCATTTGACTCCAAGATGACTCCTCAGCCATGCAGTATCTTAGTTTAGTCATTTTTACCATTTTAACTGCTATGACATAGACATAGTTCTCTTTAAAAGTTCCTCATTGTGTTCACATGATGCTCTGAAAGGAGTGATTCAAACTCCAGATTGACGTTTTGAGTCTTACCGTGTAGCTGATTTTCACCTCATCCCCGATCACACTAGTGTGGTTGAAAACGCTGGGTATCGTCTCCTTCTCTTTAAATATGATGTGGTCCTGCTTCATATACTTGTTTCTAGGATAAAAACATATTTATGCTCTGATCAGCAGTCCTGGTGTATATATCATTTGAACATAATGAACACTGAATTTAACCGGTGTGATGTCTCTCACCCTGACAACCCCGGAAATTACAGAGAACATGCCCGTCCATAAGTTGTTATACAGAATCCACGTTTACCGACATCCTTTTTTTCGCATTATACTCTCTTAACTCGAACCATACTACACCGCTGGCCTTGGGCCAGATCAACGATGAAGAAAGGGCTTCGACTACTGGAACCCTCAACAGACGGATAATTTGCACAGTAACTGGAGTTTTTTCCAGGAAAATGTCAAGTGCATGGACTGACCACTTGAGCCGCTTCTTAAACAGTGACACGTTTACTGCCGAAGGACATGAATAAATGATGGGATGAATGAATGAACACGTCCATCGTTTCTGAAAAATCGATCCTGGAGGCACTGACCTATGAAAAGAGGTTTACAAAAACACCAAATCAGGACAAAGAGCTGTTGCTTGGAAACAAATGATTCAGTTAAGTGGAAAATATATTATATATGTCAACAAGGCGATTTTAACGATAGCCGCAGTTAAAGTATTCTCAGACAAAGAGGTTTTTTCTTTCACATCCAATTTGTTGGAGAGTCAAAGGCTTATGGGGTATCAGATGACCAAGTTTTTCCCTGCGATTTAGCAAGAAAACAGAGCGGGCACAATTTGCATGTCCTGAACTGAAAGCAGTGTGTCTAAAGAGACTTATGTATGAACTGGAAAGTCCATCTGACTGACAAAGATATTAAAATTCAGAAGCATATATTATAATGGTGGTACAATGTCAAAATGTGCTAAAAAAAAAGAGGACTGGCATCCAAATGCTTGAAAATCCAGCTGTAAGCAATAGTAAATGATTGGTACTGTAGCACTTAAACAGTGCAGAACATTTCCTTTCGCTAGTTAAAATCCTAGAGGTCTGATAAATTATCGTTTCTTCTCCTAATGGGAGAATAAATTAAGAGTTAAAAAGACCACAAATTGTGTATAAAGCAAGACGGCAAAACAGAAACGAAATGCTTTGCAGTAAAATATGCATTGAAAATCCCAAAACAGGCAAATGGTTAACCACCTAAAGGAGGAAAAAACCCAGACTGTGGTTTTGCGGAACCACGTACAATTTCCTATGCAAACCCACATAAACAGTTTCTTGACAATCCGTGCTTGACTTCATTATCCACTACACATCAGTCATGCAGTTTAACACATTTAATGTCTTTACATAAAAATAAATTAAAATAAGCACAATTTAGCCATGCTGGGAATTTATAGCATTGGTGGGAAAAAGTCTTCAAATCCAACAGATCCTGTATGATGTATGAAAATCTCTCAGCACCAAAATGAACCTAATTCATTCATTCAGAATTCAGCTTCATTAAAAAATAATTTGCTTTGTTTTCTTTAAAGCAATCTTGAGATTTAAAAGCTGCAAAATAAATAAAAGTACTGCTATTACTGAAATTATTGTTTGAAGTTGTAAATGAAACAATAATTATTGGAAGAAAATATTATTTCCGTCTGTCTACTTCAAAATGTCATGCTTAATTTAATGTGTTACTAGCAGTTTCTTTGTAATTATTTGTGAAACCAATTTCAATGAACTTTTTTCAATAATAATAATAATAATCCAAAGAACTTATTGCAAAGCTGTTTATTTTATTATTTTAATTTATTTATTTTATTTTCAGAATTTTAAGAATTTATCCAGCATCATAATTCAAAGAATTTTTACAGCTCGAGTTTTAAACGTAATGCTTCGGATTCAAATCTGAAAACCACATTTTTACACCCTGCCCAGGGTGTACACACAGGGGTCATGTTGATGCAAAATGTAGTCCCACTCTTATATTCCTCTTAAATAATCATTAGGCCCACGGTAGTAGTTCCATTAGAACACACTTAACAGGATAAATGTGCACACCCACACCCACACACACACGTTGACACAGTACAAAGCCCTATACATCATCAACCTGTGTCTCGACCATCCTGCTTTAATTCTGGCCAAAGCTAACATCTGTTTCTCTTTAGGAAGCCAAATCCTCAGTAGTCTGCATTCAAACTATTGGCACCTATTCAACACAAAAACCCCCTGAAACCATGGCAGGGGCAAATGAATATTGTCAAAATTATGCTTTAAAAGGATAAGTGTACAGCAAAGACAGAGTGACAGCGCTATTTTTCATGCAGTTGCAGAAAGCCAAGAGTTTGTCAGTACTGCAGGGACTGAAACAGTTAGAACGCCGGCTATTTCCAGTGATGACTAGACTCATCCTCACATGGGGGTCTGTTACGGTATTGTCCTGACAAGGTAAAATGGGAAAATAAATAATTTTAAAATAATGCTCTTCTTTTGAACCTTTTTACATAAACATTCATTTAAAAAAATGCACCATAGTTTTCCAAAAAGCAGCACAAATGCACTGTAAAGTTCTGTCATGTGACTCTAGGCCAATAGTTTTTAACTCAATCAGATATAATCACATTATTACTCACATGGTGCAGCTGATTGGTTTCTATTCACATCAGCAGCCAATGAGCTTGCTTCTCAACATTAAAATACTTGGCTAGTGCTAGCTGTAGCAGTTGCAGCTTGCTTCAGAAACCCTCACCTTCCCCAGCTCCACCTGTATACATCTGCTACAAGGTAATTCATGTATGCTATATAGGGGTTATTCATATGTGTTATATGTGCAGCAGCAGTAATCTTATTGCTCACATCAGTCTGTGGATGTAAGGGAAGTAGCAAGTCTTAAATTTCTCTGCGCCAGTAGCAGATCCATTCTGCCAAGACCAAATACATTAACATTGCCATGCTCATTACCATGCTAAACATTTCTGAGGTTGTCCGACAGAAATGTTATCAACACTGATATTAGGGATGTACGATGAACTCAATCACGATTCGATTCGATCATGATTTTGATGTAACGATTCACTCAACTCACGATTCGTTTCAAGATTTTTTTTAACAAATGAGATTTAAGACAAATTATAAAATTAAATGTGTGGGGTTTGTTTTTTTTTTCCTTTTTTTTATTATTGCTTGGAAAAAATGCTGCACATTTCTTTGTGAAATTGATATATAATAATATACTAATATAGCAATTGCATATTACTGCTCTTTGTTGGTTTTGATTGCTTCAATTGTCCTCATTTGTAAGTCGCTTTGGATAAACGCGTCCTGCTAAATTACAAAATTGAAATATAATGTAAATAACAAAACTAAATTAAAATTTAAACAAGCCCCAAATAAAATAAATCTCTTCATATAAAAAAAATAAGGCTTTGTCTGTGCTCTTAACATTTAAAACTAGAGGCAAACACTGCATTTTAATCATGATTCCAAACAAAGATGCTGCATACATGGGCAACGGTGAGCAGTTTTTAACTAAATTAGATTGTATAGTTTTGAAATTTGAAGCAAAAACAGAATGGTTTGACTTCAGTTTTGTGAAATTATAAATAAAAATATCTGCATGAAACAGAAACGAGCTGAATGAGACGCAGATTCACTCTCTGCCAGCAGGTGGCGCTTAAAGCGTTTCTTGGTTTCTGCTGTAAACAAAGCAGCTCTGCACTTATGAACTTTAATATGCATGAGGCTAGATGAAAAGAAAAAATACCATCTAAAATTTTCTAAAGACAGTAAGTTCCCCTCAGAAATGCATTCATATAAACTCCTACACCTAAATGAATCGCGATTTGTTTAGCATCTCAACCGATTTGAATCGTCACATATTTGAATCGATTTTCAACCGGCTCGCGGTTAATCGTTACATCCCTACTGATAATAATAAATAATGTTTTTTGAGCACCAAATTAATATATTAGAATGATTTCTAAAGATCATGTAACACTTAATACTGGAGTAATGATGATAAAATAGAAAATAGTTATTGTAAATTGTAATAATATTTCACATTTTACTATTTTACTGCATTTTTGATCAAATAAGCTAAATGCCGCCTTGGTGAAAACAAAAGACTTCTTTCAAAAAAAAAAAACGCTTTAGAAGGTTTTTTTTTTTTTCAGAAAAATCGTTATAAAAACTTTATATTATAAATATTTGTATAGTTACATTTTACTATTTAAATAGTAGAGTTAATTGTCTACGCAATTAACGACGAATAAGCTTTCATGAGGTAAGTAGACTCGTGAATTATAAATCAAAGCAGAAACTCATTAACTAATTTCACAAGATGTCCAGTTTTGTTGTTCAGTAATCACCATCATATATCCTTTAATAATAGAATATGCACCCCATGGTTAAAAAATACCTATACACCTATAATAAAATACCAATATAAAATTACAAAACAGTATTTCGTCTTTCTAAATCATTCCCAAACAAAAGATTGTTGTTTAGGCCAAACATACCACATAATATTAGAATAGGTACCCCTAACTTTCAAAATACTTACAGTAGAAATAATCTGTAATTTTACAGATTATTACTCCTTTATTCACCAAACTTCGCATATTGTTACCTCATACCTACACGGAGGTACTGAATAGGTACACTGTAATTACAAAAAAGTACGCTGTAACTCAGTTTACTTATGCGTCTTTGCATATCTGTTTGTTACCACTTATTACCAAACGAAGACATTATTCCCTTATATTACCCCTACGTTTCATTATAGGTACACTAAATTACAGAACGTAACCATAAATTCAGGATACTTACGTAGTTCTTTGCGTTGTAAATCTAAAGCTTACCTAAAGTTAAAGTTGTTCATAAATAAATGTTTATTTATTACACAAAACCTATGATTACTCCTGAGATACATGCCCCATCAATCTCCCTCGTCACTCATTTCCTGTCACTAGTAATAAAAATGAAAAACAAAAGAAACAAAGCCAATATACGCTAAAAATCTGAAATTTAAAAACTCACAAAGGGGGGGGGGGGGGGGGGACAAAGTGATTTTCAGGTAAATGGCATTAACAAACAAAGCTCTGTGCAACTTACACAGTGAGTGTGCAAGTAATTAAATCAGTATTATTCCTAAGTTAGAAGTATAGCTTTTCCAAGCAGTGCACAAATGTTAGGTAAAATGGATGTTTCAGTCACGCTTTTACAAGTGAGCCGAACATGAACAAACAAACCTAACACAGCATTGTGCAAATGAGACTAGTTTATAGAAACACATGCCATTCATAATAGCAAATAATGAGCAAGCATCAAATCATCTAAGACTTCACCCGTGATTAACAGAAGCTTGGAAGTTTGCGGTAAACATATAGACAGGATGAGTGGACCTCCGCCAAGCCAAAACCTTGAGGCTAATCCACAGCAAAGAGAGACGTGGATCAAACTCCCCATTTTTGGCAAGTATGTCAACATTTTTAGCTACCAACATGCTCAGTCACATTCTGTTTGACCTGATAGCTAAAACACATGGATTACAAGACATTTCAGTGCCCAACTTACAGGTCTGGACAGCTAGTATTACTGTAAGTCTGGATCAAAATAAAATAATACTAACGCCCAGTTGTACTGTTTTTGTGCCAAATTACTTCATCTTTAATTATACCCAGCTCATCATCTGCCATGTCTGCCATTAAAAAAGCATATAAAACATTATTAATATAAATTATAGGTATTCATCTTGGGGGGAAAAAATCAGATTTTTATTCACAGCCCCAAACAAAGATGCAAAGAGAGATAATTATCCAAGCCTAAACAAGTTAAATCCCACTTGGTTGAAGGTCTGTTTTTCTTTAAGCTCTTCTGTGTTGGTAGTTTTTGTAGTGCTGAAACTTGATCTCAGAAGAGGAAACCAATGGCAACTGGAGCACTTATGAAGGATCATGAAGGTCATTACTATCATTTTTGATAAAACAACCCTGGCAAAGAATTGCAACAGCCATGGAAGCTACATTCAATGTAATGAACAGTAAATGAGAACAATGAGTATATTATGGAAACATAAGCTATGCAAATAAGACCCAAGGCTATGAAAAAAAGGAGACATTACAAAACCAGATTTATATAAAAAAGAAAGAAAATAAGAATAGGTGACGCTATAGTTTTTCACAATTAAAAAATAAATAAATAAAATAAATGTGTTAACCATATTTAGGATAAAACTCTCATCAGCAACAGAACATTGCGGAGTAATGTCGGGCCACGTCGGACCATATTTAAAATCCAATAATGTTTTGACTATTTTAACTAATTAATATTCTGCTCACTTGCTATTCTGCTGTTTGTGCAAAATAAATAGTTTTATAATTTGAAATGAGGGCCAGGCTTAAGGACTGTAAACAGTGTATCTACCTGAGGCTGATGATACATGGGGCAACTATTTGAGCAATTTTTGCCAGGCAACTTTTTTTGAGCAAAGTTGCTTGGACACTATCCCATTGAGAATGGGTAACAAATTTACTTTATAGATACTTTAGATTGGTCCGGGGGCCCTGTGTCTCACCTGGTTGCCCACTGACGGCAACATTGCCCAAAGTTGCCCAGCAACATTGCTCAAAAAGTTGCCCAGTGTATCATCAGCCTTAAAAGAAGTAACATGATTGACAGTTTTAGATATTTCTACAAAGTGCAAAACCATCGTAACAGGGTTAATCATGTAAGATCAATAAATTCTGATAAATGTAAAATATAAAATCACTTAAAGTGATAAACTTACTTGTCCTTGCAATTAATTTCCTCAAAGAAAGAAATAAATATTTAGTTTTATAATATTTCGATTACATGCATATGGATGTCTTATCTACATTTTATTTATAAAAAAGTAAATTGCATTTATATAAATATACTTGCATTTACAAAAAGGCCTACAATTCATTTTTAAAAGTCTATAGTCTATGCATCATATTTACACACCATCGAGGGACACAAAAGTCACTGGGAATAGTCTCAGAGAATGATATATGCATCTTGCAGAGAGCACTTCACAAATGAATTACAATCTAAGAGAATGACCTTTTACTGTAATTCACTTCACTGGTCTTGTGTACTGACCGACACATCATGCCGCAAAGAGGAGAGATTCTTAACGTTTGGCACTCAAACACAAAGAAAATCAGGAAGGAAAGACAATCCACAGAGAGCTTTCAAGACAAAAAAGGAATTCAAAGCCATTCAAAAAGTGTGTTTGTACAGCACCAATAAACAACCGCACTAAATTTTAATGCATTATGTAACAGTAAAATGCAAGTTCATTTGGCCTGGTGAGACCAGAAAGACATCAGGAAAAGGAATGGGAAACTACTGCACATCTCACTTAGATTTCTGCATGAATACTAAATACTATCTATAAATACCGCAACCTTTCAAGCGTCACATAAAACACAGTGCCTATAAATAGGACATTTTTTCCCTTTAGTACACACTGAGGAATCCACAAATACAAAGACGTGAAATGAACTGAATCAAATGATTTCATATTGAACTCAGTTCTGGTTTATTGTAAAAAGTCACGCAATGGTATAATACTGCAAATAAAATAAAGACTGCCTACAGTTTTGGTTTATGGCTGCCTCTGAGAACCAGAAGAATTCTTACCAAGCGTGCTCATGATGATATATGAGACTTAACAGATATATATGACATTTATAGCACTTGTTTGCCAATGCTCTGGCATATCACAAGATATCCTGCTGTGATACTCCTATACCAGTGTACTGCATTACATATCATGAGCCTAGGAAGAAAGCCAGCGCTATCCGGTGGTTGAGATTTAAGACTGCTATATACATTGAATATTAAACCTATTAATTTGGGTTTGTTTAGAGCTACCCGTCAAATGCTATTTTCATCCAAACTAATAATATTTGCTCACATTGGCTTTGCCTGGGGTTCTTTCTGGGTGGAAAACTAAGTAATTAAATTTAGAGAACATCAATCAATGCCTCTAATTCTCAAATAACTACTGCTTGACATCATCTGAAATGAGCTGAATAACATGGCAAAGAATGTTTTATGCATAGTTTTTAATTTAAAAATGAGTCAATAAATCCAGTAGATATTTCTAGATAAAAACAAATTCTGTCTTCCTATCCTTCATAACTGTAACAACATGCTTTGTTAACGTGGCTAACTCAATAAAAATGGCTCTGGGGAGAAAAAGACCATATAATTTTTCTGTTTCTCCAAACAGTGAAGCGAAATTACTGAAGCCCATCCAAAAGAAACGACAAGGAAAATTTCACTTTTATTTACAGCTCTGATAAAAGGCGCTTTAAATCTTTACACCCTTGAAAGTGCAAGAAAAATGAGTTCATGCACAAAAAATACTATTTCACAATTTTCAGCTTATGCAATGATTTTATCATACAACAAAACACTTGATTCGTATGAACAATTTCCTTCTCGTGATTGGCCATCATTTACAGACAGCTGAAGACCTCTGACATAAACGTCAGGTTGCTCTGGTGACAAAGTGTTTTAGTTTAGTTTTTAAAAAGACTCACATGAGAACAGTAAGAAAACTACATTAATGGCAGATATCAATCTACACCCAATGCAATTGCTTACAGGTGGATCAAAACACTTGCCAAGATGGAAATCATGAAAATTTCACCTAAAACTTCTGCGTTTGTAAGAATGATGCTTCATTGTTTCCCTTGTGTCTTTTAAGTGGTAGTGCTAGTTGTGTCAAAGACATAATAATAAGAACAAATAAATCACATTTTACTGTTATAAATGAGCTGTATTTATCTGTACATCAGATCTTCAGAACAGTTTTTGGTCATTTTCAAGTCAAAACTGAAGTGTAAACAATAACGACTAAATAAAAAATGTAGAAAAATCATTAAATAGCAATTTTAATAGCACACTGAATTGCTATTCTAAACATTTTCTACCAGAATGTACAGTACATCTGATTCTGTAGCTCAGTTGATAAATACACGGACAAGAATTTGAATTGGATGGATGACGTGGAAATGTTTTTCCGCTTAAAATACAAGACATTCAAAGTTCTAACCAGCCCTAAAATAATTTTTGATTTTAATAAGCCAAAAATTGCAGCTGTGCCAACAGTAGATGTATATCAGCAGTGGGAACACATTTGTTTGCATTCTGATTTGTGATTTCACTGGAACGGACAGTGAACCGCAGAAAACCAAAAGGGCGGTAGAGCGCACAGCTGTGTGTGGTAGAAAACACGGCCGCTGTACGCCACTTGTGACAAATGCAATAATAACTCCGCAAACAAGTTACAGAATTCCAGCAGATCGCCACACATTATAACACATACAAACTTTGGCCGAAGAACCAGAGATGTCAAAGTGCTAGGGACATGACACCACCGTCTCTACTTTAATTGATGATGAGAAACAGAGATGTGATAACTTTAGGATGGATAACAGGATGATGAGCAATCAGCAAACGTGAACGAGAGCAAGACCCGAAATCCAAGGCAATTCATACATCACTGAGGAATGCAACACAACAAAAACAACAAGTCCTCTCCCCCGCACGCCTGCCAAGATATCCCAAACAGCGCTGCAGACTCCCTGTTGCTCAACTGCGCTCTCAGATTGTGCCGAAAAGAGAGTCTTCTATTTTCAGTCAACTACTGGAAAAAATGGGCCTTAAACATCAAGTGTCCCAGTTCTCTCTGATGCCAGGATGGAGAGAGAGACTCATTTTACATTCACATTAGCCGAGAGGTTTCTCAATGAGCTGAGGCACTGACTTATTTATCCTCAACGACTGGCAGAACTCAAGCAGGGAAGGTTCTGCCAACTGGCAATGTCTCTGAGGGTTGAAATTCAGCAGTTATACATGCAAACTCATCCTACAACAAGAGCATTTCAAGTGAATTTGACCTTGGAAACAGAGCCAAAGGTACCAGACAATTAGTTCAGTTGCACTTAGTCTATATGCTTTCCATTCACAAAGCACTGAAATGAACTGATGATGTACTGTATGTGTGACATACAGTATGTGCTGCAAGACACCTGAGATAGAGATTTATTTAGGATATGTAACACATCCTTTTTCCAAGTGTATAATCACCTATATCGATTTACTCCACAATCAAAACATATAGCATAAATATTGGGTTACTGCTATAAAGGGAGTAGTAGTTGACTGGTCATGGGATTTCAATACAGTGGCAACTCACTTACCGTTTATACTGTAAACTAAAATTGTGTTTTTTGACAACTCAAGTGACTGTGCGCTTCATATTATGCAAATGCAAACAGTATAAAAAAGTTATACATTTACACTAACATTCAAATTTTTTCTTTTAAGATTTGTTTTATTCAGTAAAGTTGATCAAAAGCAACAGTAAATATGCTTATAATGCAGTTTGAACTGTCTTATTATCAAAAAATAAAATGTATCACCATTACCACAAAAATATTAAGCAGACTAATGGCTACTAAAAATTCAGATTTGCCATCACAGAAAATAAATCACATTTTAAAATATATTAAAAATACAAAACGGTTATTTTAAATTGTAACAATTACTAATACTAAATTACTAACTTACTACTAATAATAATGAACAATATTACTATTTCTAATCACATTTTTAATCACAATAATAAAGCCCTGGTGAGCATTAAAAAAACAAATCCATAAAATCAAAACATTTCAAAATATTACCGAACGCAAAATTTTGTGTACATTAGTACAAGTGTAAAACTTTATGCAAAAAAACTTTATTAAATTTGCACTTCTTGAATATTACGAACTTAAACATGAGGTTTTTACAAATGAAGAAATTAGGTAATGGGAACTGTTTAAACAGCAACATGGTTTACTGGATTTACCACATCAGGCCCCAATTATTCAGGTTGTTGCCCTTTGACCTTCTAATTGCATGAGCAAACCATTACCGGCCTAACCATGAGTCTGTATCGTTTTGACTAGTGAGACAAAACAGACCACCATTGCTTCTAACTACTGCAAGAAAATTGGCGATTAATAGCTATGTAAAACTGTGGTCAGAAAATTAACCTTTGTGAACATAAGACAGTGAGAGGGATGGCCATCATTTGTATGTGACACCATAATGTCACTTCACAATAACACGGTATTGCTTTGATCATTTATGAGGTACTGTATATGTCTGAAATATGATTTAAAAACAGTTTCACAAGCTTACAGAAGTAGTAAAAACATGGTTGCATAATTTATATACTTTAGTATTGACTAGTTGTTTGTTTCTTTAGCCATTAAGTTTCACTCCTAGCTACTTTCAGAGCCATTCATAGCATTTTATAGGAGAGATTCACTGGAGATTTTTAAAACAAAAATCACAGCTAATGATCTACTTTATAGATCAATATCATAATGGTTTCATTACATTCATAAAATCGCATGAGCAAATCTGTCTGAAGCTGACGTAATTTGTTTAGATGTCAATGGGACGTTACAATTTTCACCTTGGATAATTTCTTCAAGACTGATATTTTGAAGAGAGTTCATGAACACATCTGAATTCATAGCTTACAGCTGTGTACACACAGCAACACGGCATCATCAACCAGACCTGCGTTGAAAGTAACAGCGTCATGACAAGATGTGGAAAGCAAAGAGAGAAAATTATTAAAGGAGAGTGCTAGAAAACAAATGCCATTTTCCACCGCCACTATTTTCATCGGAATTATCCCAGAATCCATCAGGGACTTGTGTAAATTCCAGAGGTTGTTGGGTAATGCATTCAGTTTTCTCCATGCTTTGACTAGCTTGGCTCAACTGATCCCAAATAAACTCTGGCTGCGTCCCAACTAGAATCAGTCACTCGATCTAGCGCGTTCCTGAGCTGCCTGAAAATGTGGACATTCATTAACTTTTTGGTTTCTGGAGAGGACAATGAGGGTCATCCCTGTCATAAATACCGGCCAGTTGAAAAGCTTATAAATCAGCTTGAGTGGTGTTGACTTGGTGGTCAGTGGTCCATTTGATTTAAGCATCTACAGAACTCATGACTCACTTGTGCTTTAAAAGATACACATTCAGATGGAATCGTAATCCCTGCGTGAAATCATTGTGGCTATAAAAACACCCCATAACAGAGACTATAACCAGAGCTCTGTATGAGCAAACAAGGAATTTGTATGATATTCAAAAACACAATACCACAAACAAAAGACTGGCACATTGACCACTGTTTGATCTTCTGCCATTAATCCCCACAGTCATCGTAAAGACACAACAGAGAACAATGCAAAGGATTTCCTGTTAAATCACCCTTTTCGTTTCATGGGTCAACAACGCCAATATCCGATTCCCTGGGAATTTCACGAGCTGGTGGTCAAAACGGTTTGTTTGACAGCGTGTTCGGCCTGATGAGCACTTTGAGCTGATTGATGAAGACTTTCACTGATATGAACCATCTGGTTAACTTAACCAAGAAGAGCATTAATCATTGTAAAATTGCATAATATTTCTGCCTAAGTCATGAAATTAAATGCACTGGAATCCCAAAGGGCAGATGCTCTGAGAGTGATTCGCATCAATTACTTCCTTGTGTCTATTGAATATTAAAGGGAAGTACAAACTCTTCATAAAATGTTTGTTGGAAATAAATCACGCTTAAATATTTTTGCAATTAAGTAGCAGAAGTCTCTTACGTCTTCAGGCTGCGCATGTGTTGCCGTTAAATGAGATTGGTTCCATATTTCATAAGTGTTAATCTAGAAGACAGAGTTCACGCTCATAAAAAATTGTTTAGATAAACTGTTCCTGATGAAATATGAATACTGGCAAAGTCTAAATCAAATTAAAATGGATGGATTTCAAAAATCCAAACAAAAACAATTGCAAACAACCTTGTATGAGAACACATCATTTTTTCTAACAAATGATGTGAGTTTAATTAAGACAATTAGCAAGAAACGTCAACCAAATTTTTTAATCTGTGCTACATTTTTCTCTTCACCACCGTGCTCTGACCATTATAGAGACTTGTTGAATAAATCATGAATAAATGTAATATAATTAAAAAAAAAAAAGTTTATATGACTAACAGTTCTGATTTTCTGAGAATTATGAGTTTATATCAAGCAAGATATAAACTATATTGCCATTCTGACTTTTTTCCTCATAATTCTGAGTTTACATTTTACAATTCTGTTTTTCCCCAACCAAGGATTAAAAAAAAGGTAATTGCGACTTTTCATCTCACAAATCTGACTTTTTTTCTCTTCTCGCACTTGTGTTAACATCTTGCATATTCAGAGTTTTCTTAGAATTGCGAATTCATTTCACAATTCTGAGATAACGTCTTCCAATTCTGAGAAGTCAGAATTGTAAAATATGAACTCAGAACGGCAAGAACTGAGACTAAATGTCGCAAATACCTTTTTTATGTGTTAGAAACACGTTTCCATAGATAGCAGCTTGTCTACATGCAGCTTGTGGACTCACAAAACTGATGAACAGAATAAAAATAACTCAAATATCCCCATGTGTATTCAAGAGAACAAACAACAAGTCCATTAGAAATACAAAAGAAACAGGACACTGACAGATTCTTTAACTTCAATTGTCTTCTCCTCAATACAGTCTTCTGACAAAAAAGAAGAAAAAAAAACACATTTCCTTGCCACATGGTCATAAACATTTAAAGCAAAAGCAAAAAAAAAAAAAAAAAAAAGGAGTAGATCCGTTTTGTGAAGGACAATGTAGCACAATTATGGATTCCTGTAGTTCAACTCCTGGTTAAACCAAAGAGAATGGGATGGGGCTACTGTACCTGTTTGTCCAAACAATGGAATTAGATGTGGTAGAAGTGTTTTTGAAAACCTTTGTCCTTCAGATTTCAGCCTCAAATCTCATAGTACTTCAACAATCAGACCTGGAGCTGTTCAGTGGTAGGTAACCAGTACCCTTGTGAAGCCATGCTACAGGTTTTAGCTTACCGTGCATATGCCAGACACATCTGCATTTGCTCAAGAGAGCTTTTAGACATGTCTGGGTTGAAAAACCCAATATGATCTTGTTTCTTTTAATGGACACTTCTGGAAATAAACTCCCTCGACACCAGTGGACATTAAAGATGAACTAGAGGGCCGAGAAAGACATGGCCTCTAGAGGCTTCCCAGTTTGCATAAAGGTTCAGTCAATAATTAAAAAGATTTCTTCTGGCGACGAACAAGTGCTTGTGGTCAGATGAACTTTATGTTTAAGTTCATGGCTGGTTTTCAGCCCTAGAGGAGTTAGTGAGAGGAAAGAAAACGAGAGGTTTATATGATATGGCCTTTGTCTGTTTGGTTCCCTTTGCCTTTTGGCCTGGAATGCTTCAAGAGTGTAGAAACAGGCCTGAAACCACCAGAAATATTTGGAAGAACAACCAAGAACCAAGTTCTCCAGAAACACCTTCAGTATGTTCTGGAAAGGCCCGTTCTGGTTCATTTTGATCTGGCTTCACAATGTTATCCCTGATCCCAGTCCTGAGAAAAAATACGTCTATTAATCCAAGACTACAGTACAAACTCACGTTGTATGCTGCAGTTAATTTAAAACTAAGACCTATAAATTCTATGGCACAATATCAACAACTGCACACTAGACTTTCAGAATACACTGCTTTTCTTTGTAAAACGGTTTCCTCCCAATAAAACTTACCATTAATTAATCTTTGGTCCACATTTTAGAAACATGAAAGCAATCAGATCAGAGCTGTCAATGTATTCCTTTTGTGTGATTACTTATATAAATGGTGCTTAAAAGAATTTTGTGTGAATAATTATACAAATAAATGTTCAAATTAAAAAATTTAATTATATATAAAAACACAATTATGAAATTTAATAAAACAAAAATACAAATGTGAAAAACTGTGGAATATTTAAAAAAAACATGCAGTTTAATTTGATGAAAAAAGCAAATAATGTAGTTTAATTTAAAATTAACTGACAGCCCTTATTCAGATACAAATGTTATCCATTAGCCACATACATATTAGTACAACATAGCGCCAAAATACTTTTACACACATGCATAGATATTTTCTGAGACAAAGCCCATAAGAACTCAAAAAATGAACTCTCAATGATGGACAAAACATTTTAGCGCCACATCCTTGGCCAGTTTTTGCAACTATCCAACTCCAGGATGGATCACAACCAAAGAAAATGTCACACTGCGATGCATAAACGTTCTCCTCTGTTTGACATTATGATCTATTCAAGAGACAAACCCTGGCTTGCAGGCATGTTTCTAACACAAGAACAGATGCGCAGAAGATCAGAAACATCAACTGAACAAATATTTCCTCACATCATGAGTTTAAGAGCCGCCAAGCCACAAAGAAAAGAGGTGTGGTGGCTTAACTGCACCTGTTAATTTACAATGAGCTCATATCAAAACTGCGATTGTGTCATTTTAGTCATCTGCATATGAGTAAATGTTAATAGCAAGCCTACTCACATGAGACCCATTGTGCAAATACTCTCCATGCATGCTTGAGAGACTCAAGGACTCCACAGGTCACCAGTGTTGGTGCACCACACACGCCAAGAATTTACAAGGACAAGCTTAACGACAATTTTGGCAAGCGTTTCAAAGCATCGCACATCAACGCCTGCTGAAATAAAAAGCCTGTAGTAGTTTGTGCTTTAACTTACTACTTCCAGCATGCAGGTGGAATGAAATGCACCACCATAGAAGAGAAAGGGTGACGACTAAGAAGTGATGCAAGAGAGAGAATAAAATCTCTTCATATACAATTTCTATTGCTTGAATTTTATTCTGATCAGTGTTTCCCAACTTTTTTTTAGTCGCGGCACCCTTTGGAAAAATTTTAACAAACTTGTGGCACCCTAAAAAAATTAATTTTGTCACAATATTTGAAATTCCAACTTCGATATGAGCCTTTGAAAAGTTCGTTATTCGTACGCAGCGAAGACTGCAGATGTGGGTCTATATATATAGGGGAAGTCGTGTCCTATAGTGTTAGAGAGTCTGACTTCTTAACCCAAAGTGGCTGGTTCGCTCTCGTACCACAGGGATTTGTAGTTCGGTGGGAGTGAATGTACAGCGCTCCGGTCTCCCCCTTCACTACCACGACTGAGTTACCCTTGATCAGCACCGAACCCCACACCTGCGCCTCGTCGCCGAGCATATGGGCTCCGGGTTTGTGTGTTCACTGCTGTTTGTGTGCACTTTGGATGGGTTAAATGGAGAGCACTAATTCTGAGTATGGGTCACCATACTTGCCACATGTCACTCACTTTTATATCTGTATAATGTTGTACAGATATTTTTAATATTATTTAAAAATTTTGTCCGTCAATGGTGGCAATCAGTAGGCTAATTTTTCTAATGAAGAGACCAATTTATATTACAGATTTTAATGTAGGCTTTTATTCCTATGTAAACATTGTTTAATTACCATTATAATTTAAACTATCTCACAAATTTTTGCTCACTCTGTGTATTTTTGATTTTACAGTTGGGTAATTTTGGTGCAGTAGCATGAGATAGTTTGATTTCAAACTTTGAATTGAATAAATGACAAGTAAACAGTCATTATAAATAAAACAAATAAACGAATTAACTAATGATAGCACAAATCAAAAAACAACGACAGGCTCTACAAATGAAATAAATATCTTTTTAGTGTTCCCAGGTCTAACATAGGCTAAGAATGTAGTTTTTTTTTTAGTGTTTTAACCAATTATTCCAATTTTTTAGTCCTAGAAAGCTCTTTATCAGAACATGTCAGCATAAAATAGTGTTGCAGATCCTGAATAAGGCAGCGTACCAAGTATGCCCATATACACACCCTGTGACACACCATAGGCATTGCGACAGAACCAGATACGTACTACATCGATGTTTGTTCCTTCGGCTTGTTTTTTCGAGGACTTTGCTTTGCTGTTCCGAGGCATGAACGGTATACGATGAGTGGACTGCGCGGAGCGCACACCAAAGCGTTAAAAACACACAGAGCGTCACACACCACGTGAAAGTGAAACCTTAGCGGTGAACTAATTTTCGGCAGCCGAATTTCGGTGCATCTCTAATTATTGACAACATCAGAAATGGATATTATATAACAGATGCTCTTTTGAACATTTTAGCAATTAAAAATAAAATTATTTTTTACACAGCACCCCTGCTCTCCACAGACGGCACCCCAGTTGGGAAACACTGTTCTAGATAATGAATAATTCATAATAATTCATCCCTAAAATGAAAATTGTCTTCCATGGACCAAAGGAGAAATGTTGAAGAATAAAAGTATTCCACTGACTTGACTTGTTTGGAGGACAAATTATATGGGTTTATGGTGCTTTCTGTCTTTTGGAGCTCAGCAACCCGTATCCTTGTTAACTTGGATGGCATTCATAAAAACTTTTGTGTTGAACATAGGAAAGTCAGTTGGTTTTGAGAGTAAGTCAAGTTACCACCGTAAAGCTGAGGAGTCTGGGTCTGCTTTGCATCCGGAGCCGGCTTAAAGTTCCAGCATCATAATCCCTAACCTTCAAAGAATAATATCTCCTTGCTTTCTTTCACTAATTCTAAACGCTCACAAGAATGAAAACAGGAAAACAATTATTTTACATGCCCCACACAAGACACCAACACAGCTAACCCAATGAAAGGAAACCCTGGCAACTTTGGGAACAGAAACAGTACAGGCCACTCTTGAGGAAACACTTAATAAGCAAGTGATAATCTGGCATATTTAAAAGTCTCTTTTAATCTCCCCCCCTCTCTCTCTCTCTATATATATATATGTATGTGTGTGTCTTGTATACAGTAACGGGTTTGAACAAATTCTGAGTCTTTTCAATTAACAGAACACATATGTCCATTTCTAAATAACTTATACGTTTCCTCCTTCGCACACAAGAATGCATCAACCACAGCTGGATCGGTGTATTGCTAGTGATGTAGAATACCATGGTACATTAATAACTGGCTGACTTCAGAAATGGAGCCAGTGGTACCATTTCAAACTTAATCATAAAACAGCTACACATCATTTCTTGGCAGCCTACCTGCAAACAAGATTTTCAGAAAAACTAAAGGCACAACAGATTTCATTGCATAAAAATGTAAAATAAACAACCATGATAGACAGACAGATAGACAAACAGGACACTTTATTTATCCCATATGTGAAGTGGTGACGTCCAATTGAATAAATACAAAACGGGTACATTACAAAAGACAATATATAAACATTATCATACACAAGAACCTACAGAATGTTAAGATGGAGAAGTAAACGGTCTCTTACCTGTAGCATGTAGTCACCTCTCCTGTGGATTTTACGCACGGGTATTTCGTCGTTGCGATTTTGTTCTCTGAACACACATCTCTGTAAGACAAAGAAGCCGTCAGCGGTTTCTTTCTACGTAAACACATCTGCCTCACGCACAAGAAACACACTTTCAGTCCTCTGAGTTCGTGTAAACAGCGAGCTGACAGCGCGCGCACTGCAGGGACACTTTACCTGTCCACATCCTCCTTCTCCTCTCGGAAAGTCCACGGCGTTCCCGATGAGAACAGCATTACAACCACAGCAAGTCTGAGAGGAGTTCCTCTGCCCGTGTAGCTCATTTCAAACACTCAAAAAAGATATTGTCCGTTTAAAGCTAGCGTCTTGAAGTTCAGCGTTACTTTGAGGAATTGAGAGAGTATTGATTGGTTACCTCCTGCGAAGCCCCACGCGCAGATTCCCACCGGCCCCTCCTACTCCCGCACTTGCTCAACTTCAATAGGTTCAGGAACGCTAGTTATGAATTTAATATTATTTAATAACTGCCACAGGTAACATTAAATATATTCCTGTGGCGAAATCCTTATGTGTGAGGTTTGAGTTAAATATCTATTATAATAGCTACGTAAACAAAACAAAAATAATAATATAACTAAAAAATGACCTTTGTACCACTTTTATTTGTTGTTTGTTATTTAATCTATGTGATGTTCAGGACACAGCTATGTGTGCTGAATAAAATGGTGTAGAAATCATTTTCAATCAGAAATTGCAAAAAAAATTACAAAGAAACGCAAGCAACACATTGAATTAACGTGAAATTTTGAAGTAGAAAACTGAGATATTATTTATATAGGCACGTAAAAAAAGTGGACCATTTGATACCCTATTTATTTTTTTGTTTGTTATTATTATATCTTTAAAATGGACACAGCTATGTTGCTGTATAAAATGTGTCAATCATTTTCAATCAGACGAATTGAAAAAATTACAGACGCAGTACAACATTGAATTAAAGGTGACATTTTCATGGTAGCAAACCGAAATCATTATAGATAAAGCTACGTAAAAAATACTTTATACCATATTTGATTTAGTTAAAGTTATTTATTCATTCAGTCTTTTGTTAGTCTTATATCTTTAATATTTAGAATGCTAAAGTCATTATAAACGTATGCTAATCTGTGTGCTGAAAAAAGGGGGTAAAAATAATTTTCAATCAGAAATTGCACAAAAAATACAAAGAAAACAGCAAGTAACCATTGGAATTGAGGGAAATTTTTCATGTAGAAAATGAAATGGTACTGTTTCTTGTAAAACGAATCCCTAGTCTTTCTTTTATTTCAAGCTTCCTTTTTTTCAACTTGTACATTTATTTTTATTGGAAACTGAACAATTTTTGATTTGAACTACGTAGACACAGCTGATCATAAAATGGGTGCTGATAGTTTAAACGAACATTGTCCTCTCAATTAATTAGATACTAAAATGTCAGTTAATTTCAGTATAGACTAATTAAAAAAGGCTACAGTAGCCAGGTCTTGACATTTAACCTCCCCATTTTGCTGATTTCTTTAAAAAAATGCTGTACATTGGCAGCGCAAATGTAATGCTATTTAAAAAAAAAAAATTCCGCTGTTAACTAATAGATCTAGAAAATTTGAAAATTGACCTTAGAAAAATAATGGTGCCCTGTCATGACAATGACATAATTGAAAGCTCTCACACTGATTGCCCTCTAAGGTTAAACTAGGCAAATGAGACTGTGTTGGCTAACTGATTCCCTCACAACAGGGATTGTTTGCACCAATTCTTCATCCCTGACCTCTGACTGCTATGTAAGCTGTTAAGGGACCCAAATGTCCCACAAGGCCAGGGGACTGTTGTCACAAAAAGAATTAAGCTAATGGTACATGTATTGAATTTTGTAGTTATTTCTATGTTCGTGCCATTAATACCCCTGTGATTGATAGAACCATTTTAGTTGTGGCCACTGATGAACTGAGACTAACTGAAAGTTTTGCCCCCTAGTGGCTGACAAAGCAGCAGCTGTTTCTTGTTTGTAGTCTCCATTCCCAACCAGCAATAAATGAAGACGCTCTCGCCAGCAAACCTTCCTGATGACTAATCTCACATCTCGTGAGATTGAGAATCATCTCTCATGAATAAGCAACTCTAAACATATCAGACGGTGTCGACCTCAAGTGCTTGGAGGCCCAGATAAATGATCTGCCTCCAAAAGAACGTGTTTCCATGGAGCTGTCTGCATGATGCTGCTGATGAATCTTGGCTGAGATTAGTTTTCGTGCCTTGCTTTTTTGTAGTGATAAACCCTGCTTGTCTTTTTCCTTCAACACTTTCATTGCAATCCAAGCTTCAGATTTCAGACACAAGGTTGATGTCCTCAGAGCCAATGTTTAGACTTTATGGAGACTTTAAGCTAAGTATCAAAAGTTCACTCATTGTTTTTTTCCTCTTAAGAAAAAAGAATGTGAATAAATTATTCTAATCTAATTTTTAGATCAAAATTATCCCTATTAGTTGCAAAAAAACTGTCCTTAACCATGATTTCTTATCACAGCATGATTGCGGATATTACATTTTAAATTTCACTGACCCGACATTTGTTTTCAAATTCTGTCCAGCTGTTTTTATGATATTTTTGTCTCAGGTGGTTGCATAATGCATGCTGTGCTATTCAAACACCCAAACACCGGACAGAACAAGTAAACAGAACAAATTAATTGTTTTCAGACAGAGAACACCTGCTCTTTTAAGAATATTACTCCTAATCAAACATATATAAGCTATTTGTTGTTTTTAGTGTTTAACTAAGCATTTTATCCAGTGTAACAGGACTGCATTAGTGATAAGATAACAATTGACCAATTCCTGTGCTGCATAAGGCTAGTCTCATTTACATAAAAATGAAGAACTGTTTTGACACAGTGTTATGAGTCAGCCGAATTCGAAATGATACAAATATGTGCTAATGAGAACGAGCATGCTTGCAAGTTTTGTTTTTAATTAAGGCATAAGAAATAGGTCAAATCGAGCAGTGTAAAAACTGGAAAATGTGCACAGCCTTTAAAAGCCTTACAGATATTTTAATGTCACATGCAAATATTTGCAGCCGAGGCGAAACAGGTCTGTTTTTTTTTGTATGTGTGTGTGTAATGGGTTTAAAGTAGAGTTCCAAGGAAAAATTATTTGATTCATTGTACAGTAACTAAAGTTTTGAGTCAAAAGTCAATTACACAAATGTGTTTCCTCAAGCAGAGGTTTTGTACACTTGCATTCGTTTTTTTTTTTAAAGAAATTCATATTTTTATTCAGCAAGAATGCATTAGATTGATACAAAGTGACTGTAGACTTATACATTGTTACAATCTATTTCAAATAATAATAATATTTCAAAGTATTATAGTTTTTACTGTAATACGACCCCAAAATGTTCGAACGGTAGTGTTTCAAACATATAAATAAACATTTTTGTAACCTAAGTTGTGAAAAGGCAGTTTATATTTTAACAATATCACAGAAAAGGTAAGTTACTTCTGAGAAAAGCTTCTGCAATACTTACTTGTGATATTTTGTATCTAATGTATTGAACTCAGATATTAAGTGTGATATAAATATCCAAATACTTTTTTGGAGCCAGATATTTACATGAATCTAAAATGATCGCTTTTTCCTAAACCTGTTTATATGAATGATTGGGTTTAAGACCTGTGCCATTTGTCTTTACGCAAAGTGAGAATCATCTGTGTTTTGACATGATGGTACAGCTCCATGTGATAATGACATTTACATGTGTGTATTTGGTGCGTGAGAACAGGAAGAATTTACCATGCTGACCTCTGGGTCACCCAAATCAATGGTCCATAATCAAGGTCATCCGGGGCACTGCTGTTATTTTTTCTCCTTTCCTTTCTCTCTTCAGCTGATAGTTGACACACAAAGAATAGCTCTGGATTTTGAATCTGTGTGAAAATGTCTGAGAACAGAAAATGAAGTTGTGGTATTTACTACCGCTCTAGGCTACATCAACAACACAATCTGCATCCAGGAGGAAACCTACGATTTATATTTAGCACACACACACACACACACACACACAGGTTTGTTTTTATGGTTTATGGGGACTCTCCAAGTTAATGGGTTTGTTATCCTGTACACAACCGTATTTTCTATTGCCCTCCCCCAACCCTACCCCTAAACCTACCCCTCACAGGAAACTTTCTGCATTTTTAGATTTTCAAAAAAACTAATTCTGAATTATTTATAAGCCTTTTGAATTACGGTGACACTGAAAATGTCCTCATAAATCACCTTCTCGTTGTAATACCTATGTCATACCCATGTTATTATACAAATTTGTGTCCTCATAAACCACATAAACATGCACACACACCACTAGGTGTTGTGTTTTTTGCCATGTTGTATGGGACTTCCATAGGCATAATGGTTTTTATACTGTACAAATGTATGTGTTATTGCCCTACACCAACCCTACCCCTACACCTACCCCTCACAGGAAACTTTCTGCATTTTTACTTTCTCAAAAAAACCAATTCTGTATGATTTATAAGCTTGTTTCCTCATTGGGTCCAAAAAAGTGTCCCCAAAAGGTCAAAATTTCCTAGTATTACTATCCTTGTGGGGACATTTGGTCCCCATAACGTGATAAATACCAGGTACACACACACGCACACAAACAGATGAAAATCTCGATATTTGCAGTCTGTCGGATTTTCTACCTCACATTACCTGCCTGCCTGGACACTAAATCTGTGAACCAAGATTAACTCTCACTGTCGCTACAGCAAGCCATTTTGGATTAAAATGCTCATCCTGTCATACATGTGCACTTTATCATCTGAGATCAGTTGTATTATTACCTCTTATTGTTGTTAATGCTCGGATAAGGGCAGAAGGCATCTCTGAAAAGCTCTGACCCAGAAGAACCCGACAGAATCAGCAGTTGTAGTACCTGTGTTGACCGCTAGATGACTCTTCAACTCCAGGGTAGCGCTGCACAGTGCACACCTCCGTCATCGTAAACAAAATGGATGACCAGTGTTATAAATACCGGGGTGCGTCACGACTAGGGAGGGTGCCTGCTGTGCCATTTAAGTTTCTGCAGTTTTGATGGCTCAGCAGAGAGGAGGAAAAGGGATGATAGATAAATAGATAGAGAGAGAAGGGTCATTATGTCTCCAGGTGCAAACATCCCTCACACAGCCGGTCTTAAGAAGCAAAGCATTTTACTGGGGTAGAAGTAAAATGTTTCATGCAAGTCATTTCTTGTTGTGTTGTTGTACAATGTCAATGTGTGTGTGTGTGAATGTGAATAACTTTAAATAAGTTGTGCAACTGCAAATGTGTCAACGCTTGGGTGTTCTGTTTTCACGAAACACAAAGTATGCAGTAGGCCTGTTTTTAAATGTGCCACTTTATTGCAGTAGTTTAATTTAAAGAGCACATTTGCTGGACTAACGTGAATGAGACTTTATTTTATACAAATAAAGAAGAGGAATTTATGATTTATTGTTGTCAGATTTTATTTTACTGTTAAAAATATGAGATTTCTGTGGAAGCCCGCTGAGCTGAAAAACAAAAAAAAACCAGGTAAACCTTAAACAGGTAAACTGGTCTTTGCTGGTTAAGCTGGAAGTAGACGAGCCAGACCAGCTAAAGAAGTGGTCAAAACCCCTCTAAAACCAGCCAACCAGCTTAGACTGGTTTTAGCTGTTTTTCAGCAGGGCATTTCTGCCAGAGATTAAAAATACCAAAGTAATTGCAACTTTTTATCTCAATACTCGGACTCTCCCCCCCTTGCATTCTGAGTTTAAAGTGAAGTGACATGTGGTTAAGTATGGAGACCCATACTTGGAATTTGTGCTCTGCATTTAACCCATCCAAAGTGCACACACACAGCAGTGAACACACACCCGGAGCAGTGGGCAGCCATTTCTTCTCCATCATGTATTTCTGTTTTGTTTTGTTGTTTGTTGTCAATGTATATGTCACCATTATGTGTATCTTTTCATTTATAGTGAATGAATATTGTATTATTGTTGGCTGTCTTTATGTTAGTTTTATGTTACCTGCCTAGGGACTACAGATGAAAAGTAGTTATTGTTACTAAATCTGACATATTTACATGGTGTATATTTATACAACAATGTTCATAAATATGCATGGTCCCTATAAATAACCAATAATTAATAAATTTATGCTGCAGCCCCGGGGGCGCAGTTGGGGGTTCGTGCCTTGCTCAGGGCACCTCAGTTGGGTATTGAAGGTTGAAGAGGTGCGTACATTCACTCCCCCCCCCCAAACCTTAAAAAAAAACAGATCCCTCCAGTAGAGCTCAAACCGCAACCTTGGTTACGTCCGACCTCTAACCTTAGGGCCACGACTCCTTCCCCATAAGGGTTTTATGGGGTATTTATATCTCACAATGAGTTTAGGCTATCATCTCTCAATTCTGAGTTTAAACCTTGCAAGTGCGAGTTTATGTTGCAATTCTGATATCGTCTCAAAATTGCCGTCAGTATCTTGCGATATTGCAAGAAAACCATCTCAAGTCAACTGTGAAATATAACTGCTTCCTCATTCCTGAGAAGAAAAGTGATTCTGAGGAACAAGAAAAAAAACTCGAAAAAATAACCTGAACTGAACTGCGAGATGTAAACTCAGAATTCTGAAGAGAAAAGTCTGAATATCGGGATTTAAACTCGGAATTGCGAGAAAGAAGTACGCATTTTTTACATTGCGACTGTTTATCTTTTTTCCTCAGAATTGTGAGTTTATATTGTGCAATTTAGTTCTTTTCTTAAAATTGTGAAAAAGTCTGAATTCTGAGATATTAACTCAAAAAAACAAAACCTGAACCGAACTGTGAGATGTAATCTCAAAATTCCAAAGAAAAAAGAATATCGAGATTTAAACTCAGAATCGCGAGTTTATATTGTGCAATTCTGATCGTTTTCTTAGAATTGTGAAAAACAAAGTCTAAATTGAGAGATAAAAAGTCAATTCATATTTGTATTATTTTAATCCATGGAAACAGGCTTCCATGGACGTAAAAGCCCTGGAAATGAACATAAAGATTAAGAAAACATTACATTTTTAAAATGTATATATACTGTAACATTAATATATTAATGTTATACACTAATATAGCATTAAGATATGCAGTGTATACTTGACAGCATGACAAACCGTTTTGGAGATTGTGGTCCTTCCCCATTCATCGAGCTGTGATGCCTGACTAGAAAATCGCTGTCGCCCCCCCCCCCCCCCCCCCCCCCCAGGGGTGTCGCCAAGATGGCTGCCAAGTGAACAAACTTGCTCCAATACGGATTTCAGTTAAGCAGAGAAAAGACTGGAAAAGATGGGGAGCGAGAGGGGAGAATGAGATCTGGAAATGCCACAAGCTGGATTCAAATTCAGAACGCCTTAATGAGCCCCACTGCTCAATGCGTCAGAGCATGTGCACTAACTACTAGGCCACAGCTCCAAAAAATGCATCCAATCTTCTAACGAGCTAATAAGTATTTTCATTTAGTGGTATAAATCTTGTAATCCAACACCAGGGCCATTGTTTCCATGTGTATCCTTGGGTCAGGCCTATGTGGCAGCATATCTCCCATTAGAGGATCCTGTCCCCCTTTATATTTTCTTCTTTTTCTCTCTCCATTTTGAGGGACAAAGACATTTTCGGTCACATATTACAGCATCGGGCCCACAGGCAGGGAAGATTCTCTGTGGCGGGCATAAGGTGATTACACAATGCCTGGACCACAGAGGACCACCATGCTGACTCCTGGACACACACTTGGTCAAACTAACGTCTCTTTCTCAATTCATCCTTCCGTTCCATCCAGCTGTAACGTAAATATGTAAGTACTAAATATTAATACTAAAATTACTATATATGTTAATTAATATACCTTACCTGCAATTTCAAACAGTTTTTGAAGATAGATGGATGGACATTTTTTTTATTAAATGTATTATTATATACTCTACTGTTTAAAAGTTTGTGGGTCAGAATGTATGTATTTATTTATGTATAATGCAACAATGCATTAAACTGATCAAAAATGCAAATAAATGTTGTTCTTGTCAACTTTCTATTCATGTCAATTAAAGAATCTGCTTAAAGAATCAACCATATACGTATCACGGTTTTCAACATTGACTATAATAAGAAATGTTTCTTGAGCAGCAAATCAGCACATTAGAATGATTTCTGAAGGATCATGAAGGACACTGAAGACTGATGCTGAAAATTCAGCTTTGCATCACAGGAATAAATTACATTTAAAAATATATTCAAATAGAAAAGAGTTCCTTTAATTTTTTTTATCAAATAAATGCAGTCTTGGTGAGCTTTTTTTCTAAAACATAAAAAAAAATCTTAGCGACTTAACAGTAATATCTACTGAGAAATAAACATTAGTCATTACTTTTTCACTCATATATCTCTAAAGCTTACTTGAGTTTTAGATTATGATGATATTATGCCTTAGACGGTAGAAAACCTTCATACAAAACAGCTGCATTGCAAGTCATTGACTTTCTGGGCAATGAAGCAGCAAGGCAGCCTTCGGTTTCAGATACAGCCTTGGAAAGCATTGACGCTGAGAGAGGACGGTGCAAGGAATTGTGGGATAAGCAGAGAGCGAGAGCTGCAGTGCAGCCATCATAATCTGTTTACGGCGTCTGTCTGTACAGATGCCAGCTTCTCTTCTCCTCTCTCACAGTTCATACTCTAAGCTTTAGCACTACACAGTGCAGTCATAGCAAATGGAGGCTGTCATAACATCAGCATCCATCATTGTCAGACAGGCACCTGTCAGCTAGAATACAGGAATGTCCCACAGTGCCATAGCTTCAGACAAACACCCAGTCCCCGGGGCACCGCAAACCCACGCACATATAAAACAGCAGTCTGCCTGACCACCTGAAGAGAGGTGGTGCGCGGTGCTTGTGCTTTATTGTCGTGGTATTTTATTTATGTATGTTTGTAAATATGTATACATGTAAATACAGTCATCACCCACATATTTTTGTTTACAACTAATGAACCAAAAGAATTATATAAGCACATTTTGAAGTGTGCATTTTATTATTATATTATGCATATAGTGGTATTTGCCCATGCAAATTACCATGGTGCCATATGTGTGTGTGTATGTGTGTTTATGCAGGAAGCTAGTACTGCATTCCTAACATAGCCACACAATTACCTATAGGTCTCTCTGTGGTGGTCATGATCTGGCTGGTTAGTTTCAATTAGTTCCTGCTAGAAATGCCATAACTGCAGCATTATGCAGGGAAAAAAAAGGTAAGATGCAGGTAAGATGACACCGCTTGTACAGTTCTTGTGTAACTCCAGACACAGTGTCTCCACCTGAGCACACCGGACTGCATCAGACCTGCTGTCCTCTGGCTGCAGTCCACAGGGAACTGCTGTCACTGTCTCGCCGACAGGCCTGATAAGACAAATGGTTATGTAAATTGTAATATGAGCTATTTAAAGCTATGAAAGTGTAGAAAATGTGTCAAATTAATTTCACTGCATCAAATAACAAAATAGTCAACCAAGTGGCTTTTGCAAACAAACAAGCCTTATTTTCTTAGAAGTAACACCAACACTTTTCTTAGTAATTTGTGCAATTATAAAATGAAATACGTTATTTTCCCCAAGAGGGACATGTATATGTATGTATGTATGTATGTATATATACTCTTGTTATATATATTATATTAATATTATATTATATATATCGATATATATGTACTGTATATATTAAACAGTATTATTGTTCTCTTTTAAAGTCATTCTATAAGTAAATGCGATCTGTAATACTAAAATGCAAACATTTCATAATAAAAAGACATAAATCTATAAAAAATATATATAGTGAAACCTCATTGTAAAACATCATAAAAAACATATAAAGCAAAATAAAGTCCAATCAAATTTCTAAATAAAAATTATTTCCCCAAAATATATCCATTTTACATTTGCAAGCTGTTATTTTGTATTTTAACTGAAGAATAGAATAATTAAATATAAAAGATTTATAAATTTGGCAACTTACTTTACCATCTACCAGAGGGTAACAACTTATACTCTATATGTGTATTACTTTTCGGAGTGACTTAAGTTCCCAAATATTAATAATAATCTATTACTTCATTTACATCCACTTGAATTTTAACCAAAGAGTTATTGAGGAGGACAAAAAGCTTAAAAATCACAAACTCAATCCTTCTGTGAAGCCTTGAAGCCATGAGAAGAGTGTTAGCAACAAATGTAAATCCGATTGATCCAATCACAGCATTAGAGATCATTAAATATCCATATACAGCCGCTGAACACATCTGAATATCTAATCTGCGTTATAATAGACAGCAGCGACCTTTCCATCTGACCCCAATCAATATACCTTACTGCATATTTGTCTCTTCCTTTATAATTACACCAAAATGGCTTTTAACCATTTTTATCAAATCGGATCCATTCTGTGGCCTTTCTCTCCCAATGGCAAAACAAGAAGAAATTTTACATTCTATGCTTGCATATGAAATATTCTGTAAGTATGCTAGTGCAGTATGCGCCATTTTGTCAATGCTTGAATGAATGTTACATTCTCAAATGAAATACTCTTGTAAATGCATGTTGGAGATTGATGCAGAAGTGTTGAAAACTGTTGAAAGTCTTTATTTATTTATTTATTATATTTGCACATAAAAATCTCATAAAATTGAGGTTGAACCATTTGAGGTTGAGTCATATGGATTACTTCAATGATGTCTTTACTACTTTTCTGGGCCTTTACAGTTCTGTAGGCTGTCAATGGAGGGACAGAAATATTTCTCTCTGATTTCATTATGAATATCTTCATTTGTGTTCTGAAGATGAACAAAAGTCTTACAGGTTTGAACCAACATGAGGGTGAGAAATTAATAAAAGTATTTTCATTTTTGGGTGGACTATCCCTTTAAATGTATTGCTCTCTGCAATGTAAAGAAAATGTATATTTGCATATCATTCGACTTTCAAAAATGTATGAACATATTTGAATTTATGAATGTATTTTTCACTAATGCAATTAAATCATAAATCTCACTCTCTCTCTCTCTTTCACATTGCCTTTATAGTTCCTTAAATGTCACATCTCAAAATAACAGAGGCTCTGATTGGCCCCGGAGCAAACGTCCTGCCCACCCTCTCAGCCTGAAGCTGACATCTTCATCTCAGGGATGAGTACATGCACTGAGGGAG
Source organism: Sinocyclocheilus anophthalmus (assembly GCA_018155175.1). NCBI lineage: Eukaryota > Metazoa > Chordata > Actinopteri > Cypriniformes > Cyprinidae > Sinocyclocheilus > Sinocyclocheilus anophthalmus. The sequence goes on along the minus strand of JADLZN010012097.1, from coordinate 324,112 downwards.
ACGTCTTGGAGTATATTGACTGCCTGTGTTTCTTACGTCTGTTTAATTAAGTGCAGTAACAGTGTACACTACATGCCTGCAGCTTAATGAATCAGTGACACCAAGCTGAGATTGATTCCTTCAGGAAAGCTTCAACACCACACTGTCGGCTCATGTCATTGGCCTCAGTACATCACATTATTTGGCTGTGGCCATACCATGGATTTTTATCATTTTATTAATGCTATTCAAGGTCGTAATTGAGTTTCACAAAAGCATTTCCCATATTTGCTTTGATGCTTTGAATTAAGCAGGCTTTAATAGCATAATAGCGCTTACTTGCAGGTTGTGAGTTTTCTGCTAGCTCTAAACGGGGGTTATGTTGAATACATTACCATTTGCAAATACAACATGAATTTAATTGAATTAGGTATCATAAATTAATTATATTTTTTATACATCTTGGTTATTTCTAAATTATTTTTCCAATTGTAAGGTCATGTTAGTTCTTAACAGTGCTGTATAAGTTAATATTGTTAATTATTATTAATTATAATGACCTGCCCATCTTCAAGAAATGGCTAAAAACACATCTCTTTCATCTACACTTGACCCTCTAAAACAAGCACTCTCTATTCAATTTCTTTTTCATCTGCTTGTTTTCTTTTTAAAGGGGGTCATATGATGCGATTTTCAATTTTCCCTTTCTCTTTGGAGTGTTACAGCTCTTGGTGCCCTAAAGAAATCTGTAAATTTGCAAAGACTAAAGTCCCAAATCCAAAGAGATATTCTTTAGAGTCAACCACGCCTACCTAAAACGGCTCGTTCTAACACGCCCCCACATGTCTACGTCACGATGTGGGAAGATTTGCATAACGCCGCCCAAATGTTCACGCAAAGAAAGAAGGCATAACTTTTATTCTCGCTGTGGTATTGTTGTTGCCGCCGCCGCCTTGGCGCTGTGTTTCGTTGTGAAAGCGAAACTACTTTGGTTGGCCTTCCAAAAGAAGACGATATCCGTTTCGTCGTGCCTGGAGCTGATCCGTGTTGGTCGTTGAGGAAATACATCAACTTCGAGCTGTGTATTGCCGCATCGACTTTCATTGTGGACAAAGCGGAGTCCAGCCCGGGTCCGTCACATGTGGTTGCCGGCAAGCCCGCCGGCCGCTCCTCGTACGAATCCGCCGGCCCGCCCGCCGTTCTCAAGCCCTGCCCCACCTCTGCTCACTCAGCCAGCCTCCGCTACCTACAGCCCATGTGTGTTAGCGCTGTTACTTATTGAAAGCTAAACTACTTTGTTGTCCGTCCAAAGGGACACGCTAGAACTCATTTGTTAGCGTTGATTTTTACAACACTGTTCCATATCATTTACCCAAATTTCACGCATTTTATGGAGGACTTTTTTCCTGATCCTGGTAGAGTAGACTACATGCCGGCTGTTCTGACTCTCCAGCTGAGTACTTTTTATATTTAAAGAATTTGCCCACTGACCAAATTTTACATTCAAACGCGAGTTTTGGGCATGTATATGAGCATTGTTGTTTTGTTCATTTCCTCCGATACAATGCAGACACACCCGAATTGTTTTTTTTTTTTTATGTTTACACGGCGCGATGCAACGCAACTCGTAAAAATACAGTATAAGTCATTATAATCCATAATCATGTCCCCAATGGATGCAACTAATGCCTCGTTTATATTGGGTTTTAATATTTTTGTCTCGTCGCTCTGGCCGGACAAGGCATCAACAGTATGTGAAGGGCGTAACATTTCTGTCACACGCGTGAAGTTTGGCCAATCACAATGCACTGGATAGTTGGCAAATCAGAGCACACCTCGCTTTTCCGACCGATGAGCTTTGTAAAAAATCGACACGTTTCAGAAAGGCGGGCTAGATAGATAATAATGTACAGTATGTGGAAAATAAGTGTTTTTTGAACCTTAAACCGCACAAACACATTTCATTACACCAAATACACAAATAATGATCTTTAAATTGCATCATATGACCCCTTTAAAAAAAAGACCATCTAACACTAGCATTCTCTATTCTATTTCCTTTCTATCTACTGTTTTTCCTTTTTAATTTGTTAAAATGACACTCTAACACTAGTTGTTCCTTTTCTTTTCTAGTCTTTCGACTTGTTTTCATGCACATCGATGGCATATAAACTTTTTCCGCTAGTTTTTTGACATGTTCTCAAATTCTGAGTTTATAGCTCACATTCAGACTGTTTCTTTCTACAATTCTTATAAAACTTCAAATTGTGGATTCAAAATCCGTAATCCTCCGCAGACTTCTGACCTTCTCACAATTCTGAGTTTATATATCTCGCAATTCTTATTTTTTCTAGCGTAGAATAAAAGATAAAAAAGGTAACTGTGACTTTTTTCTCACAACGGTGTGTTAGTATCTCAGAATTCTGACAATTCTTTGTAATTGCAAGTTTATATCTCACAATGGCGAGGTTAACCTTACAATTAGAGTTATCTTGCAAATCTGACTTTTTTGGTTATCTTACAGCTGGTTCTTTTCCCCTCACAATTCTGTTTACATCTCAAAATTTAAAATTCATATACTATCTTCCAATTCTGAGTTTACATCTCACTATTGTGACTATTTTTAAAGTTAAATCTCCACATTCCGTTTTTTTTCACAGAACAGAATAAAAAAATATATTGTGATGTTTTTCTTGCAATTGCAAGTTTATTTCTTTATTAGAATTAACCTCATATTACTGATTTTTTTTTTAAACCTCACAATTGGGACTTATCGCAATTCTGCATTTAGAATTGCGAAGAAAAAAGTCTGAATTTTGAGATATAAACTGAATTGTGAGAAAAAAATCCCAATTGTGAGATAAGTTGCATTTACCTTTTTTATTTTTTATCCTATGGTGGAAACAAGCTTCCATAAAAAATCTGTGTCCATTAGTGCATAGTGCAGAGATTTCTGGCTTATTTACTTTAACATCTCAGGTAATGTCAATGGTGCAACCCATTACATTTTAAAATTACTAGTCAAAATCATTCAGACCTATCTTCATATTATAAGTATGCTACTTTCTAACATCCTGTTTTGACATCCTTCAGTGGGATCAGTGGGTAATTTGCACCCTGGCAGTACAATTATGGATCATAGTTGAACGCTCTGTCTCCTGTATAAAGGGGTTAAGTGTTGCTGCTGCTACCCCGTGACAGCCGTCTGTCTTACGCAACACAAAATTGAAAGCCAGTTTTCCTATGTTTTGTCCTCTGGAAATTTAACAGCTCCCGGAGAGAAAATGAAACACCTTGTAGTCACATCCTGACCAGACTAGAGCGACAGAAAAACAGAAGCTTTTGCAGCTTTTGCACCCACGTCTACCACGTTCTCAGCACAAAGGCTTCCTGAGGACAGCTACGCTTTTGCTTGCTGTAAGAATGGGCATATGACAGCTCACCTGATAGACAAAGGACATATACACTGGAGATATCCCATAATTCCCTTTAGACAAGACTGTACTGGTTCTGCAGGAACTCGGTGCATCGATGGCCTGAGGTTTCAGTCCTTCCAACCCCTGGAGACCTTCTTATTTAGCCATGCATTTCTGCACACACAGACCAGCCCTGGAGGTCACCACATTAGCCACACACTAGCGGCACTTCAACGTGACATATGTTCGCAAGATGTGTTGTGAACATTTTATGAAACATATATTGTGCTGTTCTGAACAATTATGACCAGATTGAAACTTTTTATTGTGCGCAGTGCAAGACATCTGAAAAGAATCAGCTGTCATTGTAGCGATGACATTTTTTTCCCATCAGCTTTATGCAAAACTGCTCTTCAGAGATGTTCAGCTGGCGACATCAGCGCTGTGAAAATGTCTTGTTCCCTGAAGTGCATGCGATTCTTGAATCTCTAACGCAATATGTTAGAATGAGCTTGTAGGACGAGGGGTGCTAAAACAACACATTAATAAAATGACAAATAGTGCAGAAAAATATAATATAATATAATGTTTAATATATATTATGTGTATGCTTTGTCTATAATACTAACAAATAGTAACAATAAAGTTCTAACTAAGAATAAACATTTTAACAACATGCTCTTCAAGACATGCTTGGAAATACATTAGCCTAAAAACAATATACAATTCACCTTGAGACTAAATTGGTGAGTACTTGCATCATTTGTATGTTTTTGTCTGTAATAGAAAAATAATTAATACATTTAAAATAAAAGTAATAATAAATTAATTCATTAATTCGTTTTGAATGACAAGCTTTTCAATGCAATGCTGGAAATAATAACTAACTCATACATTGTGATACAATGCTGTCGAAATAGATTAGCCTTTTAAAAATAATAAAAACCTTAAGATTAATTTTCATCATTCTCAACAAAAGCAGCAGTGTCACCATTTAAACAGTTCTTTTTTTTCTTCCAATAAATGTTAAAAATGTTTGAAAATAAATTGGGTGAGTAGCCTACAAATTTTTATGTTTTGTCTATTAATAACCCTATCCAAGAAGAAAGAATAAATAAAGAAAGAAAGAAAGAAAGAAAGATTTTTTTACTACCATAAATATAAATGATTAAAAAAAGGTAATTGCAACCTTTTTCTCTTCTCAGAATTTTTCTCTTTTTCTCAGAACTGTGGTTTCCAAACTTTAATCAATTTAGACACGACACACCACACACACACACACACCCACACAACAGACACACACCACACACACACACACACACACACACACACACACACACCACACCACACCACACACACACATGGGAGATGACAAAATCAGCAATTGTTAAAATTGAAAGTGTAAAGATTGAAATTTTAAATGCAGGGTGCTAGCAGAAGAACTTTCATCAATGCCAAGATTTTCTCTCAGTAAATGCAAAAAAAATTATTTTGAATCATTAAAGATCATAAATTGCCCTGCGATGCACATGTATTTTTAGTGCTGTTTGGATGCAACCGTTTGGAAAATGTCAGAGGTGTTGGTTTCGTAAGACGGAATAGCATGTCCTCTGCGTATTTTCTCTGATGTGTCCTCTCACAGGCCCCACTGCACTGGAATAAGTGACTGCTCACACCATTCTGAATTTTTCATTGGACCCTGCAGTTCGAGACTCACATAGTCTCACAGGTGTCTGCTACAAGAATGTGTGTGTGAGAGAGAGACAGGTCACCTGATCTCTACCCAAATCAGTCAGGCAGTCATTCTAGACTTTAATCGGACCAGGTCAAGAAGTTTTGACCGACAAGGGCAAGTGTGGGAACCAGAGACTGAGTATTTGTGTGTTTATATGCCCTTCATTCAGCAGCTATTCATCTATCCAAATACCCGCCCACCCACTATCTATCCCTTTTCTAGTAAATAAGTGATTATGCGAATGTCTCATTTTTGTATTTATTTCATGGCACGAGTTTATGTGTTTGAGAAAGTAATTTGTTTAAACAGCATGATGTCTTCTAGTGTTTCAGAGCTGGATGTTGTGGCTGTAGGTGACTGTCAATCATGTGTCTCTTTCACATCAATGTGACATCCTCGCCTGGAAGACCAGACAACATATCGTTGTAAATGTTTGTGTATTTGTGTCTGTTTTGTTATATTATCACACTAACAATCCTAGAAATCTCTCAAAATCCCAGTCTCAATTCGTATAATGCAAAAACGACCTTCTAGGGTGTTACTAAAGTTATGAGCTGTCAGTCAAGTCACAGAAGGGTTGATCCATGAATTGGAAAGAATGGTTTCTCTTGTGCCCTTGAGCAAGGCACTTACAGTTTTTCTCAGTCACTTTGGTGCATTTCTCAAATCAGAAATGAAATTCTCAAAACTACTTGTTCAACCTCCACATAGTCACTTGTGCACATCATAAAAGCAGTTTCTCTTTCTTTTGAACAAGTTGCGATTGCTTTGGTACATTCATGCAACTGATTATGTACATTTGTATGCGGTTTCCTACATTATCAGTTGTTATTGTCTAAATCTATTACAGGTGCATCTCAATAAATTAGAATGTCATGGAAAAGTTCATTTATTTCAGTAATTTAACTAAAATTGTGAAACTCGTGTATTAAATAAATTCAATGCACACCGACTGAAGTAGTTTAAGTCTTTGGTTCTTTTAATTGTGATGATTTTGGCTCACGTTTAAAAAAAAAAAACCAATTCACTATCTCAACATATTAGAATATGGTGACATGCCAATCATCTAATCAACGCAAAACACCTGCAAAGGTTTCCTGAGCCTATAAAATGGTCTCTCAGTTTGGTTCACCAAGCTACACAATCATGGGGAAGACTGCTAACCTGACAGTTGTCCAGAAGACAATCATAATCATTGACACCCTTCACAAGAAGGTTAAGCCACAAACATTCATTGCCAAATAAACTGGCTGTTCACAGAGTGCTGTATCCAAGCATGTTACAGAAAGTTTGAATGGAAGGAAAAAGTGTGGAAGAAAAGATGCACAACCAACTGAGAGAACCTCAGCCTTATGAGGATTGTCAAGTAAATTCGATTCAAGAATTTGAGTGAACTTCAAAAATGAATGGACTGAGGCTGGGGTCAATGCATCAAGAGCAACCACACACAGACGTGTTTTGGCTACAGTTGTCGTATTCCTCTTGTTAAGCCACTCCTGAACCACAGACAACGTCAGAGGCGAGAAGAACTGGACTTTTGCCCAGTGGTCCAAAGTCCTCTTTTCAGATGAGAGCAAGTTTTGTATTTCATTTGGAAACCAAGGTCGTAGAGTCTGGAGGAAGGGTGGAGAAGCTCATAGCCCTAGTTGCTTGAAGTCCAGTGTTAAGTTTCTGTGATGATTTGGGGTGCAATGTCTTGCTGGTGTTGGTCCATTGTGTTTTTTGAAACCAACGTCACTGCACCCGTTTACCAAGAAAATTTGGAGCACGTCATGCTTCCTTCTGCTGACCAGCTTTTTGATATGCTGATTTCATTTTCCAGCAGGATGTGGCACCTGCCCACACTGCCAAAAGCACCAAAAGTTGGTTAAATGACCATGGTGTTGGTGTGCTTGACTGGCCAGCAAACTCACCAGACCTGAACCCCATAGAGAATCTATGGGGTATTGTCAAGAGAAAAATGAGAAACAAGATACCAAACAATTCAGATGAGCTGAAGGCCACTGTCAAAAAAAACCTGGGCTTCCATACCACCTCAGCAATGCCACAACTGATCACCTCATGCCACGCGAGGCCGTGCGATTAAAGCAAAAGGAGCCCCTTACCAAGTATTGAGTACATGTATCAGACATGAACATCCTTTCCAGAAGGCACAATTCACTAAAATGTTTTTTTTAAATTGTTCTTATGAAGTGCTAATTTGTTGAGAAAGTGAATTGGTGGGTTTTTGTTAAATGTGAGCCAAAATCAAATTACAATCATCACACTTAAAAGAACCAAAGACTTAAACTACTTCAGTCTGTGTGCACTGAATTTATGTAATACACAAGTTTCACAATTTGAGTTGAATTACTGAAATAAATGAACTTTTCCACGACATTCTAATTTATTGAGATGTTGATGGGGTAGTCTTACCCCTCAAAACATCTAGTCTTTAGTTCATTGTATAAGTCATTAAATGCAAAATGGTTGATATAGTTATCATAAACTATCAAGCATATTTTCTACACGTCTTACAGACTTTTAAAAAAAATTCGCCATGAATTGTGCAAGTGAATCTTGACTTTCACTAATGAAGAGAATGTAGAACAACCAATGACAAACCAGTTCTCTGAAATAGCTCAAAGGTGCATCTCATGAACCTTCAATTGGAAAGCATATATAGACAGAGGACAACACAAGAGTTACAAATTCTGACAATAGACTTTCTAATTTTGTATTTTCGCCTTTGTGCCCATATTTCTTTTTTCCTTTCTATATCACAATGACATTGTAAGGTGTGTGTGTGTGTATGTGTGTGTTTTGTCAGACCACTAGCAAAAGCGCTAGCATCCAGTCTCTTTCAATCAATATCCCACATACAGTAGTGTAAATTTGTACTTTTGAAATGGATATATGGCATACAGAAGCGCAGCCTTTTGTATTTCAATACAGTAACTGTCATCCAAACTGTTGCCATAGTTTACATAGTTTATCAGGTTATACTCACACTAACAGAGAGCATTGTTATTTTAATAATATGACTAAGTATTTTGACTATCTTGTTTGTGAACAATGACACATGAATTTTTCATTCTGATGGCACTGATATGTTTATTGACATAAATACTTACTTTTGAGAGATGAACTAAAGATTTTGAGTAAGTTACAGGCTTTTGCATGTAAATCCAGTGTGTGGTACTGGTTTTGTACAATTGTTTTGAGAAATGCACTTACCTCTTTGCAAATATTAAGGATGAATTGAGAAATGCACTAAAGCGACTGAGAAAAACTGTAACTCTACAGTACAGCTGTTTTTTTGCACTGATGCCACTCATTTCTTATGAATAATATTTTGGTTTGCATCCATAAATTTACAAATAAAATAGAAAATAATTAAATTACATTGAAAAAGCATTTATAACAAACTATATAAAAACTACTATTCAAAAGTCTCTTATGCTCACAGAGGTTGCATTTATTTGACCGAAAATACAGTGAAAACAGTAATATTGAGAAATATTACTACAATTCAAAATGACGGTTTTGAAAATATTTTAAAATGTAATTTATTTCTGTGATGCAAAGCTGAATTTTCAGCGTCATACTTCAGTCTCAGTGTCACATGATCCTTCAGAAATCATTTTAATATGCTGATTTGCTGCTCAAAAACATTTATTAGTTAACAATGTTGAAAAAAGGTGTACCACTTATTTATGTGGAAACAATGATGCTTTTATTTTTTCAGGGTTCTTTAATTAATAGAAAATGTAAAAAACAAACAAAATTGAAATGTATAATATGTGTGCGCGTGTGTGTGATATATATAATCAATGGTATAATAATCTATGTAAATGTTTAACATGACGCCACTGAATTACATTATTTTGTATATCATTGTTCTGAAAAGTACCTTAATGAGTCACAAGATGGCAATTCATTTGTTAAAGGAGTAGAAGTGGTTTGGTACGGGTTAAAGGATAGTTCTGTTTTGTTTAGGTCCAACCGAACCCTGGGATGTCTACAGGGCAAACCATCTATCACATTATATATTAGAACTGAAAGTAGCATAAACTGGATGCAAAAAGACATCATACGTGTTAACAGCAAAAGAGACTTTTCTATATAAAAGCAGCTGCTACATGACTAATCTCTGTCATTTATAATTTCCAAATCAACATATTTAAAAGTAAATGATCATTTCATTGATTTAAACTGGTGGGCTATCCTATAATGTTTCAAAAGAAAAATCACAATCAAAGCATGTTTCACAGTGGAAAAAACTTTGACATTAAGACCTCAAGAGCAGTTTTAGGCTCTTAAAATGAAGGTCTTAATCTAACCACTCAGATCTGAAGGGTTTTACACAGTCAAAAGCACTAGTCACTTTACCCAGAGAGCTCCTGTGGTCAGACAGATTGCAAAGGAGGCTTTCATCTACTGCCCTCAGGTTAGTTATGTAAAAGTTTTTAGACTTAAACAAATAGATTTCTTTTATAGATCTTGATAGATTTTTGACCTGGGTCTGAAGGTGCATTATTCAGACAAACACATACATAATTAATGGTGTGTCCATCTGCCACTCTCTTTGCCTGTCTTGTTTCTGGCTTTCAACCCGTTTCTTCCAGGTACTGACCAATCGTGGATAAAATCGCCCACTTCTGTAGTCTAGCCCCAGGAAACCGCACCACTCTGTCCCACAGTCCAGCTTAATGCAACATCTGCTGAACTGAGGTTTGATTTCTCCATATAATCATCTGTGATTAAATGACAACTGAACATGAAGGGCATCGTGTCTGTTTTATAGTGCCCGCTCTCTTTTTATCCGAAATCATTTTGCATTCTTGGTAATCACAAACATCTGGTGATTCCCATCTGCTGCAATGATGTATGGATAGGACACAGAGATTATAAGACCAAAAAATATATTAATGTTGGGGTTCAGGCTGGCAGGGTTATTTAGAGACAGCAGAAAGTCAGAGTTGCTCATAAATACAAACATTTACAAATATACATATTCTGTATAAGCAAAACAACTATCCACAGAAGCCTATTTATGCTTTTACTGAACACTTTTATTCAGCAAAAATAGATTCAATTAGTTAAAAGTGACTGTAAAGACATGTTATTAAATTCTATTTTAAAAAATCCAATAACTTTATATCCATCAAAGAAAAAAAGCAGTACAACTGTTTTCAACATTGATAATAATAATAAATGCTTCTTGAGCACAGATCAGCATATTAGAATGATTTCTGAAGGATCATGTGACACTGAAGACTGGAGTAATGATGCTGAAAATTCAGCTTTACCATCATAGCAATAAATTACATTTTTAAATATATTAAGTTAGAAAACAGTTATTTTATGCTGTAATAATATTGCACAATTTTACAGTTTTTACTGTATTTTTAAAAATGGCCTTGGAGGGCATAAAACACTTCTTTCAAAAACATTAAATATTACCGACCCCGTCCTTTCATGATTCGATTTGATTGATCTGATCAATAAAAAGGCATAGTGACCATGTATATATTCCCTCATAGAAAGATAGAGAGACTTGGGAAAGTACCAGGATGAAAGGATGCTGCTGCTGACTGAGCATTATGATCATTAAATCATAAAAGGCATTTCAGAGAGCACTGGGAAAAACAGTCACAGGAATATTAAAACCCCGGTCTGACTGCAATGCAGAGAGGCAAATAAAGAGAGAAATTTCAATGGGAAAATGCCTTCCAATAAATACAGTGACCTGATATTTAAAACAGAGCTCTCACTTCAAGCACTGTTACTCTGATAAATGATTCAATTATTTTAAAGGCGAAGAATGTTTTTTTATTTGATGTTTTTTCTTCCTTTATCCCACAGTTTAATGTACAGAGAAAATGTCACCAATTCTACAAGCTTACTGAAAGAATACAAGACTCAAATTCATTTGCTTGGATGAGATGAACACTACAATTTGGAATCTGTTCACCAAAAGATTTGGTCACTGAGGGATTTACAAATGCATGGAATTAAATTAGAAAGATTCATCCCTAAACAAAACACCAATCGACAATGTTCCACTAGTTTAAGGTTTAAGGGAGAGAATATTGATTTTTGATTGTATAAAACAATTGAACTTAATAGAAAGGCATATGTGTGTGTGTCTGTGTTCGCTCTGTAAGAAACCTACAAGGACGACACTGTGTTCTGTACTCCGTGATAATGTCTGAGAATGACACATAATCACTAGCGTGACTGTGGACATTGACTCCCTGTTGCTTAGTCATCAGGGCAAGAAAAAGTAGACTCGAAAAGAAGTCAATGAGAGAGAAACGAACAGAGCTACCTTTAAATGCCCAGGTTATAAATGGCCATAATATCTGTTCCTCTCAGACACAAATCTTCTCAAACTGGAACACATTACTCATACAGAAAGTTCAGATTTGTGGATTGTCATTTAAAGGTATTATTTGTGAATTTTAGGGTGGGGGTTTGAAAGTAATACCTCAGAATCCATTCTATGACTCTTTCTCACCAAAGACTATGTTGTAAGAGTCACAAAGCTGGAATTTATAGCTGGGCTGCCGTTTGTCTTGTCTAAGGCCAAAGGAATGTCACATAAGGAGCCCTGAGCAATGGAAGAAAATAATGAGTCATCTTTCACATGTCCAACATCCAACACATGTCCAACATGAATTTACTGGTTTACATTCAAATTTTCTTGTTTGTAAATTACAGTTTTATACTGTACAATTTACAGTTTTTGGCCGTAAATGTGTTTACAGTTTTTCTGTATTTTTTACTAAATTATTCTGGCAACCACAGCTGCCAAAATTTTTTTGTAAAAACTACAGAATTTTTTTTACAGTGTTCCTTTCTAAAAATTAACCTACCACTAATGTACATTCAGAAAGTCTTCCGGTTTTGTGGACATTCAGACTAATCATTAGTCAGGTGGCTACACAGCATTTGACAGCTGGATTTACAAAAATCCTTTCAGGTTTCAGAAGTGTTTCAACACTGCATCAACTACTGATGAACACATTCATTTTTGTTTGAATTATCACTCAGTAGGTTATTTAAACATGCATTGCTATGTCTTTGGAAGGCTTTTGTTTAAAAAACAAAAAACAAAACATTAAAATGCACAAATTCACGTTATTTCTTATTTACATGTATGCAGGCACCCAAACTTTTTTTTGGGGGTCATCTGAACCTCTTTCATCCGACGTATTTACATAAAGTCCCTGAGATTTTAAAATACTATTTTTAATAACTAAGTATCCACATTTGCATATTAATGGTTATCTGACATATGGTTAAACACTGAATAACATGCAGAAAAACCCAAACAAAAACAAAACACAAATATATTTTTTTGTAAGTTCATTTTATCTTGATTGATGTATTTTAAATTATTGATTTTATATAATAAAATTTTTATATTTAATTACTTATTAGCATTTAATTCAACTTAACAAACCCCCGCAGTAATTAAAACCCAATTTTGGGAAACCTTGACATAATGTAATGTTTAATGCACTTAAACGAATGGAATATATTTTCTTGCTCTTTGCATTTTTATATCAATATGGTACAAAACTGTATTCTATTTAAATCAATGTGATAAACTAGTTAGGTCAAAAGTAATCTAAAAGTAATCAAAATAGACTGATTTAATACATAAATGTGACGCTACTAACAACAATTTTTGTCATGTAATTTGGAATCCGTAACGCATTACAATTTGTAAGTAATCTACCCAGCACTGATTGCAGCTACTCTTGTTTTTCCTACTGTCTGTATTTCTTTTATACAATTTTTTTTTTTATTATTTTTTTTAAATCTGTATTGTTTCAACAATTGTCACTCTTTCATGTTCATATGTAAATCCATCTGGTGCTCAAACGACCCACTCTCAAAATTGTGGAGATGATCGTGGACTTCAGGAGGAACCCACCTGCTCTCCCTCCACTCACCATCATGGACAGTACTGTGGCTGCAGTGGAGTCATTCAGTTTCCTGGGCACCACAATCTCTCAGGACCTGAAGTGGGACACTTACATTGACTCCATCGTGAAAAAGGCTCAGTAGAGGTTGTACTTCCTTCGTCAACTGAGGAAGTTCAACCTGCCACAGGAGCTGTTGAAACAGTTCTACTCCGCCATCATTTAATCTGTCCTCTGCACTTCAGTAACTGTCTGGTTCAGCTCAGCTACCAAATCTGACCTCAGAAGACTACAGAGGGTAGTCCGGACTGCTGAGCGAATCATTGGTACAACCCTCCCTTCTCTCCAAGAACTGTACTCATCCAGAGTGAGCAAAAGGGCTGGCAGAATCACTCTGGACCCCTCACATCCAGCACACTCCCTCTTTGAACTGTTGCCATCTGGTCGACGCTATAGAGCTCTGAGCACCAGAACGACCAGGCACAGGAATAGTTTCTTCCCTCAGGCCATCCATCTAATTAACACTTGACAATAACTGTGGAACACTATTTATTCACTCATACACTTATTTATCTAACACTCATACTCAGTCTACACCTCAAATTTGCACATAATATACAGTACCTGTACATACAAAAACTGTCTATTGTAATATACCTGCACATACAATTGTCAATTTATATATTTTTATTCCTTATTTACTTGTTCTATTTTTATTTTTATTATCTGTGTTTTTTGTTCTGTCACTGTCATTCTGTTACACTGTGGAGCTTCTGTCACGAAAACAAATTCCTCGTTATGTGTAAACATACCTGGCAATAAAGCTCATTCTGATTCTGATTCTGATAGCGCAAGCTAATTTTGCAATATTGGATCGAAAGAACAGAAAAGGCCCATACATACACCCAACCATATACCCTCCCCTCAAAGAAATCATGAAAGTGGTTGCAAGTGGAGAAAAGAGATGAATTAAAACACTAGGTCAAGCATGTCTATGCTTTCAGACTACAACCTACTGCAACATGACATCTTTTTGTTGGCCACAATCTGGAAACTAGTCAGTGGGTCTTTCAATGATTTTTTCCCCTTCTTTTCGGATATTTTCACATTTTACTCTACAACATAAAATACATCAGTAATATCCTCTTGTTTAAAAAGGCGGTTGTTAACAATGACAGGTGCATTTTGGTTTCAAAAATCATAAAAGTTGTGAAGAAAATATGTAAAAATGTGTGAAAATGCGCTTGAGAGAGCTACACATTCTTTGCATGCTGTCTTATAGTGCATACAGTGTTGTATTAAGTCTGAGTAGTTGGCTCATTTGTTTTCTCTGGCCCATATATGTAGTCTTACACGACTTTGTCGTCATAAGCTGCAAGGCCATAATTCAACGGGTGATGCATCCGCCAGAGCCTAGATAACTACATCATCAATCATATAGAGGCTTCATGCCGTTTGTGCTTAGTTTGAAAATCTGCACATTCAACAAAACCAACTTTACCATCTAGTCTGCCGTACCCTCCGATGCCCCAATTTCTGTCTCTCCACAGGAAGTCATCATTGTGTAAAGTTTTATTCTCATCTCCATGGCAACAGTGTGTTTTTTTTTGTGTTTGTGTGTATACGTTTGATTTTGTGGAGAGCGTATTTATTAATTAATGTGATTGCCTCTTGTAGTTCAGACAGAAATCATTATGCTTATTCAGATCCACCCCGGTGGTAGATTGACATTGTTGTTTTCCCCAACACGTTTATCTCCACAGTTGTTTGAGTGCTCAGAGAACGCACGTGAAATAATGGACCATCTCGAGAAAATCGTAATCACACTTCAACACAGGAAGCAGAACGCTGTTGTGTGCAGAGACGGGACCCTGGTAAGTCAAACCCTGTGGTTATATGTGAGAGGCAGGTGAGGTGGCTTGTGTTTCAGTTGCGTGTAAACACATCCCAGCTTGGTAACAATGAAACCGGGCACATGGTACTCCAAGCGCCCTAGCCCATGCCAGGGTCCCTGCCCTCACCTTAGTAAACACACACCCACCCACACACACACACACCCACACACCCCACACACACACACAAGCGCACACAACTCCACACATGAAATAATACGGCTGTCCTATTGTAATATTTCAAAAGATGCAGCATGCAGATCTGATAAAGTAAATCTACACTACACATATTTGATATGTATTTTGGAGTTTGGACCAATAATAAGATTGCTTGTTGCAGAATTGGTTATACTAAAAACTAAATTAACATGGAAGAGAATTGTAGCTAGTTTTTTTTAAACTGAATCCACCTGGTGCTGATCAATATCAAATTCTTTTAATTCAAGATGCGCATCGAACATGAAACCAATTCTTCCGTACCTCTCTCCAAATTCACATATTCCACAATAAATTTCAAAAATAAGAGTATAGTTAGTCATCGCAATCCTGATTCCAAAAACGAAGAAAGCTTACTATAAAAGTTAGCATTTCCATTCACCTCACCGTTCAACAACCGTTCAAATATTTGAAGCCTACCAAGGCTTCATTTATTTGATCAAAATGATCGTAAAAACAGTAATAATGTGAAATATTATTACAATTTAAAAATACCTATTTTCTATTGCAATATATTTTAAAATACAATTTATGCCTGTGATGCCAAGCTGAATTTTCAGCATCATTACTCCTTCAGAAAACATCAATTGCTGCTCATCAACCGTCTTGGTATTATTAATGTTGAAAACAGTTGTACTACTTAATATTATTGTGGAAAGTGTAACACCTTTTTTCATGATTCTTTCATCAATATAAAGTTCAAAAGAATAGCCTTTATTTGAAATATACTTTTTTTGTTTCAAAATAAAAGCCTTTACTCTATATTTTTCAATACATCCTTTCTGAATAAAATGATTAATTTCTTAAAAAATTATAAAAATAAAAAACTGACTCACCCCAAATTGTATAGACTGTGATATTACAGGCGATGGCTGTAGCCTAACAATGAAAAACCATTGCAAAACACTTCAGCCCATATAGAGGTGCCAAAGAAACTGAAGATTACTGTCTTGAGCTTTTTTAATCTTGAGTAAATTCCTTAACTTCAGGTATTTCCAGCGGGACTGTCCTAAAACTTGGCATATCTCGAGTTGAATAAAGAATATCTTCTAGATGCCAAGTTATTATTATCTCACGTAATTTTTATTGTTCATCATAATTTCTATTAAACTGGCTAGGCAATCAAGCATACATATACAGACCCCAACTTATGTTCTAAACGTAATGGATATGCCAAGTAGAGTGTACAGTTATGTATGTTCACTGACATCAAAACAGGATCTAATAAACATCTAACGTGCTAGCAGAATCCTCTGCATATGGTTCAGTGCGTTTCCTCCAGGCCTCAAAAATGGAAAGGCCAGAAGATCTCTTTGGTAATGCTTCGCACCCTCATGCCTAAGGGAAGATCTCTTTATGTCTTTGTTTTTTGCTTTGTTGTTGTTAGTCTTGCTGGCTTCATTAGCTGGCTCAGAAAGCCTCTCAATAAAGCATCCAAGCAAAAGGAGTCTATCCTCAGACGTCCTACAGAGCTGGAGCCAGGCCATGAGACCTTTTACAATCACATTTTCTCCTCATTGGGTTTAGTTTAATCTGTTTCTAAAATGAGACTTGTGGATGTAAGTTGTAAATATAGCGTTTATTGAAAATGTAATGCGTCACTTGCCATTTATTTGTTATTATTAGTGAAAATTACTAGCCATTTAGGAACGTAAATCACACCATATTTTCAGTGCAGGTTCAAATAATTAATAGTTAATGCATTAAGTATCATAATAAACAACAATTTTTAAAACATTTATTATTTGTGATTAATGTTAATTTATAAATAAACTGTCACTCATTGTAATTCATATTCAGTCAAAATATCTTTAATAATGTTAATTTATGCATAACGTGATTTTTCTTAGTATGTATATTAGTATATGTAGAAACTGACATTAATTATTTTGAATCATAAATAAATATATTGTTAGTATTCCAAACCAATGTTAGTGTATTCAACCTTGCTATTGAAAAAAAAAATCTATATATAATAACTTTAACTCTCAGACGACGAAAAATGTCCCTTTTATTTTTTTCATTTTGTAACACCCATCATTTCGGATAGAATTGTGAGATATGAAGTCCGAATTGGGAGGTATAAACTTTTACTCACAATTCTGAGTGCACATCTCAAAATTCTGAGTTTATATCTCAAAAGTTATGATATTTGTTTCTTAGAATTGCATGTTTAAATCTTGCAACTGACTTTTGTTTACACCTGCAATTTTGTTTTTCCCCTGTTTATATCTATAGTTTATATCTCGCAATTCTGTTGATATTTCATAATTCAAAGTTTGTATCTTGCAAATTTTATAAAATTCAAATATTGCACAATTTAGAAAAAAAAGTCTGAATTGTGAGACAAACTGAATTGATTTGAATGCATTTTTTTAAAATTCCATGGCAGAAACAAGCATGTAAAAATACAGAAGTTAAATGTGTTGCAAATGTTGTTTCGATAACTTTAAGGGTCTTGATTAATTGTTTATGTATTGCCTGTTATTGGGGTTTTAACCTACAATCTTTCAGTTACCAGCACAAAACATTAGTATAGTTTAGAATTCCTGCACCAAATGAAACTGAAATCTTTGTTTTATCATCATGTATGGTTCGGAAACTTAAGCTGAGGAGAGTGTTTGTAAACAGTTCTTATTTTTGCCATTTTGATGCTGCTAATGACAAAGATACGCACCTTTAACCACTATAACTCCCCATGCTGTCCGAACAAACCACGTCTAACTGTATTCTGTGAATCTGTGAAAATAGTTTAAAATGACTCTGCTACTCAAGGGCATGACCTCTGGGGAAATGCATATGTCCACGTGATATAAGCCACATCTCTTTTGTTCCACCCTAATGAATGCACTGCCAAGCAAACATATTATTAGCAAACATTACAGATCAAAAGAGAATCATTATGTAACGAATGAGGCAAAAATAGTTTTGCTGACCTTGAGAATCATGGTGGGAAACATTTCATCGGATCATCGCAACCAGCTGTTCCCTCGAGTTCAGATGAGTCTTAAATGCATTATTAGCGTGATGTGATTTTTATTGTTGCATAAGAGAATTTTGGGAAAGCTTCAGAGGGCTGATGGACAGACTGCGAGAGAGATGCTCACACATCTGGGAGCCGACTGGCTCTTTCACTTCAATAGTGGCGATGTGAAGAACGATCAATCATGATACACCTCATTCCCTTTATGGCTGAGCGTCACATTTCTAGGACAGCTGCTGTGGTGTCTCATGTACCTATTCTTATGAGCTATGGCAAGTTGCACAGGGAAACAGGGAACCGCGTGCCTGCAAACACACATGCAAGCATAAACATTAGCATATGTGCATGCATACCCTCAATGAATGAAGCACGCGCACGCAGAGGTCCATTTCTTGCATTACAATTCAAAATAGTTTATTGCAAACATTTGATAAATACCGAGCATATCATAGCAACAAATGAATTAAAAAAAGTAACTTAAAGGAATAGTTAGCCCGGAAGTGAGAATTATCTGAAAATGTACTCACCCTCAGACAATGCAAGATGTAAATGAGTTTGTTTTTTCATTGGAACAGATTTGAGAAATTTAGCATTGCATCACTTGCAGCAATAGATCCTCTGCAGTGAATGGGTGCCGTCAGAATAAGAGTCCAAACCGCTGATGAAAACATCACAATACTCCACAAATAATCCACATGACTCCAGTCCATCAATTAATGTCTTATGAAGTGAAGAGCTGCGTGTTTGTAAGAAACATTAAATCATTATTTCTAGCTAAAATATGAGTACATAATCCATAATAAAGCTTCATACTGTGAAAAAGACCATTCCCTGTTGTCCCCTTACATCAAAATATTTGCTTAGAATGGTTTTTGCTTGTAAACAGTGCTTGATCTGTGCATATTTTCTTATTCAGACAAGATGACGTTTTCACTGGAGAAAACAATACTATGGATAGAGGACTCATATTTTAGCAAGAAGCAAGTTGATAATGTCTTGATGGATTTGGTTCTTACAAAAACAAATAGTTTTGCTTCACAACACGTTAACTGATGGAATGGATTAGTTTGGACTACTTGTGGATTATTGTGATATTTTTAGCTGTTTGGACTCTTATTCTGACGGCACCCATTCACTGCAGAGAATCCATTGGTGAGCAAGTGATGCAATGGTAAATTTTCCCCAAATCTGTTCCGATGAAGAAACAAACCCATCTACATCTGGCCTGAGTGTGAGCAAATTTTCAGCAAATTTAAATTTTTCAGTGAACTATTCTTCTCTACGTCTCTACGTAGTTAAAAAATAATTTAAGTTAATAAATAATAACAACTCTCATTTTAACCGTTTAACAGCATCTTCTCAAACCCTTTTAACTTTTCTCAAACCCCTTTTGGGGAGTTATTTTCTCTAAAGTCAATTTCAAATGGCACTTTAAATTTTGAATGTCTTTTGGAGTATCACAATATGGGATCTGAGCAGCAGACAGTCATGATGGATTTGTTCTGGGGTTGAAGGTCAGGTACACGGCTTGGGTTACTTGTGTGTAAGACGTCGAGTTGAATTTCAGGTGATGCCAGAGAACGCAACAAACCGAACATGATTCCTTGATGACTGTAGTCGCTCACTCAAAGGTCCACTGGTGACAGGTGCACATGTGTCTGGAGAGGTTTCTCTAACCTGTAAAGCAGACACAGGGATAAATCAAAATTAGATTGGAAATAGCTTCCACTTGGATGCTATTTCTGGATGGATGGATGTTCACCCAAAAATTAACATTATGTCATCTTTTACTCATCCTGTTGTCATTCCAAACCTGTAAGACTCCATAAGGTTAATCTTTGAAACACAAATTAGGATATTTAAAAGTGGGTAATTCAAAAATTCGAAGATCAACCAAAGTTTTGTTGATTTGGAATGACATGAGGGTGTGTAAATTAAAGAACTATCCCTTTAAGGAGTCCAAATGCAATTCATTTTTATGCTTTTTTAAATGTATTCATTTTATTTGTTCATCAATCATTAGCAGCTTTCGCTATGTCTGTAAAATCTACCTGCAATGCCACTTACCTATCCAGGTACTAAAATCTGAGATCCAAGAATAAACCAACCTTCTCATTCATTCACCGCTGCAAATGTGATCACAACAATTATCCGATAATTAGCATTGGTAATTGCAGAAAGCTTTTAAGAAGTAACCACAAACTCTGGGCTGATCTAAATTAGAGGCAGAGAGGCGATTCACGCCCTTAATTTATTTGTAATTTGATGTTCACTTACTAAACTGAAAGGTCATTATGGTAACAATTAAACACGAGGCTTTTGGGAAGGACAATATCATTTTCTCAGCACCGGGGGTGACAATTATCAGAAAAGACACTGGGAAAAGAAAGTAGTGGGTATAGAATTAATGTTCAGTGTTTCATGAATCTTGCTCAACTGTTAGCTTTTTAAATAAACTTGAAATTACATCTGCAGATTTGCAAATTTGGTTGTATTTCTCAATCTCAATTATAGGCTATTCTTTTCACATTTGCATTCAGCCTAAATGTAGGCTACTGTGAAATACATTTTGAAATAAATTTTGATTTATGAAGGTTGAAGCTAAACATATTTTCAATCAAATAAATAAATAAAAAATAACATATCCCTGCATATATATATTAATATACTATATATATATACAGTAATCTAGCAATGCATTTTTATGTGTCTATAAACGAGTCAAATGAGGACATAGTAAACAACTTAGTATCAAAGTTACCATCTGAGCATTTGATTGGCAGGTTCTGTGATAAACTGTCCTTAAATGCTGGGCTCAGACTCATATAAAGGTCATCGTGTGCTATGCATCTGTCAAAACCTCTGCCATTCCCAAAAAAACAAGAACATCAGAGATTAATTATCAAATAGCCAGAGCTTTAGTAAGAGGAACAAAAGGTTACTGAAGCTCCATAACAGATGCAAAATGGGACATTGACCACCAGCTGAATATGACGTCTCAATCACAGGGACATGTCAAGGGAAAAGCTTTGGACGTAACAGTAAAGGACCTGACCTGCTGTTGAGGCACTTATAGAGAGCAGAGAAGTGTGAAGTGGTCACAGATGTGTGTGTTTACCTCTGAAGAGCCTCTGCGGCGTTGAATGCTGATTCATATGACTTGAGATTAGTCATATCTGGGACTGATTGGAGAACTGAAATAATGGGCCTCAGGATAACGAAACACATAGATTTCATAGAAACACATAGAAGTTAATTTATTATGTAAAGGATAATGACTGTACAGTCAACTGGTCATTGTCTCAAAATAGATCCTAATGCAGAGCAGACTAATATTACTCACAAACAACAAACAGTCAATCAATTTACTTTGGAAATGATTTTTTAATTCAAATCTGTATTATGCAGTATGCTCTCAATATTGCATTATTTTGAGAGCATAGGGAAACTGCATTTTTCGCAATGCATTTTTAATGAGATTCTCTGATTTTGGTTACACTTAATTTTAAGATGTCCGTGTTATAGTGTAATTATACATTAAGTACTAAGTAGTAGTAATTAAATAAATGTACTTACTATATGGTTAGGGTTTGGCTTAGGGTTACTTGCATGTAATTATGCATAATTGATTGTTATTATAATAGTAATGTAAAAAGGACACCTTAAAATAAAGTGTTACTGAGATTTCTTTGCAGAATCATGCATGTGTAATGTAATTTATCACCTGGAATTTTAATGCTAAACTTGATTATTTAAAAAAATCAACTGAAAACTTAAGGCTTCAACAAAAGCACATACCATTGATCAGACCTTGGTGCTCAATGTAGGTCTGTTTTTTAAAGGTTTATTGTGAAAAAAAAATCCTTATGGTGAAAATTAATGATATTTTTACTTCCGGAGCCCAACTGTTGCACTCTATTATAATTCAAGCACACCAAAATGTATACAGTGAGACTATTTAACTATTTCAAAATTGGCATTCTTGAATTTTCGTTACTCGGTGTATTGTCTCTGTGTGTGTGTGTGTGTGTGTGTGTGTGTGTGTGTGTGTGTGTGTGTTTGTTCACAAGAGGCAGAGACGATCATTTAGGATCTTATTAAGGCTGTATGTGACAATATTAAATCTCTCGGTATGACACAACTGCTTACAGTTTGTTTCTCAGATCTCAGTAAGCGCAGTTAGAAAGTGAGAATTGTGAGAAGAGCAGGACTCATTGGTCCAGTTATCTCTAACAAGCCTCTGGAAAAATGCCAGACGTCAAACATGTGCTCTAATAGATCATCATATGCGTGGATGAAGTGCCTCAGCCATTGTATAAAATGTGGTGTAAATGTATGCAAATGTAGGCAGCCTGTTTTTATTTATTTATTTATTATGTAATGTGAATATCTTTTCATCATTGGTCCGATTATTGTGAATCTGTCCAGAACGTTACATCCATTCACCTCACAATGAAAGAACGAAATAAGATTATATTTTTATAAAAAAAATATTTTGTACAATTAAGATGATTAAAAATGTATATAAATGTTATAATAATAAGACACTTTGGAATAATTTCAAGTATATGTAAATTTAAAAGTAACATGGTAATGAGAATGTTTTAGGGGGAAATGTGTGATAAAAAAACATCACACTGAAAAAAATGCAAATAAACTTATCATTCTAAAATAAACCTAATTTTCTTCATGAAAATATTATTTCAGTTTTTTTGATGTGTGTAAAATGTGTACAATTTAAGAAAAATTTAGAACTATCATATTTGATATAAAATTATATTTTTTTTTCAATAAAAAGGCACATACCCCACCCCCCAAAAAAAGTTATGTAATTCAGAAAAATACAATAATCTATTATTTATATTGTAAACTACTAGTACACGATAATATTTGTCATGCAACCTTTTATTTTGGCGGATTCAGATTTGGAATATTTGCAAGTACAAATAAATTCAAAAGTAACATGTTAATGTAAGTTTTGCGGGAAATGTGTCATAAAAATAAAATCCCAATGCAAATAATTTTAATGTTCTCAATGCAAATATTATTTCATATTTGGATTATTTTTATTTTGGTGCGAATGCAACCTAGAAATATTTTCTCCATCTTTGTAAAAAAAAAAAGCACCTCTAACCTAATTTCAGGTCTATACAAACTGTTTCAAATAGCGAGTGTGGAAAGTTAACATGAAGTCTCAGTTGACTTGTGGGAGCAACTCAACATCTCTGATTAGTTTTGGATCTTAGCCAGACAAACAGACGTCTCTGAGGATCCACCATACCTCTACAAAACATCTCTCCCTCACTTCTCTCTGTCTCTCTCTCTCTCCCTCACACACACACCCACACACACACACACACACCACATCACACACACACACACACACCCCGACACACAAACACACACACCACACACATTCACACCACACACACCGACAAACAGACAGACAGACAGGCAGACAGGCAGACAGGCAGACACATACATACTGTATGAGTTCACGATGCTGCACCTGTATATCTCTGCATTATTATGTAAATCTTTCTACACATTTGGATGTGCCTGTCTGTGTGAGTTGTTCAGTGTGGGACCACATGTTCTGGGTATCTGACCTGGCGAGGCATGACACCAGCTGGTTTTTACAAACGTGCCTCCCTGGCTCACAACGCTAGCTCATTAGCTAGAATCAGATGTTGTTCTGCAGGGCAAGAACAAATGTCATCAGGGTATTCAGCATTGAAGGCTGAAAAGCAACCTTGGCTCTGTCCTCAATTTCAACAATTAACAGTACTAGACTGTTGTTCTATCTATCTATCTATCCGTCCGTCCTTCTGTCCATCCATCCATCCATCCATTTATTTATCTAAATTTAAATCAGTATAAATTAAATTCAGTACAATTACTACCTACAACTGCAGTAATTACCGTAATAAGATATGCTTTCATATTGCATGGTATGTTCGGTATTTTATATACAGTAATTCTATTTATTTTAATGAATTTTCAAAATGTGACAGATTTTCATATGGAATATGAAATTTGTTTCAAATGAATAAATACAATTTTAAATAAATAAATAGCCATACCACAACCAAATAACATACTCAACTAACCGACAAATTGACATCCTGGTTTTGTGGTTGTCGTAACCTATTATTTTACACAATAATATATATATTTTTTAAAGCATCTCAGCTGAATCTACCTTATTTGTATGTTCTGTCTATAATTTTACTGTAATATCAGTATTATAATATATAATATATAGTATCCAATCGTTCTAATCACTACGATATATAATATAGATATTATATATTGTACTTAATTGTAAGTTTAGTCTGTAATAGAAATTGTAATTCATTATTTAGAAGAAAAAGAAAAAGAAAAAGAAGATTTAAAAGTTAAAATATGAGCATTTAAATTGGCAGTCCCACCTGTCTCAATACGCACAAATATAAGGTTAACATGGTTGTTGTTTTACCTTTTAGTCAGATCAAGATACACAGTCTCTCAATTTACAAGACAGGTAGGCCTCGACTTCCTGCGTAATCCTGGTTTCTCCCCTTTTGTTCAGCAGCTCGATCTATACCACGTAATGAGGTGTCAACTAAAAAAAATGTTGTGTAGAATTGTGGGTCAAGAGGGTGGCCTGCAGATATCTTGAGGGGCTGAAAAGAGAGCTTTGAAACTATAGAATTCACAAAAGCTATAAGCAAAAAGTTATTTCTTTAAGGTGAAGTGTGTCATATTAATGTACCACTAGCAGCACTAGTGCTAGGCTACTTATATCTCTACATATTGAGCTGGATATAAAAAAGTGCTTTATCATTAAAAAAACGCAGCTTTAATGATCTGGTTCTGATTCTAAAACAAGGTACTGGGGTTGTTTGCTAACAGTAAGTGCATTGATCTTAGACAGTGTTTGTGAACTAAAGGTGGTCTCCTTCCCAAGAGGGACTTTGTAAGCAGTTTGATTGAGGTCCACCTGGTGGTAAGACCTCTGGAGGTCACCTTACTCAACCCTACGCCGCAGGACGCCAAACAGCTTCTGACAGGCATTTAGCAGCGCATGGGATTGTTGAGATGAAAGCAACCCTTCCATTTGTCCATCGACCCCTGTGGAGACAGAGCCGTGTATCCATCAACCTGCTCAGGAAGCAGAGGTGAAAGAGCAAAAGAGAAGACAACTGATGAGCAGCTCTCCAGAATTAAATAATTAAGTTGCTGTCAGGTGTAAATACCCTGAAGGAAATAAAAACGGGCTGGTGCATGGGAGGAAAAAAAGAGGACAGAAGGACATTGTGTACAGAGAAGCGCTGATGGAGTGAGCTGGACCAAAACAGGTGGAGGAGAGAAGGCACGTGTGGATGGATTGTTTTAGGCAGGAAGTCATGCGTGGCCTGCAAGATGATGAGAAGATCAGATAATTAAACATGATGACAGAGAGCCCGACTATCCGGTTTGAATTTTAATATCCATTGTGCCAACGGATGGAAGCATTGCAAATGTAAATGCACACATTACTGGTTAAAAGTTTGGAATAAATTTTCAAAATGTTTTTGAAAGAAATTATTCCTATTAACCAAGGCAGCATGTTTTTAAAATAAAAAACGAAGTAAAAACAGTAATATTGTGAAAAATTATTTATATATTAAATTACATTTTAAAATAACTGTTTTCTATTAATATATTTTAAAATGTAATTTATTCCTGTGAAGCAAGGCTGAATTTTCAGCAGAAGCATGTTGAAAATAGTTGTTGCTGTGTAATAAAACATTTCAAAAAATGTTTTTTGTTTGTTTTAATTTTGATGATTAGAGCTTATAGCTCATGAAAGTCAAAATTCCAGTGTCTCAAAATATTAGAATATTTCCTAAGCTCAATCAAAAAAAGGATTTGCAAAACAGAAAAGTTCAAGTTCTTTAAAGTATGTTAATTTATGCACTCAACACTTGGTCGGGGCTCCTTTAGCACAAATGACAGCATCTGTGAGGTGGTGGCATGGAAGCGATCAGCCTGTGGCACTGCTGAGACACTATTGAGCCTTCAGCTCATCTGTATTGTTGGATCGGCTGTTTCTCATCTTTCTCTTGAAAATATCCCATATATTCCATATGGGGTTCAGGTCAGGCATTTTGGCTGGCCAATCAAGCACAGTAATATGGTCAGCAGAGCACTTGAAGTGGTTTTGGCACTGTGGGCAGGTGCTAATTCCTGCTGGAAAAGGAAATCAGCATCTCCATAAAGCTTGTCAGCGGATGGAAGCAGAAAATGCTCCCAAATCTCCTGGTAGATGGCTGAATTGACTTTGGACTTACTAAAACCCGATGGACCAACACCAGCAGACGTCACGGCACCCCAAATCATCACTGACTTTCATAAACTTCACACTGGACCTTAAGCAACATGGTTTCTGTGCCTCTCCACTTTTCCTCCAGAATCTGGGACCTTGATTTCCAAATTAAATGCTAAATTTACTTTTATCTGAAAAGAGGACTTTGGACCACTGAGCAACAGTCCAGTTCATTTTCTCCTTAGCCCAGGTAGCCCACTTTCAGAAGTGGCTTGGGTAGCCCTTTTCCTGAAGACGTCTGAGCGTGGTAACTCTTGATGCACTGACTCCAGCTTCAGTCCACTCCTTGTGAAGCTCTCCCAAGTGTTTGAATGTAGCTGTATGCAGCTTTGCTTGACAGTATTCTCAAGCTTGCGGTCATCCCTGTTGCTTGTGCACCTTTTCCTACCCAATTTCTTCCTTCCAGTAAACTTTGCATTTGATATGCTTTGATACAGCACTCTGTGAACATCCACCACTTTCAGTAATGACCTTCTGTGACTTAAAAAAAAACAAAAAAAACCCTCTTTGTGGAGGGTGTCAATGATCGTCTTCTGGACCATTGCCAAGTCAGCAGTCTTCCCCATTATTGTGGTTTCAAAGAACAATAAAAGATACCCGGAACTTATACTGTAGGGATGGTCATGCAATGAAACAAATGTAAATATTCTAATATTTTGAGATACTGGATTTTTGACTTTCATGAGCTGTAAGCTCTAATAATCAAAATAAAAAAAATTAAAAAAAACTTTTGAAATGTTTTACTTTACATGTAATGAATCTAGAATATATGAAAGTTTCACTTTTTGAAATATTTATTTAGTTACTTTTTCACCGGTATCAAATTTTTTAGATGCACCTGTATATAGACGTATATATATATCCTGATGAATATAAAGTTTAAAAGAGGTTTTTTAAAAAAACAAAAAACTTTTGTAACATTATAAATGTCTTTACTTTCTTTTCTGATTAATTTAATGTGTCCTTGCTGAATAAAACTGTTAATTTTCTACAGTGATAATAATAAAAAAAAAAAAATTCTTAAGTACTAAATAATGTGGGCCATGTAGCACTGAAGACTGGAGCAATGATGCTGTAAAATCAGCTTTGCCATCACAAAAATAAATAACCCATTTTAAAATAATGTAAGGTGCATATGGTTTGTGGTTTGAGTTTGGCAAACGAACACTATGAAAATGATTTTTGCAGGCATGCTTCATCAAAATTACCTCAAGAAAGTTTACATTGAGATTAGCTGGTGAGTTGGAACCAGATGCAAGTCTGATATAAACAAATGTCTGTGACGGTCAAAGTTGCCCTCTGGCTAGAGTGCATTAAATTCACAGCCTGCAGTAAAGAAACGACATCTGATCATTAAATTCGTCCTACAAATTTGGCTAGAGCTGAGGTACAATAATGAGAGGGGAAGTTTTATAGAAATATATTTTATAGTCTCGAACAAGCTCAGAGATCAAGAGTAAGAGATCGTTGTAGTCGGCTGTTCCTTAATCATTGCAAAACTTACTAACAAATGTCACTTAAAGGGATAGATCATCCAAAAGTGAGAATTTGCTGAAAATGTACTTGTAACACAGTTCGTAGTCACGGGAAGAAGGAGGCAGGAACCGGTGAGCATTTAAAGACTTTAATAAAATAAACAAACACAAAATGAAAGTAAAGCGGCAGCCCCTCGCGGACGACTGCCTCACACAAAACACAAAACAAAATCCAGGCCTGGTCCTCTCTCCCAACACTGTCGTCACTCCTCCCTTTTATCCCTCCGGAGGCCCCCCTTTTTCCCTACGTGGGACTCGAAACGCGGTGAGTGGTGCAGGCGTCGCTCATCATCAATTACTCCACCGGCCTCGCTCCATTCCCACGGCTCTCGGCCCCGCCCCCACTCGTCACAGTGCTCACCCTCAAGCCATCCAAGATATTGATGAGTTTATTTCTTCATTGGAACAAATTTGGAAAAATTTAGCATTGCATCACTTGCTCAACAAAGGTGAATGGGTGCCGTAAGACTGAGAGTTCAAACAGCTAATAAAAACATCACATTAATCCACAATACTCCAATCCATCAATACATGTCTTGCAACTGAAAAAACTGTGTGTTTGTACTAAAAAAAATCCATCAAGATGTGTTTTATTTTCAAGAATCCTCTATTCTGAAGGTAATTTTGGTGCAAAACAACTGAGTGACCGTGACAGCGGAATTTGTAGTTGTAGAGAATAGCCACACATGTGTATCAGTAAATCCGAAGTCACAGACAAAAGTTGCAAACTTGTAGATATTTTTTTCTCTCCCACAAACACAACACAACAGTTACACGTTCTTGAATCCTTCACTGCAGGTGCACAAATCCTAGTCTATGAATCACAAATCAAGAAACTCGTACGCTCACATGTTTTGCTACTATTGCTGCAGTGAATATGGTTCAAAACACATTCACACACCTGCATCAAGAAATGTGAAGTCACGGACGAATTTTGTACATCCTCAAATCAGTTTGTGAATTCTTGCAATTAGATTTGCACGTTTGTAGAATGTTTTCTTACATATATATATATTTTTCTTGGATGCTTTTTCAAGCACAAACACAAGTGCATAACTACAACGGCGTGAATCTGCTGCTACGAGTCTCAAACACTGTTTTTCGCTTGCAAATGACAAGTTTCACGCTCTCTCCCTTATGCACCGCCTATCTGTGTGATAAATGGTGCAAAAGTGATTTGTGCATCTGTAGAGGCAACGGCGCGCACTGTTCAGAGAGCAGAGAATTTCAGCCAATCAGAAGAGCTCATTTGGGCGCCTGAAACACGCCCCCTAGTTTTAGCCACAACCCCGAAAAATCGCGAGCTGCGAGCATCTTGACAGCGACAAGTATCAGAAAAGTTACGTGGCTATTTTTTCTTTCTTTGAAATCATTTGTTTATAGCTTAAATACAGCTACATTGGTAAACAGTGTTTCTTAGTTAGGTTAGCAAATCTTATTTCCCGAAGGTAAGCTAACGTTAGCCTACCTGAACTGTTAAGTTTGCTATTCAATCGTCTCGTATTAAATTACACTGTCTAATATAACGATTTATTCCTTGTATTCTGTTATGCTTGACCTTATAGAAAAATGACAGATCAGGGTGCATCTTCACAGGTGAGTAAGTTAAAACCAAGGGTACCATGTTTTTTTTTCTTTGGTGAATATTAATTTTTATTGGGATAGCCTACTATATTAAACTAAAGGTAATTTACAGCAGGCACTCTATAGTAGGTAATTTGCCTAGTAATTACTACTCTCAGTGTTGGGTAGGGGAAAAATCTCAGTTTTCATTCCTTTGAGAATCCTTGTTTTGTGATTTGGCTCAATATCTACTACTATAGATATTTACCTACTGTAGATTGCCTGCTGTAAATTACCTTTAGTTTACCTTTAGTTTTCTATAAGGTAAAGCATAACAGAATACAAGGAATAAATCGTTATATTAGACAGTGTAATTTAATACGAGACGATTGAATAGCAAACTTAACAGTTCAGGTAGGCTAACGTTAGCTTACCTTTCGTGAAATAAGGTTTGCTAACTTAACTAAGAAACACTGTTTACCAATGTAGCTGTATTTAAGCTATAAACAAATGATTTCAGAAAGAAAAAATAGCCACGTAACTTTTCTGATACTTGTCGCTGTCAAGATGCTCGCAGCTCGCGATTTTTCGGGGTTGTGGCTAAAACTAGGGGGCGTGTTTCAGGCGCCCAAATGAGCTCTTCTGATTGGCTGAAATTCTCTGCTCTCTGAACAGTGCGTGCCGTTGCCTCTACAGATGCACAAATCACTTTTGCACCATTTTTCACACAGATAGGCGGTGCATAAGGGAGAGAGCGTGAAACTTGTCGTTTGCAAGCGAAAAACAGTGTTTGAGACTAGTAGCAGCAGATTCACGCCGTTGTCGTTATGCACTTGTGTTTGTGCTAGAAAAAGCATCCAAGAAAAAAATATATATGTAAGAAAACATTCTACAAGCGTGCAAATCTAATTGCAAGAATTCACAAACTGATTTGCGGATGTACAAAATTCGTCTGTGACTTCACATTTTTGATGCAGGTGTGTGAATGTGTTTTGCACCATATTCACTGCAGCAATAGTAGCAAAACTTGTGAGCGTACGAGTTTCTTGATTTGTGATTCGTAGACTAGGATTTGTGCACCTGCAGTGAAGGATTCGAGAAGGTGTAACTGTTGTGTTGTGTTTTTTGGGAGAGAAAAAAAAAATCTACAAGTTTGCAAATTTTGTCTGTGACTTCAGATTTACTGATACACATGTGTGGCTATTCTCTACAACTACAAATTCCGCTGTCACGGTCACTCAGTTGTTTTGCACCAAAAATACCTTCATACTCTATCCACAATATTGCTTTATCCAGTGACATGTGATAACCTTTTCACTTGAAGAAGCTTCATTATGGATTATGAACTAAAATATTTTGGCCAGAAGTGATTGCATAAAGTTAAAATGCCGTAATGATGAATTGTCATACAAAAACTCAGCTTTTCACTTTACAAGGTTTTTATCAGCTGTTTCTCATTCTGACGGCACCCATTCACTGCAGAGCATCTGTTTGTTAGTAATGTTGCATCTCCAAATCAGTTCCGATGAAGAAACAAGATAACAGAGTTCTCAACTGGATTATGACAACTGCAACATAGACTAACGTTTGGAAAAGTACAAAGGGATTGATTTGCACCTTTTGCACATCAATTTCAAGCACAACTCAAACAAGCAAACCCCTGAGTGACATCTATAATTATCAACCTCCAAAGCTGAGAAAATTGCAGGTTTTGAGATTCTATGTACTGTATGTCTTGAGGGTGAATCCTTGAGGTTTTTTTCCAAACAGGGTGTCATCATTTTCCCAAAACAGAGGGCAGAAGATAATCATAGATAATTGCAGTCATGTGTGAAAAATACATTACAACCTCCTTTGCTGCGCTCCAAGGTCCATGTCACATGACCACCACCAGCCCACGCAGGAAGTAATATGCTTCCGCACAGATAATGGCAAGGTACTAATAAATTAAATGCTGATGAACCACCATTTAAATTGGTGTCTATGTGTGTGTGTGTGAGGAAGAGGAAACTACCTACTGTTTATCCTCATGGAAGTGTTATTGTTTAAGAGCAGGGTGTAAGAAACGGCTGTAGCTGTGACTGTGCAGTCTCTAGGGTCTGCCGTAATGATGGCGGCTGACATAGATTCATGCTTATCATTACTCTGTGCTGTTTACAATAACACCTTGGCCAGCTTGAAAGTGTCAGCAGGGAAGTGGTATTAAGAAAAATACCCAGCATTACATTTTCGCCTGCAGCGCAAAAATGCCTATCCATCTCTCATTCTGGGTGGCTAACTGATGGATATCAGAATATTGCAATAACACAGGCGGCATGGCAAATTGTTGGTACGCTCCTCACCTTGTTGGACAAGGTCTTGTGTCGGCCGGTGCAAGAGAAAACTGCCTAATCTTCAGTCGCATGCATTAAGACCGCAATCTTGTCTTTTACACCAGTGGTTTTCAGCTGCTGGGTCACGACCACAAAAATGGTTTGGAGGTCAGGACAGCAGGGAAAGAAAAAATGCTAAATGCAAATAATAAAATACTGACCAATCAAACCAAAAAAACAAACCTGTCAAACTTCAGAAAAACACCATATTTTTTTGTCCTTGACATCAAAATGTCAAATTTCAAGCAGTAAGAGACCGTGAAGTCTTGTTTAGTCATGATTAGGAGAACACTGTCATAACAAAAGCTGTGTTTATGAGATCTCAAACTAAAAGTTGCTTTCTTGTGCTCTCTGGTGAGAACAAAAGTTTCTGAATGTGGACAAGTGAATTGATTTTTGTTTTAATCAGGGACTCACTCAAGATGAAATATGTTCTTGTCTGTCAGTGATGGACGGAGCACTTCAAAATCAACATCTGACACTTGAGAACGAGACTACAGCGTTATCATTACAGTCACTTTAAACATGAGGTCAATTTCATTGCTAGCCAAGTCAAGGGACAGTGTGCTGATAGACTGATGTTGAGATATGCTAATGAAATGATTTTGTAGCTGAGCAGAGAAATGGTGAGGGACAATTGGTTTGATTTCTTGTAAGAAAATGAAGTAGAGATCATGAGATAACTTTTGTTGTGTGGAGATTATAATCTCGGGAACACAAGTCAAGTCATGAACACAAGAAAAAAATTGAGAAATAAATAAATAAAATAAAATGGTTCTTCCATAATGTTGAAAGAAAAAAGGGTCAAGTTTCCTAATTCATAATACAGCATATAAAATATATACACTGCCGTTCAAAAGTTTGGGATTGAAAATTTTAATTTTTTAAATACGTTTCTTATGCTCATCAAGGCTGCATTTCTTTGATCAAACTATTAGCAACTACTTTAATATTGGGAAATATTATTTGCACAAGGAAACAATCTACGATTTGTCTCAGTTCCATAATAATACATTAAAATAGAATTTATTTATGTTATGCAAAGCTGAATTTTTATCAGCCATTACTCCAGTGTTCAGTGGCAACGAGGGGGGGGGTTAAGATCCTTTAAAATCCTTCTAACATCTGATTTATTAATGTTGGAACCAGTTGTGCTGCTTAATATTTTTTGGAACCTGAGATACTTTTTTTTCAGGATTCTTGTTTGGGAGAGTGAAAAGTTTAAATTAAATTTAAAAGTTAAAATGTATTTAAAATAGAATTTTCTGGTACCAGGGGTCGGGTGGTATACATAGAGAAAGAGAGCGATAGTAAGTCATATATTGATTGTCAATATGCATGAATGATTTAAAAATTAATAATAAAAAATATGTATATTATTGTTTTACATACTATTAAAATAATCTTGCTTGTCTTCAAAACTTCAGATCAGACACATACAGTACTTATCAAAGATATATTTAAAGCTAAAACATCAAGGAATACCAAATCCGACAACTGTCTAGATATCCACTAAAAGCTTCTGCTTCCTCTTTACAAATTCGTCTGGACACACATAAAGAATCTCTATTTACTACCCCTCATTTCCCTTTATGGAGCTTAATGGGTCTGTGCGGCACATTAATCCACCACTGATGCCTTAAAAAAAATTCCTCAGCTATGCCTTTTTGTCTCTTAAAAACAGACATTTTCCCTTTTCTCCATCAAAAGACACAGTCCATAAACTCGCTTACATCTGTGCCACAGTTAAATTACCAGCAAGACTAATGGGGAGGTGGTTTCAAACTTGACTGGCATTTTAGAGTGTCTTTCTGACTGAAGAGCTATTATAGACACAGATGTGGTGGTCAAATATACACAGAGATGCTATTTCAGTGACGGTTTCATTAGCTCATGACAGCCCCATCAACACCTCCGATAGCGCATTCAACACGTGTGGGGATTCTGAAGGGCCAGGCCCCTCACGCGTGTAGAAATGATCAGCATATGTTACAACAGTCAAATTAAGCATCTGTTAGGAAATTACTGAAGTGCAGCACCAGTAATGAATATATCTGATACGCAGAGACGAATCCACAACACAAACTTGGGGTCTGACAAATGGATGTGGTGATTAAATTCACAGACTTGATTGGGGAAACATGGGACATCTGTGATGGTAGAAAACATTAGCAGCTGAGAGTTGGCTCTCTGCAATCAGTGTTGAGAGGGAGCACGCATTTTACATATCTTTTCAATCAAAAGCAATCAGTACTTAACATATTAAGATACAGTACCTGCTTCCTGGCCACACACAGCTCATGCACACTGGACTATCTATCTATCTATCTATCTATCTATCTATCTATCTATCTATCTATCTATCTATCCTCATTCATCCATCTATCTATCTATCTATCTATCTATCTATTTATCTATCTATCTATCTATCTATCTATCCGTATCTCTCCTCATTTTCAATGCTCTATTAAGCTATCTATCTATCTATCTATCTATCTATCTATCTATCTATCTATCTATCTATCTATCTTCGTTCATCCATCCATCCATCCTTCCATCCATCCATCCATCCATCTATCTATCCTCGTTCATCCATCTATCTATCTATCTATCTATCTATCTATCTATCTATCTATCTATCTATCTATCTATCTATCTATCTATCTATCTTTCTATCTATATATCTATCTATCTATCTATCTTCGTTCATCCATCCATCCATCCATCCATCTATCTATCTATCTATCTATCCATCTACGTCCATCCATCCATCCATCCATCCATCCATCTAAATTTACTTTTGTTCTATTGAAATTGCAGATCTGCAAAAATACTGTTTGCTTCATCAATTCAAATTCAGAAGCTGAAATGGAACTTAAAGTTCCAGCAATGAAAAGGAGGAACTTCCTTAGTTTTAGTGTTGGGTTACTTCATCCAAGCCTTTACATTAGTAGACTCTCATCAGCATCACCTCGGAGTAAATGGACCTGAATAAACTGGGGCCTCAGTGATTGATTCATTAGTCTGATCTTGAGCACCTTGGTTCAGGGACAGTTAATGTTTAATGAGGTGGTTTAACCCAATGGCCTTAACCTGGATTTGGAGTTCAGTCTCGGCTAATTCCATCACTCATGATTACCTGTGAAGGGACCACCCAAGGAGGTCAATAATACCTGGAGAAAGTTCTCCGTTAGCATTCCTATACATCTCAATGGTACTTAAACTGGTGCAGGACTCCCAAGAGGTGTGTGAAAAATCATGACATCATGAAAAAAATTATTAACTGAAGGCTCCACAAAAAAAATAAAAAATAATAAAAATTAGAATTGTGATGCATCATAATTGTCCATATATTACATACATATATTTGCATATATTGTTATACATGTTATTATAAATTAAATTTAAATAAATAATATTAACAAAAAATTGTCAGTCTGTTTATCTCATAATACCTATAATATGCCACATTAATGATATAATATGCAAAAATACATGGCTCTTACTATTATCTTAAAATACTTTATATAACACTTTTTCCATATTCTATTTTTTAAATGTTTATATGATAAATAAATAAATCTGGTATGCAAACATGGTAAAATGGTGTTTTCAGCCCGAATTAGTATGTCTATCATCAGAAGCTGGATGATGCTGAACAGCAAAACCTTGACCTCTTGAGACCACCAAGACCAAAACGACACTATTTTTTAAGACGTTATAGTTTTCTATTGGCATTATGAATGGGAGGAACTGAACTGTGAATGATCCAAAGCCACTGTGAACTCCTCTGGGAGTTGATTGTTTGTTCTGTGCCGTAACAAGCTAAAAGGAAGGCCGAGCCTTATTGTTTTATTCAGGGATATATTTGGGTCAGTGGAACATGAGTCCAGTCGTTGCTGAGATGCTTGATCCAACAAATCAAACTAAAACAAAATAAGATATATTGCAAAAATACCTTTGATTTGAAGGAAATTAAAAGATGTCAACACACTGACAAAGAGGGTCAAAGAGAGTGACTGTCTTGTACTGTCACATAAATCAAACATGCATGCTTCTCACCTCTCATGCATGAGTGCGCAGTTCGGATATCAGATGCATGCACACGTCCTTTAATAGCGGATGTTATAGCATCTCAACACCACACCCTGACATCATCGATGACATCGTTGAGAGACATGAGGGCACGGGTTAATGACCTCTGGCACCACGCCATATCCCCTGTCCGTTTCACATGCAGACGAGTGCAGAGGACACGGCACGTCCACTTCGTCACGATTAGGCCCGAGTTAAGAGGCGTAACTTTACACAGACTATTAATGAATAATAGGTTGGAGATTTCATTACCACACAACCTCATGTTACGTCGAAGCCTGTTACAGGTATGTTTAAACATTCCATTCAGGCATACAGTAACGCTCAGCTGGATGACCAAACCGACTGGTGTCGTATCTTGACACAGATCAGATAAAAAGCAAACAGTGCTATTTAATAAATAAATGATGCCAGGACAAGAAAAATGTCATATGCAAAGAGATTCTAGTGTGGCTGGAATGAGCTAGAAAATAATACATTTGCATGGTGATACTATTTATAAATTACATAGAATGCAAATGGTTATTTACTGACAGTGTCGACAAAAAATTTGTAATAAGTTTTTTTTTTTTACTATTTTCACCCATCATATTCATCAAGCCTGAAATGTGTTCATTAAATTGGGTCTACTTAAAAAGAGAATAGTGTTGTTGCATGTGTAAATAAATAAATACATCTACCTAAAAAAGGGGAAAGTGTTAATCTACTTTAAAAGAGTAACAAAAACAAACAAACAAATAAATCAGATCAAACCTGAAATGTGTCCTTTTCACATTTTTTGTAAATTACATTGGATCTACTTAAAACGGGGAAAGTGTTAATGCATTTCATAAACAAACAAACAAACAAATAAATCTGATCAAAGCTGACATTTGTTCTTTTTCACACTTTAATTAAATGGGATCTACTTAAAATGGGAAAAGTATAAACAAACAAACAAATAAATAAGATCAAACCTGAAATATGCTCCTTTTCACACTTTTTAAAAACCTGGATCTACAGACGACAGCCAACAAAGACAGACAGACAGACAGACAGACAGACAGACAGACAGACAGACAGATAGACAGACAGACAGACAGACAGACAGATAGATAGATAGATAGATAGATAGATAGATAGATAGATAGATAGATAGATAGATAGATAGATAGATAGAGGAATAGAGTGCCTAGAAACCATTTAGCAAAGGCCATAACTAACATAAATAGAAAATAAATACATCTGTATATCATTTATTCTGTACACACATACATTTAACATAAAATGAAAACTAAAATGACTAAAATGGCAATAATACTCTTTGAAATGAGTAAAATGAGCTAATTAGGTTATGGGCTTAAATCACTATATAACGTAATACAGTTTAAGGGTTCTTAATCACGTTCCTGCTTAAACCGGTTTAGTGAGACAGTAACGTGGAATGAACCGATTAGACTAACGCAGAATGAGTTAATCCAACACAATCAGACAGAATCCCGAACCTGGACCGCTGGGCTCTTCACCCCCTTCACTCGTCACACAGATCATTTTCTGCGATACATTTCAACCCAAAACTTGATTCCTATTGGCCACTGAAATATTCAGTCTGACAGGTATGTCTGTGACCCGAAGACTCTTATCTTTTCGTCTTTATACTTGCAAGACTAGGTTTTCAATGAATATTTCATTTGGCACAGAGTGAATGGGCAACCAAGGAATGACATAAAGGTAACAGTGAGTGGTCATTGAGCTTTACACCTTCTGTCGTGTCGTCTCAATGTTTCTCAGCTTTCCACTGAAAGCTCAAGTGCTGAGATACCAAAACATGTCTGAGACATCTGAGAGCACTGAAAACCTCTCCTTGAACCAAATCGAGCAGATTTACACATTTATTTAAGCATCAGATGGACTGCTTTGCCTGAAAGCCCTACAGTCATGATTACATTAACAACTGACTGCTTCAATTGCTATTAGAAAACAGTCTGGGGACATAGCAATCAATATAATGGGGGGCATGTTTCTCCCCAGAGAGAACTTTTATCCAATAATCATTATGTTTTAAGAGTTTAGTTTTCTTTAGGCACTGTGTGAAAAAATGGTATCCATGTACAATGACAATTCTTCCAGCTGCTGTTTATTAAAGATATAGACTGTAAATAAACAAAACAAACAACAAACAAACACACACAAAAAAAACATACTGGTAATTTTCTGCCACAACATTGCAGTAATTTATGGACATTTCTGTTAACCTAAATATAACACAAAGAAGAGCAAAATTTTTTAATTCAAGGAACCCTGTTTTGTTTTTAATATAAAAAAAAAAACAGTACGGAAAATATTATTACAGTATCTTGTGCCCTATTATTACGAATTTTTTTTTTTTTACAGTGTAGTAGTAGACATGCAAACACCAACATTGCCAATATCAAATTTATTTAAATATATTCTATTGAAACACCTTACAGGATTTTTTAATTGCAACAAAAAAAAAAAATTTTTTTTTATATATATAATATATATATATATACAAGATGTATTTTTTTTACACCAAAGTTAAATATATCACAAATATATTACATTCAAAATATATCACAAAACATATACTTTAAAGGGGTCATCGATGCTACATGCACTTTACAAGTTGTTTGAACTGAAATGTGTGTTGGCCGTGTG
Source organism: Sinocyclocheilus anophthalmus (assembly GCA_018155175.1). Classification (NCBI taxonomy): domain Eukaryota; kingdom Metazoa; phylum Chordata; class Actinopteri; order Cypriniformes; family Cyprinidae; genus Sinocyclocheilus; species Sinocyclocheilus anophthalmus. Next base: position 285,402 of record JADLZN010012097.1, on the reverse strand, counting down.
TGTACACAACCACCCTAAAATAATAAAAATCATCAGTGGTTTTTTGTTAATCTACTAAAACCTTTCTCAAATCGAGCTGATCTCAGATGCCTGTCTGTGTAACGTCACACAGACAGCCCCCTCCCACGATAGTTTGATTGACAATAGCGTTTTTTCTTAGACCCGCCCTGAGGTGAGCTGTCATCAGTCTTTCATGTTTTGATGCCGGAGCAGGAGTAGAATGTCTCCTAAGCGATTGAGGTGAACAAAGGCCTTCTGTAGTGAATCCATGCATTTTTGCACCTTATTCAAAACGTAATAATCACTTTAATGTAGTTTGCGCCAGCAGTTGTACATGGAAGCAGCTCCGGGTTGATGACGTATGAGGTCGGTGTTGCACATGCGCCGCTCAGAAGTGACGCACGTGGATGCGCAGGGAAGAGATCAAAACAAAAAACTGGTCACTTATTAGAAGTAGCACCACGAGGATTTGTAAAGAAGAATGTCTGGAGGATTTCGATATAAGCCAAGAGGAGACTGGTTTTCTTTGCTAAGGTAAGGACATTGCTTCCTTTGCTCCTGTTATCAAACGTTGGTTTTCACGAGACCCACTGGCGCATGCGCAGCGCTGACCTCATACGTCATCCGCCCGGAACTGCTTCCAGTGTACAACTATGAGCGCAAACTAGATTAAAGTGATATTAAGTTTTGAATATGGATATTTTTCTTACAAAAACTCATCGATTCGCTACAGAATGCCTTTGTTCACCCCCCCCCCCCATTTTTATGGATGGGCGCAGTTTAATTAAGTGCTTTTGGACTGATTCATGCAACACCCGCTGAGTGCCATGACACAGCTTGAAAGATCAAAGACAATTTATATACCGACTGGATTCGTCTGAAAGAAGAAAGTCATATACACCTAGGATGACTTGAGGGTGAGTAATTTATGGGCTAATTTTCATTTTTTGGGTGAACTAACCCTTTATCTCTTTGAGAAAAATGCTACATTTGTGTTTTCAAACAGGGTAATTTGTAAAAACTTGACACAGCAGTAGACTGTACTCACAGTGAAAAATCCACACATATTCTCGTGATTCAGCACCAAACGTGCACGTGGGTAAACTGTTCTCCTCATTATGCTTGGCAAATACTCCTCCACGGTACACATGCTGCCTTTTGCCTTGAGATGAGAGCCTGGCAGAGGAACAAAGGAGAGGAGAAGGAGAGGAGAAGGAGAGGGAAAAATGAAAGAAAAAACCCTGATTTTGCAGTCCTGCACACCTCATCTGTTACCATATAACGCACAACGCATTGGGATACTGTTTGTATGCATGTGCGTATGTAATTCGTGGCATGTATAACTATTAATATTGCTCGTATTTAGAATTAGAGGTTGATATAACTCTATAACCTTAAGTAGCCTACTTAACTTTTGCTCATACCTCGCCCATTACGTTCAAATGGACTGAATCCTTTCCTGCTATTAACATTGTAAATCTAGCCGTTCTTTAGGTGGTCATTTAAATAATAACACGAAATTATGTTAATTTATAGCCCTGTACATTGTATTTTATTACCTTGACATTCATTTTTAAGGAAACTAGTTAGTGTTTCTTACAATACGACTGAGGGAATGATGGGAAATTTGACATCATCTCTCATCTGACCATGATGGAAAAAGTCAACTCACGCAATTGACACTTTTCTTATGCTCTCACTCCACACATCCATATTCTCACGCAGTCAAAAGCACCTTCAGTTAAAACTGTAATAATAGAATATTGGCGAAACAGATTTGGTAAAGGCTCCAGTGCGTATTTGTGCTCTGGAAATCGCCACAAGATTCTATTTACGTGTTTTCGTAGCGCTGAGCAATGCAGCCAATCACAGACATGTGTGTTGATTTCTTGAACAGTGATTGGCCATTGCGTTCACTCACCTCTAAACGCCAGATTTTTCCTGCTCACTTGCGAATCCTCTCACTGTAATATGATGTAAATATGAGGTTCATTGATTATAAAGGAACTTTGTTAGATCGCGATGAACTGAAGTGACATTTTTTAGTCATTATAAAGTAAGGGCTATTTGCCCTATAAATATAATCCGTTCAGAATTTGAATAAAAGTTTTTTTCTTTATGGTTATATGGCTTCTAACGGCCATATAGCTACCCTGTAGAAGCAGCCAAGTTTCGGGAGTGAGATAAATGCCTCATGGATGCGGGATTTATTTTCGAATGGGAGAAAAATATAATTTCGCAAAACAGATGTTTAAGCAATGCAGACTAACAGATTAAGAGAAAAATATGAAGCATAAATTTGAATTTCATGTCAAAATATTTGTTAAATACAGTTGCAATTATTTATAAAAAAATAGCTATAGGCCTAGTAGCCTAAATCTTGCAATTCTCTCACTGTACGTTTCTATTTTTGTTGTGGTAAACAGTTAATAGTTTTGCAGCACTTCAACAGTTTCATGATTTTATGATAAAAACGCAGTATGACATAATGTCGAGATGTCAGACAAAACTCTGCTGACAGGCGTTTTAGATTTTTGTATATATTTTGTATTAGATATATATTAAGATTATATATATACTATATATATAATTATATATATTATATATCTATATAGAAATATATCAGATGAATATGAACCCAAAATTGTCACATTTTATTATGTGGGTTTTTCAAAACATACATACATTTTTACCAACTAAGAAGATCAGCACTTTTAGAGTTTCATCCCCCTATCTGATGTGAGCATAAGTATTGGAACAGTTGCCTCACAGGTCTTTCTAAGTGATCGGTTGTGTCCTGTTGCATTAATTCTTCAGATATTAAAGCAGGGAATGTGTCGTATCAGTTATATCAATTGCTTCTGCATTGTAAGTCTTGCATTTGATGATGATACACACAAACCAGGATGAAGACGAGGCAGCTGACTTTGAGAGTCAAGCAAGCAATTTGGATGCTAAAATAAAAGAGGAAGTCAATTAAAAACAAAGGGCATAGAGAAATCAAGAGTTTGGAAACCACTGGCGACATCAGCAACCAACAACGACCTGATCGGTTTAGAAAAACAACAGTAGCTGATGACTGACAAATCATAAAAGATGTGAAAAAGAATCCTAAAATACGTGTCTGTAAAATCACCAACAACCTCCAGAGAGCTGGGGCAATGCTCTGACAATCTACTGTCCGCAGGAGACTTTGACACAGAATTACAGAGGCTACACGGCAAGATGCCGGCAAGATCTTTATCAGGGAAAAGAAATGGAAAGTCTTAGATTGCCCAAATCAATCTCCAGTTTTAAATCTGATTGAACATGAATTTCACCAGCTGAAGAGAAAACTAATGGCAGAAACTCCCCAAAGCAAGCAAAAGTTGGATTTGGCTGCATTAAAGTTTGGGAAATGCATTTCAAAGTATGAGACCAAGAGTCTGGTGATGTCTTTGGGTCGCAGACTCACTGCTGTGATTGCACGCAAGGGATCTGCAACTAAATAATAACTTTTAATCTTTTAATCTGACTTAAGGTCATCTGTCCCAATACTTATGCTCACATCAAATAGTGTGATGAACCTAAAGGTGCGTCATTTTTATTTGGTAAAACATGTATGTGTTGAAACAGCTAATACTAAAATGTGAACCTTCTGTAGTTTTGTCCCATATTCATCCTTTAACATCTGTCAATTCTTGACTCCACAGCCAACAGAGCAATTTTGCTCTCCCCCCCCCCCCCCTCCGACTCTCACACACACACACACACACACACACACACACTGAACCTGCTGTGGGAATTCTCACTCCAAGTTGAACTCAGAAGTTGGCAGCCCATCATGGATTTATATTTCTTTTGCTATTGAAGCAAATGGGAATGCAATTTATGTTTGTTGTAGCTTCTATTAACAACTACACATTATTTTTGACGTAAGAGCGTGTGCCCGCCATTTGTAATTTAAACGTGCGAGACTTCTGGTGTCATTTTTAACAGTACAAACAACTCTTGATGCTGCTTGATATTGCAGACTGGTGATTCTTATAATATTAAATTAAACACACTGGTTATAAACACACTGTGTCATTCTTCCAGTTATTTACCTATCAAGACTTGTACAGAAGTCTTGGACAGAAAATAGCTTAATTCCACATTGCAAAATAAGGTGTATAGAAATGTATCCAGCTTCTGTATCTGAGAACCCCAGAAATGTGGAAAAAGATCCATTGCTAACATGCTATTAGTTTCATAAGTGACAAAAATGGCAACAAATCTTGTTAAATGGTTGTGACTGCAGATATCCACAAACTGCTTTATCTAAAGAATTACAGACTGCATTTTAACCACAGAAGATATCTGCATCATGTTTTCACCCTATATAATAAAATACATGCTAATTATAGTAACAAAACACATTTATGTTGTGTGTGAATGATGTATTTTAGAGCATCACACTGTTCATTGCATGAAAACTCACATGATAGGACACCGAGAAAAAAAAGGAAAAAGAAAAAAACACTGTCCTTTTCCGGTTCAGTTGGTACCACTATCTTTCCATCCTCACTCCTAATGCTGTGTGGAGATGATGGATCAGCCTCCACACCTGGATAACCCTGCTCTCCTCTCCTCCCTCCTGCCCGGCTGTGTCTCCCTTCCCATCAGCCATTCCCTTTCATCTGCCTTTTCAGAAATCTCCATGACTCACTCTCACAGGACATTGTTCGGAAAAAGATGTTTTGCTGAAAGATAGTCTCAGTGTTCAGCCCCTTAACCCCACTGGAAGTGCTGAGAGCTGATCAAAGCAGGTTGGGAGAAATGTACCCATGTACCGGAAAAACAATTACAATTGTACGCTTAAGAATAAAAACTAATGACTAATGTATGAATACATTGACCTTAAAATATGAATTACTATTACATAAATAGACTGAAATATATATATATATTAGTGCTGTCAAACAATTAATCGCGATTAATCACTTCCATAATAAAGGTTTTTTGTTTACATTATTGTTGTATACTGTGTATATTTTATTATGCATATATGTAGATATATATATATATAGATATATAATAACCCATGTCGCGTATATATTTGAAATATTTACATGTATTTACATTTCATATATTTTATGCTTATATTTTAGATAATAACAATATATTGAGGTATAAACATAACATATTTTTCTTAAATATATACATGCATGTGTTTGTATTCATATATACATAATAAATATACACAGTATACACACATATATAAACAAAAACTTTTATTTTGTATGCGATTAATCGTTTGACAGCACTAATATATATTAGTAAACCAAACGTTGCAGTTTTATATATTCAGAGGGTTTCATTTTATTCTTAAAAAAATTCATTTTTTTTTTGTGGTTGTTGACAGTATTATCTGATTTGTATATATTTACATTTAGATTGTATTAAGGACACATGTAATACTAACTACAAAATTAGTCTTAGCAAGACAAAGGGGTTTATTCTAAAAGTCCACAGGGCCAAAAGCAGTCGATGAAAAAACACTTTAAATTCACTTAAAAAAAACCTCTACTGCAGGTTTTTGACGGATTCCAGAAAAGTGAGCAAACATTTGTAAAATTGCCCCTAGAGTGGGCGATTATTAAAACATTCATCATACACGTCCCCACAGGTTTCTGCAATAAATAATAATTCTCCCTCACAATACTCTAATTTACCAGCCAGTCCGTCTGAATAGGCGCACAGATTGAAGTGGATGGTTAGACTGAGACTTTTGCATTTGAAGAATTGTTAAGCAGCATTATATCGCCAATGTATTTAATTCTGGAGATTTAAATAAACATAACAATCACTTAACTTGCATCATAAGCAACACAGAAAATAAACCTTATGAATTTGCAGTCTGACACACATGCAAGGTAAAACAAAAATCTGTTATGAACAATTACTCAAAATGTAATCATGGATCAAATTTTTCGTCAATATTAAGATACTTAGTGTAGATTCTATTCTATATATTCTTCAGTTTTGTGCTATTCCATTCTCAATATTTTCACTGAACAAAACTGGTCTAATTTATTGTTTTTCAAGGTCCACTGAGATCTATTAAAATTTAAATTAGCACCTCCAGCTCTGACAATGGTAAAATATTAAAATCAGTTTTGAGTAGAAATTGTTTTAATTCAGACCCTTATTTCACAGTTAGAGCAGATGGAAAATAACAAATAACCACAGCAAATAAAATAAGATCTTAATGAGGTTTGCGTTCATTTTGAGGTGAATTCCTGTTGTGTCTGACATCAATTCACATGAATAACAATGTTAAGCAGAACAAAAACCAAGCATCTCCGATTCATATGATGAGACTGTTGGTTACTTACTATTAATATTTATTCTGCTTTACAAGGACATCATACCTATGGAGCTTATAATATGACAAAACTAATTTGTATTGTATTGTGTGAATTATTGACAAGTGTCATTTAACAAAACTGAATATTATGTGGCATTTAACATGGTTCTGAATTAGATTTCTTTTAACTTGAATATTAAACATTTGAAATTTAACACAACTGAATGTTTTTATGGCAGAGTTGTATAGACATGTATTTTCAAACAGCAATTCTGTTTTCTATAAAGACAGCAAATATTCAGTTTTTAAAAATACAGCTTCAAGTTTTCAAGATGAAGAGGAAATTCAGAAAATCTAATTCAATATTTTAAAATTCAATACGCAGAAATTCAGATCGTACAGAAAGTAGGGTCAGAGGCAATCCACAGGGAAGAGTAGATGATCTCCGAAAAGTCAAACGAAGAATTTTGGCCAATTTGTAGTTTTCTGGCATGAGCGTGCAGTTCAAGATCTACCTGATCATGAATCGCCCAGAGGTAGCCTAAGTGATTCTTAAACCTTTATGGTTTATATACACTCTAAAAAATGCTGGGTTAATTACATCCCAGTGCTGGTAAAATAGGGCCAACCCAGCAATTCGGGGTTTTTTGAACCCCGGTGGGTTCCTCCCCAGAAGGTTGGGTTAACATTTAACCCAAACGCTGGGTCAGAACAACCCAATAGCTGGATTTGTCCATATTTTACCCAGCACTGGGTTGTATTTAACCCAGCATTTTTTAGAGTGTACTTATATGTTAGGTTAGCATTCTCAGCAGTTAACATGTTGCTAAGCGGTTTTCTCTGGTGTTGTGTTTTAAAGTATATTTGGTGGGAAAGTGATTAGCATGTCACCGTGTCTACACATAATAAATAGGTTCTGCTGTCTTTTGTCGCGACACGTCTCACTGCTCGCTTCCGGTCTAGACACGGTGTAAGTGTCGTACATAAGTCTGTTAATAATGCAATTTTGCTTCATTCATTCCGTGATCGGAATCCATGCTGATGTTTGTAAACTGTGTTTTGAGATGAAGGCTTCAAAACAAACATTACAGTATAACCATAACCATAACCCTTCTTTCCACTTAATAGCCTATATATATACACACATATACATACATATTATATATATATATATATATATATATATATATATATATATAATCTATATAATATATATATTCGCGATGTCAGGCTCATTTCAAGTGTTTAGGATTGGGAGTTTATAATCACGCTTATTTTGTGACATGGGTCAATCCTTGCTTTTTTTTTTTTCCTGCGGAAAGAACTTAAAATAAACGGGTGACTAGTTGACTAGAAAAAAATCTTTAGTCAGGCTTGGCACAAGGAACCGATCCATTTTTTAAATAAAATGCTATGACATTACGAATGACTGCAAATCACGTCACGTATTGCATTGCACGAGTTATCCATGTGAGTCAAATATTTTTATATATGGGGGTGCTAGCCCCTAGCGCTGCCCAGTAGAGACTATTATAGTGACATACAGGAGTCATACACTAGGTGCGCATGTGTCCGTTATTATTGATGCGCAAACAAACCTATCTGCACTCATGGCGCACAGATCTCTATAACATCATATTTCTGCTTGAACACAGTTCTGTATATTCATGTAGCTGTCAAAATTAATGTACAGCAAGTGTTTCATAACAGGTGCTCGCTGAAGAAGCGTGTTTTGGGGAAGTTTCTGAGGATCAGTTATATACCGTTATATACATATGGGCATCAAACGCTTCAAATTCGTTTATTCTGACAAAGGAACTATTCACTGATGACATCGACCCGCCTTCCGATCGCTGAGTTTCCACACATTCAGAATGGCTTCATTTTTAATTTGTATTTTGGTGTGTTTAGTTATTCTGCATGGATCTGTGTATGCAGTCCTTTGGCATCTCCCTGTGGTCTTGTTTGGTATGGCAGGTTGACTTGTGCTTATTTGTTAAAGTTACTGTATAATTAAGGTTTACGTAGGTCTACTTTTAAGTAGCTACTTTTAAGTTGTAAAGAATATCTGCAGTGACATTTTTGCAAAGTATGTATTGATTTGGAGAGGAGGGGGGCCTTGGAGAAAAAAAGGTTGAGAACCACTTGCTTAGACAAATGTTTCACATGCTGAGAATACTAACCTAACATATAAGTATATAAACCATAAAGGTTGAAGAATCACTTAGGCTCCCTCAGGGCGATTCATGATCAGGTAGATCTTGAACCGCACGCTCATGCCAGAAAACGACTAATTGGCCAAAATGCTAAGTTTGACTTTTTTTATTTTTAAAAACTGCATATATATTTCAGAACAAAAAATTTGCTCTTTGAAAATACATGTCTTTAAAACTCTGCCATAAAAATATTCAGTTGTGTTCAATTTCAAATGTTTAACATTCAAGTTAAAAAATCAAATTCAGAACTATGTTAAATGCCACATACTATTCAGTTTTGTTAAATGACACTTATCAATAATTAAAATTTACACAATACAAATTCAATTAGTTTTGTCCTATTATAAGCTCCATAGGACAACCAGGTTGTTCTGCCCCTCAGTGTTTCTTTCTTTTTTTACATTAAATGTATAATCAAGACTGGTCCTCTGGCTTGTGTAAGTGCGCTCGGGCTTGTGTGCAGAAGACTTTATATCTAAAGCGGCCACTGTATGTGCTAATGAGAGACGCGACAGGGAACATCCTGATTTTCTCACATATTCATCCTCCCATCTCTGCTGAGACAGCAAGGCCTGGCCCCGGGGGTCCCGAGAGAGAAAGTTAGAGAGCATGAGAAAGGTGAAAGGAAATGAGAACGAGAGGAAAGGAAGTAGAGAATAACAAAGAGGTGAGAAGATGTAAAGGAAATGTTGTGGTAACAAGTGCAAGTCCTTATTACATACAGACTCTTGTTATAAAATAAACATGTCTCTTTATGTAAAAGGTTCTTGTTTTTCCCATGTGAGTTTTTAGAAGAGTGGAAAAAATATTAGATCAGTGGACTTACAGTATATAATCATAATTAAGATTTGCCTCATACACTATATAACCAAGATGCATTTTTTTCAGGTACAGTAAAAATGTGATTAACCTGTGTACCAAAAGTAACCTGCATGCTCACGTCACTGGTCACGTACTGGAAAAAATAATAGCTAATCTGTGACATATTGCAGTTTATTTGATATATTTAGTGAATGTTTATTCTAGTTTTAAAGGTGCATTCACATAAAACATTTAACAAGTATGACACAAATAAATAATACTTTTGGAAATATGATTATTATTATTATTATTATTATTTATTTATTTATTTTTTTTATTTTTTTTAAAGGGGTCCTATTATGTTTTTTCACTTTTTGAATTTTAGTCAGTGTGTAGTGTGTTTGAGCATTAAAAAGATCTAGAAAGTTACAAATCTCAAAGTCCACTCCAAAGGGAGATATTTCGTTTTTTTAAAAAAAACTACAACTAATGGCTCGTTTGGACTACAGCGTTGTTTTACGGGTCTTGTGATGTCACAAAGCGGCCCATTATAATATCATTAAAATAATTCCCGCCTAAGTAAATTCGAATGGTTGGGGGGTGGGGAAGGGCGAGGTCATGGTTAGAACGCTTGATTGAGTGCATCAGACCGATTGAACTCAAGCCCGGTTTCACACTACAAGCGACATATCCTATTCATTTAAATCAAAGAGTATAGTCCTTTGTTTCAATAGAGAGCTGGCAATTTCTGGCAAGAAGCGATGGGGTGTGTCCAGCTACGCGACAAAGTTCAGAATCTTCAACTTTATGCAAATGAAGAGCGACTTTCGGGAGCAATGACAAAATAAACAATAAAAAAAAAAAAACTATAATATAACCACTCTAATATGTCTTGCAATATCCGTGCATGCAAAGGTTCTGCACAATCCTCTTGTTCCAATATTCTCGGGGTCTGAATCGGCCAAACTGACCCCTTTAACTAAACCGGAGCAGATGGAACTTGTTGCTTTGGCAAGGGGCGTGGCAGTACTGAAACACCGTCTAAGCTGTTCGCCAATCACAGCGCACTGGGACAGGTAACCAATCACAACACATTTCGTTTTTTGGAAAGCGGGCCTTCATCAAAGCCGGAACTAATCGAGCCGTTTGTGCCAGGCTGAGGAGAAATGTATTGTAATAATGTAAATTATGTGAAAATAATGCATTTTTCGAACCACCAAGCATGAGAGCATGTTCTAGTACACCCCCAAAACAAAATTAAGACTTGTAAAAGAGCATAATAGGACCCCCTTTAATATTTTAACTAAATAATTTTAAAATATCAAATTATTTTTTAGTAGAATTAGTTAATACAATTTTCCATAAATTTATTAAATGAATAGCAGCAGCATAAATATAGATAATCACATATTTATAGAAAATACAATTTTATAAAAATTAAAAAATTAATACTTAATTATTAAAATTAAACCAAAAGTACAACTATAAATAAGACTTTAATAATAATATAATAATTAGTATTTTATTAGTCTTTTAAAGCTGTTAATAACATCCGTTAGCTACTTTCTCTCCAGTGGCTTGTTCATGTGTCAAAAAGTATTAAATTATTTTATTATTAGTAACAACACAATTAGTATACATATTATTATTATCATCACTACAATTAATACAATCATAAATTTTACTTCAATCAATAAAAATTATCATTAATAATTATCAGCAGCCTAATCATATATAATAATATTGTATAATTAATAATAATATAATTTATAGAATAAATCTTACTAAATGTACAAAATAATACGACACGACTGACTACTAATTATTAGTATTATTATTATTGTTATTAATCTAATGAATAAAAGCTGTTCAGATGTTGGCCACTTTCTCTTCAAGTGTGGTTCATGGTAAAAAAAGAAAAAGAAAAATGCACCAGGAAAAAAAAGGGAGTGAGCCTAAAGAAGAGCAATACTGTGAGTTTTCAGCATTGAATATCTGTCAGTCAGGTTTAGAAGTAATTGCAGAAGCTCATTTTGAAAGGAGTTGTAAAGCAGAGCGACAGGCAGGACTAGACTTCTGATTAGGGATTTTCTTTCTTTGTCCCAGTTTATGTCCGTGCAAGCCCTTGTTTTTTTTTTTTGTTCTGACACTTGTAGTGCAGGTGAAGAGAGACAACACAATGGCCAAGGCAGTTTAATTAGTGTTTACTAACTCTAAGTGAAGCTGAGCGGAGTCACAGATCCCTTCAAAGACAGACGAGCTCTTACTCTCAGAGTTAAAGGGACCATGAAGAATTGACCAAGTTGTTTCTTAATCTGTCTGTCTTCCTTTGATTTTACCCCTCCTTATCATTCTTTCTTTCTTTTTCAATTTCTGATGTCTGCATGCATGTCTCTCTTCTTTTCTCTAAGCAATCTTCTTGTAAACAGCCTCGGAACTACACAGCTATCTTAGCAACACCTGGGCAACCACCTACTGTGAGTCTCCGCCTTAGTTTCCACTTGCATCTCTCTCTCGAATATCCTTCCATTAGAGGTAATGCCTCATGGCCGCTGGAAGGACAATTTCATTTTCGATGCCCTGATGCTTCTCATTTGCCCCCTTCTGTCAAGGTGGATAAATCCATACCGCAATGAGCCCACTTGATGGCTTTAGTCCACACCACTTACAGTATTTTTGTGTATCAGACACTTGCTTGTGGAAGAGTTCAACTTCACATGGAGAGAACTGGCCCTGAACTGACCTTCAGTTTCGTCTAAAGTAAAGTCATCAATCATTAGCAAACCAGAACTAGCAGAGGACAAGGGTGAATAAACAAGATCACAGACCAATCTGAATTTATATTACGGTGATGTAATGTAAGGAACTAAACAGTAGGTTCATTCGGATAAATATCCGAGGAATATTCCTTGCTTATTTAGTAAAATCCAAGCAAGATTAAAATACTTTCATAACGGTACATTTTGGTTGCAGTTATGTTACATTGCAGTCAATTACATGCAGATTAAATAGGTGTATTTTATTGACCGAATGGTAGTACTGCCACATTAAAAGATAATCACAAACCAAAATGAATTCCACAGTCACTAGAATATAGTTGGAGGTGTTCAGCCTATTCTTCAAAAAAAAAAAAAAAATTATATATTATAAATAAATAAAATAATCAGTTTTTTTCTCTGTGAGAAGACAGTCATTCAGGTTTGGAGTGACGTTAGAGTCAATAAATAATGACAAAGCTTTAATTTTTGGGTGAACTATCCCTTTTCAGTTGCCTATGTACATCATTATACATTTTATAACGTTGCTAGATAAGAGTTTTTTACTCCACCCGTCGCGTAATTGGTGCTACCGGAGCTCGTGCTTGTCAAAGATAAGTCAGGGGGGTCCAAAAGGTGGTCCTCATTTATTCAATGTTACAAATATTAAAAAAGAGATGACTGTCAAGTCAAGTGAGCTTTTTGTCATTCTGCTATATGAATGTAGGATGTAGTGGAAAGAAATGGTCACAGGACCACAGGGCTACATATTTAAATGTAAATATAAACTTATAAATAGTAGAAGTGTTACAATATAAATCAATATTGTGTCTTTCCTCAAGGAGCTTTTCAGTCTTATAACTGATCAGAGGACAACAGTGAGAGAGAGATGTTATAAACGTCCTGAGAGCTCAGCTATAATTCTCCTAATCCAGATAACAGATTCATATTCAGCTCAGTTAAGGTGAAAGCGCCCTGATGAGCCCCCAAAACATCGAACGTGAACTAGCACAAGGTCGAATGGAAACTAAAGCAGGACCGTCTTCTGTTTGCTGTTCGTTTTCTGCTGCTCTGACATGGCAAGACAGAATCAGAGTAATAGTACTTTATTTCCCCAGAGGCCATAATGCAGACACAACGGCCCACGATACAAGACAGATCTGAGATAGGATTACAGTTAAAGAATGTGAGCGAGAAAATGTTGCTGCTATTCAGAACAACACAAAGAGCTCTATATGTGTACAAAGTAATCACAATCTCACCTACTAATGCGTGGCAACATTAGAAGATTTTATTTAACTTATTATACTTTCAAAGGGCTTGAAACCTGATGCCCATCATAGATGCAAAATGAATCATCTGTCTTGCAAATAAAGGTGGCAAAAAGATCATATAAACTTACATTAAGGAAGGGGCCTGAGTCATATCTAGAGCAAATGCCCTAGCAACAACTGAGAACAACCTAGCAACTGCATAAAAGCCATTCAGGGCCCAGTTTAGTTTTCTTTTACATTTGCATGTCTGACTATCAGCCATGATTATTCTACTCTGTTAATTAAAAGGCTGTTTATAGGCATATTCACTAATTGATTACGAGAAGCATACATGCAAGAGGCTGACAACTAGCTGAACATAAACTTGTTTAATTGGTGACACTAAACCTGCATTTTAAAATCTTTATTTTTAAACCTTCAGTTGAATATGGCAACATAATATTGCACTCCAATACAATATTTCTATGAATAAATCTCTGACAGAGACCCCTATCTGCCAATCACTGTGTGCATAGTTAGTAAGCATGCTGACATCATCCATAGCAACCCTGTCCTTACTCTTAGCCTAAGACTTCTCTATATTCCTTAGTAAAAGTTTGTCTCAGGAGCTTTGTGAATAGGTTTTAAGAGAAAACTCTTAGCTAAAAACTTTTACTGCTTTTTAGGAGAAGTCTTAGTGGTAAGATAAAATGTTTTGTGAATACGGGTCCTGAACACCTAAGCAACAGCAAAAAGCAATAGCCTATCAACATCCCAGAACAACCACTTAGCAAGAGACTAGCAAGTGCATAGCGACACACTTAAAAATACATACTGAACAACTTAGTAATCTGCATAGCAATGTTCTATAACAACCCAGAACCAAAGCCAAAACCCTAGCAACCACACAGCATATCAGCACCTTAGCAACCACATAACAACATGCTAAAATCCACTGCATTGTAATGGCATATTAACCAACAAAAACAATCAAGAAACTACATAGCATCAGCCTAGAAACCACATAGCAACATGATAAAAACAACTGCATTCCAATGGCATATTAACCACCAAAACAATCTAGCAATACCCTAGCAACTACATAGCAACATGCTAAAAACAACTGCATTGCAATGGCATATTAACCACCCAAAACAATCTAGCAACTACCAATTTAACAACTACATGGCAACATCCTAGCAACCACACAGCAATAGTCTAAAAATTTCAGAACACCTTAAGTGAATAGAAATGGCTTATTAGTCCAACCAAAAACACCCTAGCAACCACATAGCAACATCTACAAACCATTCAGAACACCTAGTAACTGCATAGCAATGGTCTATCAACAGACCAGAACAACCTAGCAACCACCTAGCAAAAGCCTAGTAACCACCTAAAAAATAGAAAACCATTCTTTGTTGCATTTAATGCATTCCTATGCAGTTGCTTGGGTTTTCTAATTGTGTATAATACTAGAAAGGGAAATAAAGAACAAATATTTTAATAGGGATATTACAATTTACAATTTCTTTAAGATGTATGAGCAGTGCAGTGGTTAGACTGTCAATTACAATTGTATACTGCTTACAGTTACCATTACTGATTACAAGTTACATAACGGCAATTGTAGCTAGTAACAATCTGTTGGATTACATATTAGGGTAATGTATTCTGACTACTTTTTGATTACTTTTGCCTTAACTTGTGTGAAAATATTTTCCATTCTTTGTTTTAACATCATGAATTGAATTAAACATTACATTACACCAGACTTTCTGAATGTATACAGAAGTAAGATTTTTTAGAAAGGAAAATATGAGAAAAAAATAAGAATTGAGGCAAATCAATATATTATGAATCATTTACTGCTATTGTGTAAATAATATGTAATCAATAACTTTAATCTGATTATGAGTACTTGAAAATGTAATATAATCTAATTAAAAGTACTTATTGTTTGGAATCTGATAACGTAATCCAGATTACATGTAATCAGTTACTATCCAGCACTGTGTATGAGTGAACGGAAAGAGTCAGTTATTTTGAAACAATACTTAGATTTATTTATTTTTTTTTGGTGGAAGCCTATATTTTGTTGTTTTAAGGAAAGCTGCATGAAATAGCATGTCATGTTTCACATCTGGGTAAAATATCGCATGAGTGAATGTAACCTAATAGGTGCACATGAGAACATTAGCCTCGCAGGATGCTAAGCAATTCAGCTTCCCACATCTGTGGCCCCAAGTGGGTTTATTATTAGCTCGAAGCTCAAATCAACTTTCGGATTAAAAACCAGCAGCCGTATTTTGAATCCCTTCACTTGTCTCATCTGTTGCAGTTGGCGTCCAGCGTGACCTTTGCAATATCCAGAGTGTTTCTTTTGCGCCCCCCCCCCCTGCACGGTGATCGAAGCAGCGCTTAGCTCTGTGGTCCTCTCTGTGAGTTATTACCTTGTGTTCATAAATTACGCAATGCTTCGCCCCAAAACTAAAGTTACACAAGCATTCTGGACTGCCCTGTAAGGGAACAGTTGGTATGTCAACTAATCCAGGCACAACTCTGGCTGAAAGCAAAACAGAGGAAATAAAAGGAATGTCAGCTTTAATTTGGTTAACTTATATAATGACCTCACTGCCAAATGTGCTACGCTGGATAGTCTTCATATGAATGCTTCCCAGTAGCAGGAAGTTCCCTGTACACAGATTGTCCAGTGGTGAATCATCATTTTTGTTGAAATACAGTCCACAACTATCTGTGCCCAGGAAACAAGGCTTACATTTTTAAATAGTTAATATCATGAAATATAAATGGACTTTTATGTTGTGATTTTTCCTTTATCTTTTTTTTGACTAATAGAATCCACAAACATTCCAATAAATGGAACTACAAAAAGCAAATATATATATATACAGTATACAGTAACAAGTACAATGTTTTTTTTAAAGAACTTACTCCGTTTATTCAACACAATGCATTGAATAATCAAAACTGTCATACGCCCTTATAACATTGCAAAACATTTCCATTTCAAATATATGTTGTTTTGAACTTTCTATCAAAGAATCCTGAAAAAACGTATCACGGTTTCAACAAAAATATTAAGCAACACAACTGTTTTCAACATTGATGATAAGAAATGTTTCCTGAGCAGCAAATCAGCATATTACAATTATTTATAAAGTATTATGTGACACTGAAGACTGGAGTAATGAATACTTAAAATTCAGCTTTGCCATCACAGAAAAAAATTACATTTTAAAATATATTTAAACAGAAAACAGATTATTTTAAATTGTAATAACATTTAATAATATTTCTACATTTTAATGTATTTTTGATCAATTAAATGCAGCCATTGTGAGCATAAGAAAAGTCTTACTGAACACAAACTTTTTAATGTTAGAATATAAAGCTTTCACAACATTTTAATGACAGTGCTAGCAATCCACCACTGTTTTATTGTAATAAAAATAGTTGTATTATAATAATAAGGGTACGTTGGTGAAAATATTGATAAATTGTAAGGGAATGGTGTAGGTAGACCTACTAATTTAATGCTGTTAGTGAGATTCTGTGTGTTGGATACAAATTGCAAACAAGCAGTTAATATGCTGAAATTGCCTCAGTTTTACAGAATCTACCATAGCTTCTGATTTACCTTTGGTGAGACCAGGTTCAAAATCATCATGTCCAAAATGGGAAAATGTGGGGTTTTAAGCCTCGCACACACAATCACAGCAGGACGGCAGGGTAGCAGGTGAACTTGGTCTGGATTTAATCAGTTCACAGTTTTGTCCACAACTGTCCTGCATGCACAAATCTTCATCACCATCATCATCAACTCTATTTTCCTCTCTAAATCAGCTGGGAACAGCCTGAAAGGACTGTAAAGAAAATGAAATCAATTTGACTAGCCAATATTGAAAGACAAAATCTGAATACTACTTGTTTAAATATTGTGTTTTATGACTTTAAATGACGTCACTTAAACCATAAAAGTTTAGGCAGGGTCCATATAGTAGACCTTTTTACGTTTTTCACAGATAATATCAGAGCACTCAGAAGAAAAGCTTTATTTTGGGAAAACGATCAGTTCAGGGCCAGTGCTTCCAGTGTTAATAGGGAGCAGTTCTCACATGGTTGAAAGAACCAGATGAAAGCGGGTTTTAAAAACCTGAAAAGATTAGTTAGCCATATCTCAAGCTGTTTTATCAACATTTCTGACTTCAGATTCAAAATGTCCCTATATTGGCAGTGAATTTAGAGCCTGCAACCAGATTTACAGGTTGACAGTCTTGAATTTAAAATAGCTATGCGAGTCTTGCCATTGGGCTGACAGTAAGCTATCATGTGATGGTAAAAATGTGTCAACTGGGAGAGATCTGGCTGTACTGTTTATACCGTGGTCACTTACCTTCAATCGTTTGTCACCACAATGACAGCACTTTCTCTACAGACATGTTAAAAAAAATCTCTCTTCTCTCTCCAATATACTGCTTGCTTTCTTCTTTCCTATCTATACCTTAATTATGCTCTTGGAGTAGAGTTAGTATAAATATTGTTGGCTCTGGTATAATAAAAAAGGCTCTGGTATGATAAAAAAATAAATGTACTACAGTTAAAAAAAGAAAATTAGTTTTGACTGAATTTGCAGGAAATTAACTGGCTTTCAGTTAATACAAACCTGTATAAAATCATTAAAATCATTTTGTTGTACCACAAATCCTTATTTATCATGAGATTTTAGCCACATAGAATTTAATTTCATAATATAATTATGACTGTCAATTCAGTCAGAATGGTTTTTATAATATTAGTTATATTGTTTAGAGACTTTTCTTTTTAAATCTGTTACATAATGTGAAGTTGGTTCTGAACAGATGCCAAACTTTTGTTCAAATAATAATCTGTTGGTCTGCAGACATCAAGTACAAAGAGAAAAGAGTCAAATGAGATTAAATACCCATGAGTTGTAAAATTGGATATAAAAACTGGATATAAAATAAAATAAAAATAGAATTTCAAAATAAACAGGCATTGTGGTTATTAAAATATAAAGTGGGGAACATATCTACATAATATATGTATAATACAAAATTTATACAATTTTTTAAAAACTATGTATTATTTTGTCAGACCGCAAAGCCCTATGGCACATGATATTTTATAGTCTTAACCACAGGGATGTTAGTCTATCATAATATAATTACCATTTCAATTGGCCTCATAATAAAACATGCCCAACCCAAATGCTTTACATAACCCTGATTTGCATCTAGACCATCATGTTCAAATCGTATTCCGTTGGCAACCTTTCAGTCTGGACGCATATCGGAGCAGCGCATTATGGCAGTGCGTCCGCGTCCGCGACACGCTTGGAGAGCCACGGGACGCGCTCAATTCCGACAGTAGATGGCAGCAGCCCAAGAAAGCTAATCCCGTCGGGTTCACCACTACTCTGCCTCTCAGTTGTGCAGCAGCACTCGCACTGGAGGCAGCGGTGGTTTGAGGGACGTCCAATGAAACAGAAGAGCCGCCAGCTGCTCCTTTCGACTTTTACGCGTAGCCTGTCCTCCGCACCCGGAGACAGCACGTTCTGAAACCGCCATGGAAGACAAATCCAATTCGTTCTCGAGCAACAAAGAGGAGAAAGCGGATGGGAATAATGTGTTCCAGAGGCAAGACTCGATCTTGAAGAACAGCATGGGGAGCCAGAACATGAAAGACCACGGCAACTCAGTGGGTTCAAAGGGGGACCGGGAAGAAGCCATGGTCGGGTTTGACGATATAGACGCCGCGTCCAGGCAACACGGGTTTATGCAGCGGCAATTTGGAGCCATGATGCAGCCCGGCGTGAATAAGTTCTCCTTGCGGATGTTCGGGAGTCAGAAAGCCGTGGAGAAAGAGCAGGAGAGAGTGCAGACGGCTGGATATTGGATCATTCACCCCTATAGTGATTTTAGGTAAGGAGTGTGGAAAGTCACCTTCCCACGCACACTCAGGTCACGGTAAAATGGGCTCTGCGTGCGCCGCGCGCCGCGTTTGCGGTTGTTTTGCGTGGCGTTTCGGGGAACCAGAACCTGAACGCACGCAATGCCCTTGGCACGAGCAGGGGTGAATGTCATCTCGGTGAATAAACGGCACGGCAGTCATCATGGGACGTCTTCGACCTGCCATCATTGGGCATTCAATTCTGCTGTTGTGTAAGACGCGTGTGCTGGTGAACGATGCACCACTCTTTGGCATTGTAAAAACATAGCTGTTAGTGTCTGCCGTGAGATGAGAAGGAACGAGGGTGGCTGTGTGATCACGTCTTGTTTTGAGGCAGAAGCACGCGGATTATTCTATTGTTTTATCTCGTGGCTCTGTATGATCCCGTGTGGCTCTCACCAGGTAACAGCCCATGCCAATTTTAGCGCTGGGACAGTTGATCTAAAGCAGTTTAACGCTAATCGCGTTAGTCAGGTGAATGGAGGGGATTTTCAAACCCAATGCCCCCCACGAGAATGCACAACTTGACTGGCTAGTCTACTTCAAATTAGACGACTACGGGCAAAGATTTGGCCATTTGGCACTAGATTATTGGCAAATAGCTTGTTAGGAAGGGAATAATTACATAAGCAACAGCATAATATCATATTGTTGTGCATCATTTGGAGTTTGTTGGTCCACTTGGACGTTTGAAGTCTCCAGTTTGTTTCTCACCCCATTGCGCCAATATAGACAGACAGACAGACAGACAGACAGACAGACAGACAGATAGATAGATAGATAGATGCATGAATGAATAGATATACTGCAAAAATGTCTAAAAAATATGGTTAGGTGGTTTACCTCACCATATATGGTAAAACATAATTTACATTTTTTTGCTGTATAAATGTTTACTGTAATTTTTTAACATTTTATTAGTAAAAAATATAAACCACCTTATATATGGCAAGCAGGACTTTCCCAGAATTCTTTTTGTGCGTAAACCACCACATTTCTTTCTTATTTTTATTTGTCATAGTTGTTGGAGAAGCTAATGTTTATGAATTTGAAGTCATCATATGGCTTTCAATTGGACAACTGGAGTTATTTTTTTGTACATTTAACATTTACTGTACTTTTTACTGAAAAGTAACAAAAGATATTAATAGCTAAAATAGGTTATAATTTCATGACATATACAGTTAGGAACTAAAATGATGCAGTCAGCAAAATGCTTGAAACATCAAACAACATGTTTTTACAGTAAAGTTCTGACAAACACAGCTGTGTTTTTTTTTACCATAATTGTATAGATAAACATTATAGATAGATAGACAGACAGACACAGATAGATAGATTGATAGATAGATAGATAGATAGATAGATAGATAGATAGACAGATGCAAGGCAGAAAGAATGGTGAGTCTGATCATTAGTTTCAGCCCGTAACGCTCTCCATGGTGCTGAAAACAGCTCCACACTGTCTATGAATGTGGAGAACTCTATCCCATACAGGGTCATTAGCTCGACTCCCACCTGTCTCACTGTTTTATTTATCCCATGTACTGGATGTATTTTGCTTTGGCATATCATGTGTAACATGTTAGAGCAAAACAATTCAGATGTTACAGTCCCAAGTCACTACCTAACTACAAAAGCATGTCATTCCTAATCCTAATATATATATATATTAAACAAATCACGTTTTTTGGAAATATTGTTCAAGTTCATAATCAGCCTATCAGTTTTTCCTGTGTCCCCAATGCCACTTTCTTGTTAGTCTTGTAAAATCCCTTTAACTAACAAAAGCAATGACATCATCCTCCAGGAAGTGACATCGTTGGTTTATCTCATTCAAAAACATTCCAATCGTTTTATTAAAATAATATATATTTTTAAAATATGTTTAAATTAAACACTAAATCAAAGTCAACACCATGTAAATAAATAAAGAAACACCTTAATATTTCTTAATAAATTGCCAGTTTCTCATGTTAGGAGGAGACTTGGCAAAAATGGCGACATCTGTTCAGTAGTGAAATTGGGTTCCATTGTGCTACTTTGTGCAAATAATCAAGCTATAATTAATTAACATTAAGTGCTTGAGCAAGTCCAAAAGCTAATTTCTCAAGTAAAAGGCTGGTGTACCTTAGAAGTATGTACTTACAACACAAACATATCCATTATTTTTTGTAGCTACGGAGGTCAGCCAATACTGCAACATATGAATGACCCATTATGTCTGCTGGAAGTCCATTTCTACTGTTAGTATAGATGTTTTTATGCGATGCGACTCTCAATGCACTTATTATCCCCCACACCACCCCACACATCCCTCTCGCTCAAGAGCACAATGGGGATAGTTCATGGATTAAATCCTACAACCTTTCAGGTCTTTAACCACTAGGCTACGCCACCCCTGAAACAGATCAGAACAGTTTGTGTAAAGCCCTCCAACATCAGAGCAGGGATGAGAGAAGGTGAGATCGGATTAGATGTTCAACACACACTGAACGAGATTAACATCGCTTTGAACCCTGTGATGTAACATGATTGACCTTTCTGCCATAACGTACAAAGGACGTGACTGCTTAGCAGTCACATACTGTACGATATATACAACTTATTAAGGAGGTCATTTTGAGAATCCAGTAATCAAAGCTGAAGTGTGTACATTTTCTGATGCCAGAATACAGATGGCAATATGCAGAGGAAAATGATAAATTTTCCTTTAAAAAAAAAAGTCTTAAAAAAATTGGATCTGTGGCACTTTCAAAACATTGAAATAATTGGGCATCTCAACTCAGCAACACTATTTCAACCAATGGAGTGATTTGGGGGGCGACACTATCTGTTTGCCTGACCAATGGCAGACAGGGGGAGTGTTCTGGAAACTTGTTTAAAAAGAAAATTACAGACTTCAGGTATAAATACATTTTTAAATGGTTGACATTTCTGTATACAGATGGTTTGAAAAAGTTATTTAAAAAAACGGCCATAATTCATGAGGAGTGCTATTAATGTATTATTAAAAGTTATTTTTGTTAATTGAAATTTAAGTATTAGATGAAAAAACTTTAAGCGAAAATTAGAAATGTTGCCTTGGCAACTAACCGAAAATAAAAAAAGTAGAAGTATTATAATTACGACAACAAAAATGTAAATAAAGCAAAACATAAAATAAGTAAAAACAAATAACAATGAAGTACATAAAATGACTAAAACTAAAACTTACATGAAAACTTCAATTTAAAAAATGTTCACAAAAATTAGAAATGTCCCTTGGAAACTGAAATAAAAGCCTAAAGTTGAATGACTTTCACAAAAAAAAAAAACCTGTATGAAAAAAAAATAAGCAAAACAAATCATAAACTACAAACCAGATTCCAAAAAAGTTGGGACACTGTACAAATTGTGAATAAAAACAGAATGCAATGATGTGGAAGTTTAAATATTTTATTCAGAATACAACAGATTACATATCAAATTTTTAAACTGAGAAAATGTATCATTTTAAGGGAAAAATGAGTTGATTTTAAATTTCATGGTATCAACACGTCTCAAAAAAGTTGGGACATGGCCATGTTTACCACGGTGTGGCATCCCTTCTTCTTTTTTATAACAGTCTGCAAACGTTTGGGGACGAGGAGACAAGTTGCTCAAGTTTAGGAATAGGAATGTTGTCCCATTCTTTTCTAATACAGGCTTCTAGTTGCTCAACTGTCTTAGGTCTTCTTTGTCGCATCTTCCTCTTTATGATGCGCCAAATGTTTTATATGGGTGAAAGATCTGGACTGCAGGATGGCCATTTCAGTACCCGGATCCTTCATCTACACAGCCATGATGTTGTAATTGACGCAGTATGTGTTCTGGCATTGTCATGTTGCAAAATGCAAGGTCTTCCCTGAAAGAGACGAAGTCTGGATGGGAGCATATGTTGTTCTAAAACTTGGATATACCTTTCAGCACTGATGGTGCCTTTCCAGATGTGTAAGCTGCCAATGCCACACGCACTCATGCAACCCCATACCATCAGAGATGCAGGGTTCTGAACTGAGCGCTGATAACAACTTGGGTTGTCCTTGTCCTCTTTAGTCCGAATGACATGGCGTCCCAGTATTCCAAAAAGAACTTCAAATTTTGATACGTCTGACCACAGAACAGTTTTCCACTTTGCCACAGTCCATTTTTAAATGAGCCTTGGCCCAGAGAAAACGCCTGCGCTTCTGGATAATGTTTAGATATGGCTTCTTTTTTGATCTAGAGAGTTTTAGCCGACAACGGCGAATGGCACGGTGGATTGTGTTCATCGACAATGTTTTCTGGAAGGATTCCTGAGCCCATGTTGTGATTTCCATTACAGTAGCATTCCTGTATGTGATGCAGTGCCGTCTAAGGGCCCGAAGATCTCGGGCATCCAGTATGGTTTTCCGGCCTTGACCCTTACGCACAGAGATTGTTCCAGATTCTCTGAATCTTAGGATGATATTATGCACTGTAGATGACGATAACTTCAAACTCTTTGCAAATTTTCTCCGAGAAACTCCTTTCTGATATTGCTCCAATATTTTTCACCGCAGCATTGGGGGAATTGGTGATCCTCTGCCCATCTTGACTTCTGAGAGACACTGCCACGCTGAGAGGCTCTTTTTATGCCCAATTGACATAATAAGTTGCAAATTGGTCCTCCAGCTGTTCCTTATATGTACATGTAACTTTCGGCCTCTATTGCTACCTGATCCCAACTTTTTTGGAATGTGTAGCTGTCATGAAATCCAAAATGAGCCAATTTGGCATGACATTTCAAAATGTCTGTCTTTCAACATTTGATATGTTATCTATTTTCTATTGTGAATAAAATATAAGTTTATGAGATTTGTAAATTATTCCATTCCATTTTTACTCACAATTTGTACAGTGTCCCAACTTTTTTGGAATTGGGTTTGTAAATAAAAATCTCAAAGCATGTAACAATACGACTAAAACTTAAACAAAAAAAACAAATGAAAGTTAGAAATGTCTTAAAAAAAGTTACTAAAATTACTTAAATGTAAATAAAAATAAAGCAAACAAAAACTAATAAAAATCCCAAAAGCATGTAAAAATTTGACTAAAACAAACTAAAATTTACATGAAAACAAACTTAAAAAACAAATGAAAATTAGAAATGTTGCCTTGACAACTAAATTAAAATAAGTTGAAGTACTAAAATTAAAACTGAAATAAAAATAAAATTAAGCCACAACAGTAATAATTGAAACAAAAATGAATACAGTATTGTTACTAAAATAACACTCTTTATGAACAGCCCAAAGGCATCGTCTTTTTTAAAATAAATTAATTCGGTGCTAGCTACTCCATGCTTCAATTCTGCAGGTGGTAAACACGATATCGACAGCACTTTGATCGCACTTGCCAAATAGGCTTTACATCAAAGAGAGAACCATAAAAGGAGAAAACAGGTGAGAAAGAGAAAACAGAAGATATGAAGGGGGAGACAGTGGACAGAAAGAAAAATAGAGTGAATAGGAGGATGACAGTCATTATTGCTTCTAATGGCCGAAAGCCTGAACCATGTGATACTGGCTACACTTGGCAGGCTTCGGTATCATCTGCTCATTTACAATGGCTTTTCTTTCTCAGCCACACAGGGAACTGCTCTTTTGTTTCTAAGCTTTTTCCAGTTAATTTTGTGAAATTTGCTCATTTTCTTCCAATAACATCCCAGCTGTGAACCGAAAATGTTGGAACCAGCGACACCACATGAGTGACAACAGCATTCACATGTGCTGTTTTGGTTCTGAAGCATTAGGAAACTCAATATCTCAATGTGGTTCTTTAAAGATTAATAGGAGGTTAGTAAGATTTATTATTCATTGTTTTCAGAAAGGGCTCATGCTTGACTTGATGTGGCCTGAGGTCTTTTGTCATCGGCTTTTGTCACGCGTGACTCAGTCGTATGTTTCTTTTATCGGGCCTCAATATTGCATGTCATCTGTCTCTTGCTTTCCCTGTTTGTCCAGCCTATTGCTGTGGTCACAATTCTTCATCGGGGAAAGGAAAATCTATTGAAGGTCTTCAGACGTGACTGACGTCACCTTCCCAAAATTCCCTCACCATTTCGAGTGACTTTGTGCATGTTTTTTATTTTTTAGTGGCAGGATTTATCAGGTAACGGATGAGCTCGGGTCAAATCTCTGGCTTATAAATTAATCACGCACGTTGTGGAAAAGCAGGATTTGTATGTGAGCAGATTCCTTCTCCCTATCAAACGGCCTCTGATTTCTAAACCCAGATTAACCTCTATTTTTAGGGGCATGCAAGTTTGTTTTGCATTATTGATGCTTTTTGCTGTTGCTTTTTGGAGGCTTGTCTCAAAGACATGTCCCAAAGTCTAATGAAGGTCTTTGCCAGTGCATGTCTCACTTCTTCCAAATTGATGCCCCTTGGTACTCTTTAAATAGCCTAAGTCTGTTTTTTTTTCTCAGATACAATGCTGAAGAACACCCAATTTATGAATGAGAGCTCTGCAAACAGGCCACAGCAAGTTTTATGTCCACCAAAAAAAAATAAAATAAATCAATCAATCAATCTATCATGTTGCATAAAAAATAAGAATAACAGAGAAACTATTATATATATATTTTATTAAAAAATTATTTATTTTATAATCTTTATTTTTTTATAATAGTAACCAATATTTGAATAAATAAAAACGTTTACCACTTGTAACGTTTACTTAAGGGATAGTTCACCCAAAAATTTTTTTCTGCTGCTGTTCCAAAACCGGTAGGTTTCTTTAGTTCTTTATTGATTTTTTATTAACCAGTTGGTTTGGCAGCCATGGACTTCCATAATATGAAAAAAATACTATGAAGTCATGGTACCTCAACTGTTGGATTTACCCACATTCTCAAATATCTGCTTTTGTGTTCAAAAAGACAGAAAAACTCATACAGGTTTGGCAAAAAATTGAGGAATGATTAACAGAATGAATTTTTTTGCCGTGAACCATCTCTTAGAAAACTCGTAAATGTTAAACTTATTTATTCAATTTTGGTTCTAAGCGGGGGGGGGTAACTGATAACAGATTTTAACATTTGTAGTTGAACTGTCCTGACGCTCATCAAGTGCTTATATATATAATAATAGATTGATATATACAGTGGGTTACGGAAAGTATTCAGACCCCCGAATTTTCACTCTTTGTTATATTTGCAGCCATTTGCTAAAATCATTTAAGTTAATTTTTTTCCTCATTAATGTACACACAGCACACCAT
The DNA here is from genome assembly GCA_018155175.1 of Sinocyclocheilus anophthalmus. Taxonomy (NCBI): domain Eukaryota; kingdom Metazoa; phylum Chordata; class Actinopteri; order Cypriniformes; family Cyprinidae; genus Sinocyclocheilus; species Sinocyclocheilus anophthalmus. Next base: position 258,790 of record JADLZN010012097.1, on the reverse strand, counting down.
ATTGACAGAAAAACACAGAATTGTTGACATTTTTGCAGATTTATTAAAAAAGAAAAACTGAAATATCACATGGTACTAAGTATTCAGACCCTTTGCTCAGTATTTAATAGAAGCACCCTTTTGATCTAATACAGCCATGAGTCTTTTTGGGAAAGATGCAACAAGTTTTTCACACATGGATTTGGGGATCCTCTGCCATTACTCATTGCAGATCCTCTCCAGTTCTGTCAGTTTGGATGGTAAACCTTGGTGGACAGCCATTTTTAGGTCTCTCCAGAGATGCTCAATTGGGTTTAAGTCAGGGCTCTGGCTGGGCCATTCAAGAACAGTCACAGAGTTGTTGTGAAGCCACTCCTTCGTTATTTTAGCTGTGTGCTTAGGGTCATTGTCTTGTTGGAAGGTAAACCTTCGGCCCAGTCTGAGGTCCTGAGCACTCTGGAGAAGGTTTTCGTCCAGGATATCTCTGTACTTGGCCGCATTCATCTTTCCCTTGATTGCAACCAGTCATCCTGTCCCTGCAGCTGAAAAACACCCCCACAGCATGATGATGCCACCACCATGCTTCACTGTTGGGTCTGTATTGGACAGGTGATGAGCAGTGCCTGGTTTTCTCCACACATACCGCTTAGAATTAAGGCCAAAAAGTTCTATCTTGGTCTCATCAGACCAGAGAATCTTATTTCTCACCATCTTGGAGTCCTTCAGGTGTTTTTTAGCAAACTCCATGCGGGCTTTCATGTGTCTTGCACTGAGGAGAGCCTTCCGTCGGGCCACTCTGCCATAAAGGCCCGAATGGTGGAGGGCTGCAGTGATGGTTGACTTTACAACTTTCTCCCATCTCCCGACTGCATCTCGGGAGCTCAGCCACAGTGATCTTTGGGTTTTTCTTTACCTCTCTCACCAAGGCTCTTCTCCCCGATAGCTCACTTTGGCCGGACGACCAGCTCTAGGAAGGATTCTGGTTGTCCCAAACGTCTTCCATTTAAGGATTAAGGAGGCCACTGTGTCTTAGGAACCTTAAGTGCAGCAGAATTTTTTTTTAACCGTGGCAGATCTGTGCCTTGCCACAATTCGGTCTCTGAGCTCTTCAGGCAGTTCCTTTGACCTCCTGATTCTCATTTGCTCTGACATGCACTGTGAGCTGTAAGGTCTTTTATAGACAGGTGTGTGGTTTGCCTAATCAAGTCCAATCAGTATAATCAAAAACAGCTGGACTCAAATGAAGGTGTAGAAACACCTCAAGGATGATCAGAAGAAATGGACAAAACCTGAGTTAAATATGTGAGTGTCACAGCAAAGGGTCTGAATACTTAGGACCATGTGATATTTCAGTTTTAAATTTTTAATAAATCTGCAAAAATGTCAAAAATTCTGTGTTTTTCTCTCAATATGGGGTGCTGTGTGTACATTAATGAGGAAAAAAAAATAACTTAAATGATTTGAGCAAATGGCTGAATTGATAACAAAGAGTGAAAATTAAGGGGGTCTGAATACTTTCCATACACACTGTATATATATATATATATTATATATATATATTATATATATATATTATATATATATATCTATATTATATACTAATAAGTTATGATGGGTAGCAGTGTTCCAAATTCATTTGAGTTGGATCTTTTCAGTGACTCATAAAATTCATAAGTTCATAAAATCAGTTTGAATGATTAGTTCACAATCCAGTTCATAAATTCAACTCACTGATTCGGTTTTTGAGTTAACAGCTCACATTTCGGAAGATGATCAATCAGAACGTTTACATGGACAACAATACTCTGATTTTAATACGATTAAGACAATACTCTGATTAAGAATCTACCATGTAAACAGATATATTTTTGATTACCTTAATCCGGCTAAGGTCATAATCGAAGTAAACACTAATCGAGTTAAGACATGTGGAGTATTCTTATTTTAGTCGCATTACTGAAGTGCAGTAAAGACATGTAAACCCCTTAATCACATTATTACCGTCGTGTAGTATTTTGCGACAGGATACACACACGGCAGTGTTCAACCGTTTGACGGCAAACAAAAGAATGGCTTCAACAACGCCGTCATCTGTTTGCATGTATAGCATGACAAAAAACTAACTGCACTTGAAGCTTTCCGAAAGTAACATGAAACACCCAAAACTGTATATGGCATCATAACTAAGACGAACTATGTGTTTACACGTGCAACTCCAAAGGGGACGTTGGCAGGGGTTTAGCGGCGACGTAATGCGCGTACATTTAATCGAACTATGTACTATAACATGTAAAACGGGAACATACAAGGAATATTCTAAAATCAACTCATGTAAACACCTTAATCATAATATTGTCTTATTTAGAATAAGGTAAATAATTAGATTACTGATGTCCATGTAAACATAGTCAGTGAGAAACAACTTTACGTTTACATTTCTCACACAGCTATCGAGGGACTTCAAAACTCATGATTCTTTTTATTTTGACAGCCTGATTCACTTTTATTATATGAAATGGTCATTTTAATTTTTATGTACATTATTGCTTTAAAGAACCCAATTCCACACTGAAATGAAGTTGTAGCTGCTGTAGAGAGACAGAAAAGTGCATTCGAGCATATACAACCATTGTGCCGGGGTCACATCTTCTATGCTTGTCTTTAGCATTCACCAGTAGGACAGATGGTCATCACATGGCAACCATCCCACCTCTGACAATACAGCTTGTCTGTCATTCGGTAGTCAAGGCTACAGTTACAAAAGCAAAACGGCTTGTCAAACCTCTCTCAATACGAGTACTCGATATACCTCCACACTCGATTATACTGCAACCAACAGCAGAAGCAATATCAAATAATGAATTCTTTCAACTTTTTAGAGCTCCCAAATAAAAATAACCAAGGTGGATATTATTAACCAAAGATGCCTGTTTGGTCCGAAGCACAGACAATTATTTGATACAGGATCGGTGGATATTTATAAAGCAAAGCCGAGAGCTTTTCTCATTCGCTCAGATCCATTACAGCCAAGTGCATCGGCCTCATCGGAGGCACCAGCCAGGGGTTTTTAGCATGAGATAGGATTCTTGAAAGCATCTATTTTAGTTCATGGATGTATGCCGTTATCAGCGGCCAGGACATTTTGTGTGGTTCTTTAGGCCAGTCCGGCGCCCGTCAAAATACGTCTGGCTTTGGTTTTTACAAGACACAGAGGCTACATTAATGCAATTACAGCATGTGCATGTGTGTATATACAGTACACTGACCTCTGAACATTTCAGCGTTACAAAAAAATCTCTTCTATTGTTTGAGAGCGTTCAGAGAGCTGACTCATGTCTGCTCACGGCAGACATAAAAACTGGCTATTTTTCACTTTGTGCCGAGGAAGATTTCTTCACATTAGGTGGCATGAGTAATACCACCAACGTAGCAGTGTTCGCTAATTACTTCACTTGTGTTTGGTTTGGCTTGTTGTCAAACATTAGATTCGCACTTGCGAAACGACAATAGTCGTTAACAACAAGTCTTTAACCTGTGCTAAACAGATGTAGAGAAGCAAAACATTAATTTATGACTGAACATTTTATATGTGTTGCAGAGTTTGTAGCCATTTCAGGCACATGTCCGGTCTGCCAAGGTAGACACGGACTGACGTTTCGTTATTTATCAGAAGCATCTTCTTGACCAGTGGATATCAAAACAGCCCACAGGTGATATGTACTGTAGAAAGATTTTGACAGCTTATCAGAATAAGAGTAATTTAGCATCAAAGAGATGATCAATTAAAGGTAAAATAATATACATAACTAAAAAAAATGAATAATATAAAAACAAACAAACAGTGATAGCCTTGAGGATTAAGCATACAAAGTCATTTTCCTTTTTTTCCCTCAGATTTGGAATTAATTAAATAAGCAGTCAGTCCAAATACTGCCGTTTTGTCCTTCAATTCTTCACATGTCTGCTTAACACTGGGTGTCTTGTTACGTAACACTGAAGGTTTGAAATCATAATGCGATTCTTCTCGCTGTACGAGCTGTGTGCTGCATCTTCTGCCAAGCAACTGAAAATCTCTCACGAGTTCAGTGCTCTGGTGAAGAGAGAGAATGAAGGACATACTGAGACTGCAGTGCAGAGTATCACAAACTAGAGCTGATAATAATTTTGTGAGTTTTTCAAAATGTCACTAACATTTTACATTATGATTATATAACATCAGCTGAGCAATGATATGTGGTGTAATGGTTTACTGTAGGCTGACAAACAAAATGTTGCTCTAGCGGTCCAGTGATACATGCTCATAATTAATAATGCTGATATTTTTATAATTTAGATGTCTATACACTACCGTTCAACAGTTTGGGGTCGATAAGACTTTTCAAATGTTTTTGGAAGCTGCATTTATTTGACCAAAAAACAGTAAAAACAGTAATATTGAAAAATAATATTACAATTCCAAAAACTTTTAAAAGTGTAATTTATTCCTGTGATACAAAGCAGAATTTTCAGCATCATTACTCCAGTCAGTGTCACATGATCCTTCAGAAATCATCTAAGGTCCTGATTTGTTGATCGAGAAACATGTCCTTATCATAATCAATCTTCAAAATCAGGCTCGCTTAATATTTTTGTGGAAACGGTGATTATTTTTTTTTCAGATTCTTTGCTCAATGGATAGTTCAAAGGCATTGATTTGAAATAGAAATGTTTATTTATGAGGTTTAGCAACTGACATAATTTGTGTTTTATCCACTATCCAATGAGCTGTTTGAGGACTTTTGGAACACAAAGGATAGTTAATACTTCTATTAGCTTGCTAGATTGTTAGCAATACACATTAATAAAGTGCACACTGTGTAATTGCTGGGACAAGCAGGCCGCTAGTGGTACTGCATCAACAAACACCTTCAAACGGCTGCCGCGATTTCATTCACCCCTATGGTGGCTCCATTCACATGTTTTCCAAACACAAGCTAATTCCCGAGGGTTCAAGTGCTGCTGCCTCAGCAATTACAGCCTGTACCTTTAATTAGCTTTCTGCGTATTGTACAAGCAAAGCAAAGCAGAATGTCGCACACAGATGCTTGTAAACATACAACTCTCACATAAGAGAGGGAAACCTTCTCATGTTACAAACGCCCTCTTGCCTTTTCGGTCCTGTGGCTCTTTGCCTCCTCATCCAGAGAGCAAATCGCGAGCCATGCTGCGCTGTCACAGGGCGGCAATCCAGCAGGAAGTGTTGGCGGTGATATATCAAAAGCGACAGGAAAATGAGCTGTAGTGCATCATGTGCAGACTGCAGGCGCGAGCTGTACTGATCACTAAAGGAAGTCTGTTAGACAGGACCCAGAGAAACATCACAAATATCTGAGGGCCGTCGCAATGAGGGCATTCCAGCAGAAAAGAGCAGGAATTTAATCTTGCCAGTCCTGCTACATCATCTTCATGCTGAACAGGGATAGCATTTTCCTGCTATCGGGAATAGAGTCAGGATAGGAAGGAATGTGAAGGTGCTTTTGAAGTGGTTGTAAAGTCAATTTATAGGTAAATCTTTCATAGATAAGGTAATCGAAATGGTTAAGCCATATAAGTTTGACCAGAAATACACTCAAAAGACCAAATGTTGTGTTGTGGATGCTGAACTTCAGAATGGGATGCTGTTGTATCCAAACCAGGAAATTCATGCTGGTTTTTCATTTGTAATTTTGCTGGGAGAAAAACGGTTTTGCCTTCAAGTGGTCCCACTTTAACACGTCACTTTCTGTCTCCCCTGCAGGTTCTACTGGGACTTGATAATGCTCATCATGATGATGGGGAATCTAATTATCATTCCTGTGGGAATTACCTTCTTTTCCGAGCAAACCACCACCAGCTGGCTCATCTTCAACGTGGCCTCGGACACCATCTTCCTGGTGGACCTGGTCATGAACTTCCGAACGGGAATTGTGAACGAGGAGAGCTCAGAGATCATCCTGGACCCAAAGGTCATTAAGATGAACTACCTGAAGAGTTGGTTCGTGGTAGACTTCCTGTCCTCCATCCCGGTGGATTATATCTTTCTAATAGTGGAGAAAGGCTTCGATTCGGAGGTCTACAAGACGGCCCGAGCGCTGCGTATCGTACGCTTCACCAAAATCCTCAGCTTGCTCCGTCTTCTCAGGCTTTCACGCCTCATCAGATACATTCACCAGTGGGAGGAGGTGAGGGGACAGCGTGTGTATGAGTGTGTGAGTGAACGAGCTATGACGCAGATGGCCTTTAGTAACATGTCTTGGATTTGCTAGCTTCCAGTATGAACAAGAAGAGATGTTAGTTGACGTTGTGCGCGTTTAGGTGTGTGTGCATGTGTTTGACGCAATCAACCCAAGGTTCTTTGATCTCAGGTGTTGTTCTGCAGCACGCACCCCCCTCCGAGACCTCTGACGCACACTCTTTAGAGGTGGAGATACTTATTTGGGGGTTAAGATAAGCATATCTGCCACTTAGCCCTCGGCGACACCTCAAGAGCCGCATTGGGGAGAGAGAGCTGGAAGAGGAACTGACCTCTTCAACGCTGCGAGAGCAGTTGATCAAAACTATTAAATGCCTCGGCATTCATGCTAGAGCACTTCACTCCCACCTCTGTCTGAGACACCCTAAGCTAAAATACAAAGCATTAATCTTCACATGACGCATATGGTTTGCAAGCCCTCCCCAACTGGCTGGTTTCACAAGAGCATTGTTGCACTTTAAGGTCACTTTAATCAGAAAAGCCCTGCATGTTTCTGCTTCTCACCTGCTATTATCCCTAGCAAAGTTAACCCAACTCAGACAACCTTTTCTCGCCGTGCTTGATAAAAAAAAGATATGGTTCGCTGATCCATCCAAGGTAAAAATGCAACATCAGTGGTGCAGAGGAGGTTTGAAAGCTGGAGAAGTAATTCGAGATCGCTCTTTGTTTTGGTGCCCTGCGGGTTATTAAACTCTTAAAGCCAGTTCGTCTTCCTCTTCAGCTGGCAGACACCCAAGTCTGGACCGGTAGAGAGCAGAGTCGACGCTTTCTGATCTTACCTAATTGAAATACAGATGTACCTCTCAGGAAGAGTAAAACAAACTGACAGTAATCACGGCTGATTCATTACTATTGTTTTCTGCTGCAATCTACCATTGGATTAGTTAAGACAGGGACTCCATTAACATTTTTCTTTACGCTTGTGCAGAGAGAAAACAAAGACATTGCCAAAAACACCTAGTGCTAAAAACGCAGCCCAGAATTTACCATCATGATGCTAAGGTGTTGTGTGTGATTTCCAAACTGTTGCTATGTGGTTTCTAGCATGATTTGGGTGGTTACTTAATAGTCCGATTTAAAATAGCCCACTGAAGTCAATGTAAATCTAGGCGATTTCCTACGCAGTCACATTGTAAAAACATGCCATTGGCGACATTTCTGCAAAATGATTATACGTTGATTCTTGCATGCTTTTTCAACACTTTCAAAGTGCAATGTCCACATTGTCCAGTGGGACTAAAAGCATTCATTTTTTTCTGAAATATATTAACTTGAATCTGGCAACATTTTATTACATTGCCTGCACATACAGTGGTAGTTTGGAAATGAAATATCCAGTGAGTGGAGCTAAAAAGGTTAAAGGGTTAGTTCACCCAAAAATGTGAATAAGCCCATAAATTACTCACCCTCAAGTCATCCTAGGTGTATATGACTTTTCTTCTTTCAGATGAATCCAGTCGGATTTATATTAAAAATTGTCTTTGATCTTTTGAGCTGTTTCATGGCACTCAGCGGGTGGTGCATGCATCAGTCCAAAAGAAGTTACATAAAAAGCACCCATCCACTAAAAAAAGTGTCTAACACGGCTCCGGGGGGTGAACAAAGACCTTCTGTATCGATGCGTTTTTGTAAGAAAAATAACCATATTCAAAACGTAATAATCACTTTTATGTAGCTTGCGCTCACTGTTGTACACTGAAGCAGCTCCGGGTGGATTACGTATGAGGTCGGCTTTGCGCGTGCCCCGCTCATAAGTGAATGCCCCCGAAGCGAAGGGTGATCTATCAAACAAACAAAGGTCCCTTATTAGAATAGCCAACAATGAGATTTGTAAAGAAGAATGTTCGGATGATTTCGATAAGCCAAGAGGACCCTTTGCTTCCTTTGTCCTGTTAACAAACATTGGTTTCACGATACTATCACCATCGCATGCGTCAGCGCTGACCTCATACCTCATCCCGCCCGAACTGCTTCCATGTCCACTTTTTGGCACACGCTACATTAAGTTTAACGTTTTTGGAATATGGTATTTTTTCTTACAAAACTCATCGATTCGACTACAAATGCCTTTGTTCACCCCTGGAATCCGTGTGAACACTTTTTTTTTTGTTTCTTTAAGGGGTGCATTTTATTTAACTGCTTTTGGACGGATGCGTGCAACACCCGTTGAGTGCCATGAAACAACTTGAAAGCTCAAAGACAATTTTTAATATAACTCCAAATGGATTCATCTGAAAGAAGAACGTGTCTCGACGTGCTTCACAGGACTCGGAGCTTTAGCTACCTGGTACTAATTTAAGGTTGAAAACTAAAACAAGCAAGTTTAACCAAAAGCCTTACAAATGAGCTTAGTAAGTTTAGAGTTTTTTTTAAATGGGGTGAGAACCAGCCAACGGTCAAAATGGTGTGTTCAGTGTTTACAAAATCCGATCTGCACGGAGCAACTGAACACCAAACATACAAGCAATGGGTGGGGGGGGGGGGGGGAGCTTAGTGTGGAGGGGGGTGGGTGTTTTGGGGGTAAAAACACCCCAAAACCCGCGATATTAGGTACGCACTAAGTTACTGAGCGCAGGATCAACAAACAAGTTTTTTGTGGGGGGGGGGGGGGGGGGGGGGGGGGGGGGAGGGGAGAATGCTGAGGGGGGGGCGGGTGGGGGTGGTTTTTTGGGGGGGGGGGGGGTTTTTTGGTAGTGGTGTGGGGGGAAAGCAGGGGGTGGGGGAAAGGGGTTGAGGATGGACGAGGGGTTTTTCTATTGGTGAGGGTCTTCCTTCTTCCCCCAAAAAGACCACAAACACCAAAAATAAATAAAAAACACATATAGGGTTTATATTATTTATTTGTATGTGGCAAAGGAACCGTGGGCAAAAGGGGAAATATGTCTTTATTAATCAAAAATCTCACTGTAATTCTAATCATAAAACAACCTAGGCTACTTAAAAACATGCCTCTACCTCCATTTAAAAATAAATTAATCTAAATGTAGATAGAGGCATGTCTAAATGCTAATGGTTTGGGGCGAGAAACATGCAAAAGCTTAGGGTTAAGTGTGTGTTTGAACCTTTAACCCTAAAAATGACCTAATTATGACCAAATAATGCAGTAAAAGGAATAAATGTTGATGATGTTTTAAAGCCACTAGTATTCATTTCAGTTGTAAAATTCTGCCAATTCCATGTATAGGTCCATTTTCTTTTGTTTTTAAATGTAGGTAGAGGCATGTTTTTCTTAGTAGCCCAGGTTGTATTTTTATGTCTTTTTTAATATCTACCATGCAAAATGATAAGTCAGATGGCTTAGAATATTAATAGCACATCTCTTCTCAAAAAGCCATGAGGTGTCATTCACATCTAAATGCTAATGTTTTGGGGCGAGAAACATGAAAAATGTAGGGTTAAGTTTGTGTTTGAACCTTTAACCCTAAATATGACCAAATAATGCAGTAAAATGTACATTTTAAAGTAGTAATCCAGAACCACAGGCTAAAACGGGCCAGAAGCTTTACTAAGCACTTATTTACGGTATCCCCGGAAGCATCCGCATTATACACACCATTTACCCTCTCTCATGCTGCACTGATGCATTCTGGGAACTCACTGTCAGCCCTATCTCTCCCTGTCTTCGGCTTTCTGATCAGTCAGATCTCTGTCATTCGGCCTTGGGCTGTATGTTCTTTACAAAAATTGTTCAAGCCTATATATAAAAAAACAAGGTGCTACTTGCATATTTATATCTATACATATTGCATGATAAATGCATTACTGCATATTTCCACACTGTGTTTGTGTTTATTCCCGACCTCGGGTTGTGCTCCTGGCACATGCTGTGATTCCAGGGTTCGCTATCTCTGTCCAAATCCTGCCGTGAGCAGGTCTGTGTGCTATATACCGCAGTGTGTACGCCTCTGTGGATTAACCGCCATGTTGAATGAAGTCACGGTACCCTGATCCGCTCAAACACAGCTGTGGCGTGAGTTAGCGCGTGGATCACGATGCCGCAGTGTGATATGGTGCAGAGTCTAAATGGGCTTTAATTAAACCTGGAGTGTGAATCAAGAGGTCGACGCAGAGCAGACGTTATGTTCGGTAGAGCTCGAAGGGTTTACAGAAAATGTGGTTATATTGGGTTGCTCATGCACATGCAGTCTCGCATTTGTTTCTTATACATATGCTGTATGCACATGCATATCTCTTTCCTTTCTCCATATCTCGGACTAATTTCCTTACCTACTCCTTCTTCTTTGCATTATCTAGAATTGCTTCTTTTTGTTTTCACTTAACCCTGTGTTATCACTCTTTGACTTCCTGTCTCTCACTTCCTCTGTGTCTGTTTCTCTCGTTCTCTCTCTGTTTCTCCTGATGAGACACCTAAATCGAGGGGGAGGGGAGGTGGAATAGTGCACACAATATGCTACAAAGAAGGTTTTCTGTATTATTTTTGTGTAAATGGTTTGTAAATCTATTAATGTTTGCATTGAACTGAATGTGGCCATTTACATAACAATGGTTTCACGTACAATTCATTCTGCTCGTGTTTCATGAATTAGGTCTATTGACCAGAATTTCTTGCATTCCTTGCATTCCTTGCTATAATTATTCAACACTGTAGAACTGTGTTCACACGGATCTTTCTGTTTTGATTTATAATAGTGATAGATAGACCAATATGTCACATCAGATCTTTTAAATTCTTTTTTTTGTAAAAACATTACAGTTTAAAGGTTTGGAGTTAGTAAGATTTTTTTTTAACGTTCGCTTATGCTCACCAAGGCTGCATTTATTTGATCATTTGATCAGTAAAATAGTGAAATATTATTACAATTCAAAATAACAGTTTTCTATTTGAATATACTTTAAAATGTAATTTATTCCTGTGATGCAAAGCGAAATTTTCAGCATCATTACTCCAGTCTTCAGTGTCACATGATCCTTCAGAAATCATTCTAATATTCTGATCTGCTGCTCAAGACACTTTTCTTATTATTATCACTGTTAAAAACAGTTGTGCTACTTAATATTTTAGTAAATAAATTCTTTAAAGAAACAAAGATTAAAAGAACAGCATTTATTTGAAATATAATTTTTTTGTAACATTATAAATGTTTTACTTTCATTTTTGATCAATTTAATGCATCCTCACTTAATAAAAGTATTATTATTTTTTAAATCATATTTCAAACTTTTGAATGGTAGTGTATTACAATGGCATTGTTTTAATACAACAGTTACATAAACAAGAAGTAGTGGCTGAAACTAATTCACAACCATTAGGAATCTCCTCAAAGGCTATCAGCTGACACGGGTAATGCAACCACTGAGACAAAATGACATGTTATAGAAGCTCCTCTTTTCTCTTCAAGGGGATCATCATTCTTGCTTTATATTCTGTCTCTGAAATGCTCTTAAAAGCTTATCTTATGCTATTTGGATTGGGACAGAGAGGAACAGGCATGTATGGGTGGTATATTAAAAAGAAAGAATGGAAAGAAAAGAAATGGAGAAAAAACAGGAGGGATTGGATATTCAGTGAGATTTTGGAAAACTAAACAGACGAGGTGTTGGGGAACAAGTGATGCGCGAAGCCGCCAAGTCAATGAGGGTCACATCTGTCCATTTGCTCTCACACCAGCGTTTTGTCTGCTCTGGAGGCCTGATGGTGTGTTGATGTGTGTATAACCCACAACAAAACCCAGCTGTTCCCTCTCATTGCCCAGCCCAGGTAACTTCACCATCTAAACCACAATAGTGGGTACGGAAAGTATTCAGCACCCCTTAAATTTTTTCACTCTTTGTTATATTGCAGCCTTTGCTAAATCATTTAAGTTAATTTTTTTTCCTCAATGTAAACACAGCATCCCATATTGACAGAAAACACAGAATTGTTTGACATTTTTGCAGATTTATTAAAAAGAAAAACTGAAATATCTCATGGTCCTAAGTATTCAGACCCTTTGCTCAGTATTTAGTAGAAGCACCCTTTTGATCTAATACAGCCATGAGTCTTTTTGGGAAAGATGCAACAAGTTTTTCACACCTGGATTTGGGATCCTCTGCCATTCCTCCTTGCAGATCCTCTTTAGTTCTGTCAGGTTGGATGGTAAACTTTGGTGGTCAGCCATTTTTAGGTCTCTCCAGAGATGCTCAATGGGTTTAAGTCAGGGCTCTGGCTGGGCCATGCAAGAACAGTCACTGAGTTGTTGTGAAGCCACTCCTTCGTTATTTTTAGCTGTGTGCTTAGGGTCAGTGTCTTGTTGGAAGGTAAACCTTCGCCCCAGTCTGAGATCCTGAGCACTCTGGAGAAGGGTTTCGTCCAGGATATCCCTGTACTTGGCCGCATTCATCGTTCCCTCGATTGCAACCAGTCGTCCTGTCCCTTCAGCTGAAAAACACCCCCCCAGCATGATGCTGCCACCACCTTCACTGTTGGGACTGTATTGACAGGTGATGAGCAGTGCCTGGTTTTCCTCACACATACCGCTTAGAATTAAGGCCAAAAAAATCTATCTTGGTCTCATCAGACCAGAGAATCTTATTTCTCACCATCTTGGAGTCCTTCAGGTGTTTTTTTTTTTAGCAAACTCCATGCGGGCTTTCGTGTGTTTTGCACTGAGGAGAGGCTTCCGTCGGTGCCACTCTGCCATAAAGCCCCGACTGGTGGAGGGCTGCCGTGCTGGTTGACTTTCTACAACTTTCTCCCAACTTTCTCCCATCTCCCGACTGCATCTCGGGAGCTCAGCCACAGTGATCTTTGGGTTCTCTTTACCTCTCTCACCAAGGCTCTTCTCCCCCGATACCTCAGTTTGGCCGGACGGCCAGCTCTAAAAAGGGTTCTGGTCATCCCAAACGTCTCCATTTAAGGATTAGTGAGGCCACTGTGCTCTTAGGAACCTTAAGTTGCAGCAGAAATTTTTTTGTAACCTTGCCAGATCTGTGCCTTTCCACAATTCTGTCTCTGAGCTCTTCAGGCATTTCCTTTGACCTCATGATTCTCATTTTCTCTGACATGCATTGTGAGCTGTAAGGTCTTATATAGACGTGTGTGGCTTTCCTAATCAGGTCCAATCAGTATAATCAAACACAGCTGGACTCAAATTAAGGTGTATAACCATCTCAAGGATGATCAGAAGAATGGACAGCACCTGAGTTAAATATATGAGTGTCACAGCAAAGGGTCTGAATACTTAGGACCATGTGATATTTTAGTTTTCTTTTTCATAAATCTCCAAAAATGTCAACAATTCTGTTTTTTCTGTCAATATGGGGTGCTGTCAGTGTACATTAATGAGGAAAAAAAGTTACTTAAATGATTTTAGCAAATGGCAGCAATATAACAAAGAGTGAAAAATGTAAGGGGTTTCTGAATACTTTCCGTACCACTGTAAACTATACCTGTTGTGTGTGTGTGTGTTTGTGGTGTGTGTGTGTATAATATATATATATATATAAAAATGTACACCTGTTATAATCTTATACTTTAATTTAATTTAAAGCAATCCAAATTCATATAAAAATGTCTTAACTATTGGCAGCAGAAACAAAAACTAGAAGGAATATTGTTAATACGCAATTATTAACATCCATACTTCATCCATATTCAGATTTCAACACAATCTCCCTCCCCAAACTAAGTTATGATATCACATCCATATGCACATTAACATTCGCCTTGCAATATTTGCATATCAATGCATATTCAGTATTTACATGCTTGGTCTGTCCTGATAAACGACAGTGTTAAGTATGCCAGTATACAGAGGTTTGCCAAGCATAACAGAGCTATTAACATATAGAAGTCTCAAAGATACAGTAGAAAAAAACAGCCTGTAGAAAGAGGGTGAAAATTGAATGTGTAAAGAAAAATGACAACCGTTTTGGTGTCAGATATCTTAAATACCATTGTGAGAGGACTTCAAAATAAAAAGTGCAGAATAGGCCAGAAATAGCTGAAATGATCAAACCTTAATTTCTTTAAATGGGGGTTGCATTTTAACCACATCATGCATCCGAACCAAGCAGGTCACAGAAGATCATGAACAACAGTCAGATGATGCTGTCTCTTTAAGCATGTCTCAACCTGGGAGGAATTTAAGCAGAATGATTCATCAGTGAGCTGGTAAATTGGATCTAAAAGGGGCAAGTCAGACCCACGTACTGAGCTCACTTAGGGAAGAAGGAGCACCGTAGGGGGGCAGAGAGGTACTTAATGACGACAGTGTTAGTAAACTGGTCTGGAGACGAGTCATCCGACAAGGCCCAATTTCACCTGCAGGTTTTTTTTTAGGACAGTGAGGATCCTTAGGGTCCTTGTGCAGGTTTCGAAATGGACTGTGCCCTTGAAGAAAGCCTCAAAAATCTGAAATTAAGGAATCAATTATCAGTTTATTCATTTAAAGGGGTCATATGATGCTTTTTTTAAAGATCATTATTTTGTGTATTTGGTGTAACAGAATATGTTGACATGCTTTAATGTTCAAAAAACACATTATTTTTTCAAATACTGTACATTATTGTAGGTCGTATATGCCCCGCTTCTCTCAAATGCTTTGTTTTCTACAAATTCCCTCCTTCCGACAAGCGCAGTCTGCTCTGATTGGCCAGCTGACCCAGTGCACTTTGATTGGCCGAACACCGCAAGCACTCTCGGAAATGTAACGCCCCTTACCATAATCGCGAGCTTCATCTTTCAAAATAAATGTAAAGACAGAGCCCGAAAGGGGAACAGAGTCGCGGACAGACACGTGATGAAGCTGGTATGTTGTGCATTACCCGCAGCCACGGTTGACAGAAGCTGACTCCCTGTGATGTGACCCCCCCTCCCTCATCCTCTCCTCACTCTACTATCTCGCTCTCCTCTTCTCTCTCTCTCTCTCCTCACTCTCTCTCTCTCTCTCAAACGAAATCGCACTCGCACTCGCACTCGCACTCTCTCACTCTCACTCGCACTCGCACTCGCACTCGCACTCTCACACACACTCTCACTCGCACACTCACACTCGCACGTTCGCACACTCTACATCTCACTCTCCTCTCACTCTCAATCTCGGCACACACACACACACACGATGCGCAAAACTTTTTTTTGAACAGTCAATAGCAAATACTTAATTTAATAACAAAACAGTAGCTGATTCAGGAGCGCCAGATTGTCATAGCAAAGTCAAATTGACCTCCTCTTCCTAGTTCACGAAACGTTTGTCCATAAAATGCGTTGCTGTTCTGTTGTAAGTCATCTTAAAGATTTCTAAATGCCTCTACTTTCGGAAGGCCAAATAAAGTGCATTTGCTTTCGCCTAGAAACACACAGTGTCTCCCTGACATGGCTGCTTCAACACTTACTGCGGTTACTGAAACCACGCTTTCTTTCTTTGCATGAACATTTGGGCAGAATTATGCTAATATTTTTACATAGTGAGGTAGATATGTGGGGGTTTGTTAGAACGAGCCGTTTTAGGGGGGTTTGGCAGAGTCTTAACTTTGATAAAGTTGTTTTTTTGGTTTTGAGACTTTAGTCTTTGCAATTTCAGGGATTTTATCTATGCACAATCAGTTTGTAACGCTCCAAAGAGAAAGGAAAATTGAAATCGCAGCATAATACCCTTTTAAAATAAAATGCAAATAATCTAAATAATGCTATTTCAAAAGACATTTTAAATTGTTTTTCATTGTATTCAATCAATTAATATCAATTAACAAAAATACAAAAAATGCATTAAGCTATTTATATAACAAATAAACATATATACACACAAACTACCCAGTGTGGTTAAAAAAGGAGGGAGGGGGAGGAAGAAAACGAGTATTAGAGCCAAGGGGGGAGGTAGGGGAAGGGGGTAGCAGAAGCGGGGGAGGTGGGTGGGCGTGAGGTGTCGTGGCAGGAAGAGGAATTGGTGGAAAGAAAGAGAAAGCTGTGTGCGAAAGCTAGAGCGGAGATATGGTGGGAGAGGGTGCGCGAACGGGGGTGCGTGAGACTGGAGAGAGGGTAAAAAGGGAGGGCCTGGGGGGGGGGCAGGGGAAGGAGAAACAAGAAGAGCAGGAGGTCGAAGAAAGAAGAAAACATAAAGAAGGAAAACAGGAAGAAGAATTCTATAAAAGTAAAGGTAAAGATTAGGGGAATAGAGTGAAGAATTTGGAAAATCATAATGAGAGGAAAGGACTAGAAAAAGGAAAAAAGACATCAATAATAAAATTTTTGAGGGAAGAAAGGTTAAAATAAAAATATAAAATATAATTTTTTTTGTAATGCAACCTAAGATGATTAAAAGTGCATAACTGTAGAAATGTCTATTGTTTGTTTATATAAACTGAGAAGCCCTTTAAGATCCCAGAAAATATTTAGTCTCTTTATACAAATATACGTACTGAATATTCCTTTAATTGTAACTTGATTCATTTTAAAGCATGTTTGTTTGGCGATTGTCTAGGTGCTCAGCACCTCAGAAATACACAGTGCATTCAAATGTCACAATCGACGGGTCAATACTGTCCTTTCTACAACAAAAGGTCACCAAATCCCAGAGTAAATGTTGCTCCTGAGAAGCGACTACATCACTTTGGTTGGTTTCAGTCTGACTGTTTTGTCGTTCACCTGTGTGTTTTTCAAAGCACCTGTGTCTGTTTCTGGTGACTCATCCCTTCTCCACAAACGTCCCACCCCTGCATGGCGCACAGGTGTCAGGAGGCAGTGCTAGGTGACGGAGTTAGTGCTAGGTGACGGCAGGTGAGGATATTGCCTGTTTGCCTCCTCTGCGAGATCTTGCATCTGTGCCAAGTAATAGAAACCGTAGCACAAACAGTTCAGTCACACCTTTAAGATGCGAGAGCAGGACGGCTTCTATCAGCATCCGCTCCCTGAAAGCAGAACTCGGCTGAGTCAGCTTGAGCTGGTTATCTTGACAGCAAGAATCCAGTGATTTATGCGCAGTTATTTCCTCAGATTTGGAGGAAACGTATTTACTTATTTATTTGTGTGCTAACATGAGGGCAAATAAAACAGCCTAGAAAACTGCTTTCATATTTTCATATCAACTTTTATGTCTCTTATGCTCACCAAAGCGACATTTATTTGCTCAAAAATACAGTAAAAAACGAAGACTTGGAAATAGTAAGTACAGTTTAAAATAACGGTTTTCTGTTTTAATATGTTTTAAAATGTAATTTATTCCTGTGATGTAGAAGCTGAATTTTCAGCATCATTACTCCAGTCTTCAATGTAACATGATTCTTCAGAAATCATTCTAATATGCTGATTTGATCAATTATTATTGGTGTTCAAACATTAATAATTGTTCTTATAATGACTGCTGAAAACCTATTTTTATGTGTGTGCTGCCTAACATTTTTGAGGATTCATTTGATTAATAGAAAGTCCAAAGTAGCAGCATTTATTTGAAATATAAATCTGTAATATGTAATAAATGTAATAGTGTAAATGTCACAAAAAAATACATTAAAAAAACAAAATTTTGAATGGTCATGTATGAAGGTTTTTGGGCTACAAAAGATATTTTTTATTAAATAATAAGAATAATAATAAACTTTATTAAGTATTTAAATGATTAAATTCCATTTGCTTTACAGGAATAAATTCATATAGTTAATACATATATTAGTTCATATTTTATTTTATGTCTAATAATACTATTTCATAGTATTACTGTTTCTACTGTATTTTTTTATTTTATGTTTTTACTTTTGACCTGTAGTGAACATTCACAAAGCCTCGAGAAAGTAAGTCTAAAAATGGCACCATTGAGTGGAGGTGAGATTTCAGATATGCAAATCGCAGGTTAAAGTGCCACTCCTAATTGGCTAAAGTATTGTTTCTGTACATGCTCGCTTACACAAGCCTCTTGAGCCACTGAATATCCTCATCACTCTGTGTGTGTGGTGTGTGTGTGTAAGCTGTCCTGTCTTCCTCGCAGGCTAAAAGCCATCATCACGCGGCGAGTGTATGTGACTGGCTGTTTGGACACGGCAGGTCTCTTTAGCAGGAAGTCTGTTTTAATGGTTTGGAAGTCCAATGCAGGCCTGAGAATCTAATCAATGCCTGTAGATGAGATTCATTCTCAAAAAACAATGCACACTTATAGTAACTTGGTATTAGGTAAGGTATGATTGGATTTTGAGTATTATAAGACGTTATATTTATTCATGTTGTACAGACCTCTTGACGTCAGTATCCACTGAATCTAGTGAATCCCGGAAGGAAATGTACAGATCATATTTGATCTTTAAATCGAAGATTATTAAGCTGCAATAAGAGAGACTCAGAAAATTCTTCAGAGAAGATTTCATGTGTTTGAAAATATTTACATAACGATTTAGTTCATTTTTACAATATATTCCCTTCAGAGTAATGTATTATTCTCTCTTCCATTAAAAAAAGAAAAAAAAAAGGAATGAAGTAACTGTCTGGTTAAGGAAATTGTGTTGTGTGTGTGTGTGTATAATAACATTTTAAATTGCATTTGTACAAAAACTTAAAAATGCATTTTTTGGAATGTTTTTTATATTTGAGAGACATTTCTTCACAGTTTTTTGATGATACTGACCGTTGATATATATATAATATTTTAAATGTGGTAAAATTGGCAGTGTTCTTAACACAATTTTCATACTCATTGTTTTATTTAATAAAATTATACTCTTGTGGGGTCTATCCATAAGTCTACACTCAAACATGGTTCTCAATATATAAAAAATACATATATACACATAATATATTGTCTTATATATATATTTATGCCTTCGTCTGTTGTGTGATGTTTTATTTATCTAAAAAATAATATTACATATACATACACAGATTATCTTGTTAAAACATTTTAGCAGTCATTTGGACTCTAAAACCTCTTTGCTTGTAAATATTTTCTTTTCATATTCTGCTAACCTCCATTGCATGTGCAGATCTGTAGTCATACTTTGAGAAGATAAATTCCAAGGGCCAGGTTGTTTTTTGTCCCATTCACTTTTTTCTTTGTTCTTTAAACTCGTGTGTCTTTGCTTAATTCGATTTCTCAAGAGGCTTCCTTTGTCCAGGCATGCTAATGCAATTTCTCCTCTCTTCCTCTCAATTAACAATTAATCTTTGCCCAAAACTGGCCCGCGCTGCACCGTACGGAAGAGCAGGAGGGTAAACAAGGACTAGTCGTTTCGTCGCTCGTTGCCCCATGGGCACCAGCCTCCCATCGCCCCCAAAGGAGAACAGGGGATGCTGGGAAAAACCATAAACAGAAAGCGATGCTGAATCAATCTCTTACCCAAAGCAAATTATTACACTGCTGCTTCATTCTCCAGTGAGTTTAGAGCAACTGGCAGATTAAAGCATTTTTTCGCAAACATGGTTTCACCCTCAGTGTTCGGCGTCTCACGCTCTGTCTCTTTCGGTCTCTTTGCCTGTCTGTCCTGCATTTTGTGTATGTTTGTGTGCGTATGTATATCTAATAGCGCCTGACACACTGCAATTACACAGATGCTTATGCATTATGGTCTTACACACTGCGGATCAGTGTAGATGTTAATGGACAGCTTAGATGTACAGTAGCATCTGTTCATTGAGTGTTACATATGCAGTGAACCTGATGTGCATTCAATTTTGATGCACATCTGTAATGACTGGAAATACTGTTTTATTTACAATTTTGAAAAATGTATAAAAGTTTTAAGAAAGATTGCTGGAGTACGTTTTACAAGAAAATACCATTTCAGTGTTTGGGTGGGGGGGCTAATTGGTTATGTCTTAATGTTGGAAATATTTCTGCTTTAAACTATGAAGACGAGCCAATGGATATCACACAAACAACGTGCAAACTTTGCGCAAGAGTTGTGCCGGTGAACGTCTTAATCGCAGTCAATTCAATATGCAGAAAGTGAAAGTAAAAACAGAATGACAGAGCTTTCGGCATCTGATGCCGCATATTCTCTTAGAGATGACGAGAGATGAATCTACTTCAACATATGCTGATAACGGTATATAGAGCTACCTGTTTTAATTTATTCCCTTAATATTTCTCTTGTGGCCCATACATAGAGGGAAAAAAAAATGAGAAGAAACGTATTTCGTGTTAAACAGGTTGTTTTTGAAAGTCGGTACTTGAAATAAAAGCATTTTATTTCATTGATTTTTATTGATGACTGCAGTGTTAATATATAAATTTTAGGCCTATAATTCATTGTATTATGGACCTGTTTTAAAATACCTTTTTAAAAACAATTTAATCGAGGTGTAAATAGCCTAATCTTTTGATATCCTCGCAGCGCGTCAGTTATGTGGTTATTATTGCGGGGCAAATTAATTGTAATCTTAATTTAATAATAAAAGTATTCATAATAATAATAGGCCTAAGAATGTAACAGGCCTACATTAATTGGAAATGCCAAATCCTCATAATATTGCCAATAATTGATGTTTTTGACAATATTATTTTTTTATTATTATTACTTTAAGCTCTTTTATTTTCCAAATGTAATAGGATTAGTCCAACGAATCGTTCGGTTTGTAATGCGTACCGAACCGAAAGCCTCGTACCGAACGGTTCAATACGAATACGTGGATCGTTACACCCTTACTTAAAAGCAAAACATTTTCTTATAATTAATTTAGTAAGTACATGAATAAACAGAAAAAAATGCTTATTGCTTATTAACAGTACTGCAAAACTAATTTCAAAGTCAGAATTCTGTGCAAATGTCTTACCGCTCCAATAGAGACTACATAAAACTTAATTTCATAAATTAAACAATTAAAAAATTCAACACACACCACACCAAAAGTCCTTTTGCTCTCAGGCTGCATTTATTTAATAAAAATACGTAAAAAAACTAATATTGTGAAATATTATTACAATTTAAAAATATATTTTTTTTATTTGAATAACTTTAAAATATAATTTATTCCAGTGATGGCAAAGCTGAATTTTCATCAGTCTCCAGTTTTCATCAAGTCTTCAGTGTCGCATGACCTTTGAGAAATCATTGTAATTTGCTGATTTATTATCCATGTTGGAAACAGTTGTGCTTCTTAATATTTTATGGAACCTGTGATACTTTTTTCAGGTTTTTTTGAAGCATAAAAAGTGTTTATGCAAAATCTAGTTTTGTATGATCACTTAAAGTAATAGTACACCTCTCCCCTACAAACTGCATGCTTTGATACACCACTAATGATATTGATAAAAACAAAGAAATAACAACCACAGCAGTCTTTTTTTTCTATGGCATTGGTTAAATCCCCATAAGTGGCAGATGTGGGATCTGATTCAATAATTCATTATCTCCTTGGCAAGAAGGTTGCTGGATTATTTTCACCTGAGGTTTTTATTTCCGTGAAGATGCTCCTATTCTAGATACAATTATTAGAGAATATCCCCTGCTTCATCCCGCACTGCGCCGTTCAGTGTGCCATTGGGGATGGACTTGGACGCTTCCGTTTTTGGAAACTCTACTATTTCTCACCCCACAGCTTTTTAACACAACATGAGATTTGTCTGTTTTCCGTGACATTTAAAGAGCACCAACTGGGGTTCTTTCCTTCGAAAGAACAGGCCGCTGGGGCTTTAGGTCTTTAGTTATACTTCACTACCTTAAAGCACTTACCCACTTGGTAAGAAACATATGGTACGGAAATGCTGAATCACCCAAAAGCCCATTTTTCCAAACGCTGCCCCCTGTTTGCTAAAGCAGAAACTGCAGCAGCAAAAGTTCAGGTGACTGCATTGTTTATGACGAGTGTAGGACACAGTGTGACTAATGCAGACTTGGATTTACAGTCCCAATGGGATAAATTTTGTCTTCATTAAGGCAGATTAATATTACTTAATCAGATTAATTAAAATGAAAAATAAAGCGTTATTCAGCGCTGACATTGAGATTCTTTTAAGCTGTGACTCTGTCAGCAAGCTGTTGATTTACACTGAGCAGCTTTAACGCATGTTGACGTTCCATCTGCAAGACCATTCTGGATAATGAAGGAGGAACATGGACTATTTAAGATTGATAATTCCACAGATTAGCCTAATCTGTTTTATTTTCTAGCTGCTGCTGTATATGTGGACCGGTGGGTGAACATGCATGCAAGTTCTGCTGCCACAAACTTGCACACCAGGGAACCGTGTGAAACGAGGACACAACCTAGAAATTACTCCTCCAAGACAATTTTTGACATTTTGGCACCGTCATTGAATGCTGAGTTTGTACAAGTAAAGATCATGGCTTAGTCAACCTGAAGGAATATTTGCAACCTATTTTACTTCCATAATGTGATGTACATTACCGTTCAAAAGTTCAATACGCTTTTCCAAAGTTTCCCATTTCAAATAAATTCTGTTCTTTTTGACCTATATTTTATATATATTCTATATATATATATATATATATATATATATAATATATATATATATATATATATTATATATGAAGATTTTTTGCAAAAACGATAAGTTTTTTTTTTTAAATCATGTTTTTTCTTGTGTTAGTTAGCTAGTATTTATTTTCAAGATTATTTATATTTATAAAATATTTTATTTATTTTTTAACCTAATCAACTCACCAACTGCAGTTTGATTGCGATTACTTGGAATGCACAATGAAAAAACGTGATATATAATATTCCTGAAAAAAAGTATGACAGTTTCCACAAAAAATAGTAAGCAGCACAACTGTTTTCATCATTAATAAGTAATGCTTTCAATCAATCAATCAATCAATCAATCAATCAATCATCATCAATCAAGCAACGCACTCAATCACCAACCAATCAATCCACCAACCAACCAATAAAATCACTCATCATCCATCCAACCAACATCCAGTCAGTCAGATCATCCACTAACCCCCAATCATAAAACAGGATATTCAGAAATTGGTTGGATCATAAAAAATGGGCATTTCCTACCAGAGTTTGTAGTCATTCACAGGAGACTCCTCCCCTCCTGAAACACAGACAACACTGACTGGTTGAAACTTATGCAGCCTTGATTATGTCACCTGAAAAGGAAAGTAATTTCATAAGGATTGAAAGATGAAAATAAACTATTTTTATGCCTTTAAATAATATGTAATGATAAATTATGCAGAAAAACACCACCTGTGTGCATTAAGAAGTAAAAATAATCAATACTGATTTATTTTTGTCTGCATCAGCAGTCTCGTGGGCACCGCACCAAATATTGCATTGTTGCGTTTCGGGGCGTCAGGGCCCTTTCCCGATCCCGTCCCCCCTCTTGTGGTGTCCCACTTCGCTTCCTGTCTAAATACATAATAAAAGCAACAACGCCAAAATAGCACTTTTAGCCATGTTGACAATTTCTCCTATACTTATTAAATTAAATCAGATCTCCACTACATCAGAACTCCATCCCTTATTGTTGTCTATTTATAGCTATATATCTGGTAGTAGGTACATTTTAATTCCCCCCCCCAAAATTGCTTATACGCACTAATATTAAGGGGTTACATGATCAGCAGTCTTGATCTGGCAACACATGCGCTGATGCAAATTTGATTGGGTCTCAGAATCTTGAGGAGTGACATAATGGCATCAAGGTTGATTCATTATAATGTATTGGTGCACTAATGTCTTGTTGCCTAGTGGGTTGTGGAGTTAATGTACTGAGACGTGTCTTTTGATGCGAAGAAATTAGTTACATTTGTCACCGATTTTTTGCCCATCTGTATTATGCTCCCATGGGGAACTTCCAATTACCGATATGTACTGTAGCTGAAAGCAATCTTTAAAAAAAGGTGGTCATTTATACATTTATACAACTAATATTAATGGGCTAACCGTGCTGATGTGCTAAAATTCATGAAGCATGTTGTCAGGCTAACGCAAGTTGTTCTATAACTGAACTAAAATTGGAGTAATCCTTTTAGAATTAAACGGATCGTCACCCTAGTTGCGCGATTAGTTGGAATCGGGCCAAAACAAAATGAGCTTCTGCAAGAAAACAGCACTAGTTCCTTCCATACATGTGAAGAATTACACAATCGTCAGTGAAAATCCACTCAAATCCTGAAGATGTCACAATGGGTGAAGGAGTTTTTATACAATAGCGTATTTTCATACCTCAAGTGCTGAAGCTGAATCGATCACACTTTCATTGTGATCGTGATGATAATGGGTTGGTGATGATAACATAGATGGTAGCGTTAGAAAAGGAAGCTCAAGGGGAAATGATTCTTATGCATGGTTATGAAGAGCCTGAGCTTAATATCTCTGCTGGATTTTTGCACTGAGACCGAGAGCTGTTAAGTAATGCAGCAAGACATGTGATAGAGAGAGCGACACTAAAAACAGGACAGATGCTCTTCAGAGAAAGAGGGTAGAAAATTCAAATCCTCCTTTAAGAAGTCTTTGCGGTGTTACACTCTCAGGAGAAATTAAGCCTCTTTATTCACCCTCTTTCATATTTGTGCATTTCTCTTTCATGGCTCAGCTGTGCGTGAGTGTCGTCCAGACATGAATTTACAGATCTTGGAAATTTGTAAAAATCATTTGCTGCTCCGTTCCGCTTCCACTCTGAAACGATTAACTAAAGCAGACGCCATAAACAAGAAAAACAAGTTTAATTCCAAGAACGAGTCTTTTTGTACTTGAGTTCATCCTCAATAACTTAACTAGTCTTAACTATATACTAAACAAAAATATAATATTTTTGTGAAAATATATTTATTTACCGGTATTTATTTAAAAAGGTAGTTCAGTGAATTAGCGCTCATACTGATTTAGTGAGTTAAACAACATGAGTTCAAGACTGAATCATTCATGAATAATTTGGGATTGATTTGTTATAAAGAACTGGCTCTTAAGAGTCTTTGATTCTTTCATTCAGTTCCACTTACATTTTGAAACTATTAACTAAAGCATACACCATAAAGATAAAAAACTAGTTTAATTTCAATAATGATTCTTTTAGTATTTGAGTACATCCTCAATACCTGGTTTTAACTATATATTTAGCAAAAAATGTAATCCGTTTTTATATTATAAATAAATATAATTTATTTGTTTATGACAAAAAAAAAGGAAAACCAAAATAAACAACTAATAAAATATAATAAAAGACAAAAATTGGCTGTTCAGTGATTTATGTGTTCTACTGATTGTGATTAAATAACATGATTCAGACTGAATCTCAATCGTTAATAAGAACCGGCCTTAGGAGTCATTTAGTCCCTTCATTTAGTTTCCCTTCACCTAACATGTTGAACTAACAAGAAATTAAACGCGACAAAAGAGTTTCATTTTCCAAAACGATTCTTTTTCGTACTTGAGTACATTCCATAACTGAAAAAAAAAAAAAAAAGGTAATTGGTAATTATATAACACACATTGGGAGTTATAAAGTCCATCTCTGGAGGGGAAAAAATACGATAGGTTCTCAAATTGGTGAGTTTGTATAAACTCAGAATTATGAGAAAAAGTCCGAATTGTGAGATAAAAAGTCACAATAACCTTTTTATTTTTTATTCAGTGGCAGAAACGGGCTTCCATAATCTTAACTTATACTAAGTAGAAAATATAATACTTTTTGAAAATATATATATATATATTAATATTAAATGTACTAACACTAATTTAGTGATTTAACACAAGTTCAGACTGAGTCATTAATAATCATTTGTGACTGATTTGTTATAAAGTGCTCTTAAGAGTTGTTCATAGTTTCTCCTAGACAGCAATGAAATGGAAAGCAAATTAAGACTTTAACTAAAGTTTTCTGTCTCTCCTCTTTCTCTCAGGGAGTAAAGGCCCTAGGAATCTTACATGCATATTTAGAGTTTCAGAAGACATCCCAATGTCTCAAACTGTTCTCAGGTTTGCTAAGACAATAGATTCTACAATCAAATGCCAGAGATCCCAATAAACTATTTCTCATCAAAATCTTGCAAAACCAGCCCAGATTTCTGTAACCTCACCACTGCAGATCCTCTTCCATGAGCTTTCTTTCTCTCTCTCTCTATCATGTCCTAATCCGTCCAGACTGCAGTCTCAGTACACATGAGCATTGCCAAATTGCTGCCAAGTTTCTCTATCCACCCTCTTTTTCTCTCTATCTGTTCCCATCACTCTATATTTCATTTACTCATTTGGCAGATGACCTTCAACAGTGGACAGAAGCACACTGGACTACTTCCTAATGAACTGACATTCTCTTCAGAACACACTATCCCTGTAGCCACTGCTGCAACTCCTTTTTCATCAGCTCTCTCTCTCTCTATCGCTCAGCCAATAGAGTGAACGAGAGGATCTCTCTAAGCTCCACTCCATTGCTATATAGATCCACAGTTGAGTTCAGTCTGAGAGTGAGAGTGAGAGAGAGAGAGATGGGGATGAATGGACTTCACTCCATCCTCCCACTCCTGTTCCCTCCACACAACAAACTTCCTTCTTCACATCACTTTGGCTTCAGTGCTATGTTATTTATGACTACTAGAGGGACTGGTCTTTTTAACCATTTTGAGCAAAGGATATAACGACTTCCAAAATGTTTGTACTTCTGGTTTTTATTTTTTCTCGATATTTTTACACTTGTGGTGTTCCTGGGCAAAAATGACCAGTTTAGAAATCTCTTGTATATTGCTATGTTATGTTATTCCCATATATTGCATTTAATCTTTTTGTCAACTTGCTTTCTTTCACTTAGGACAGGCTTTGTATTTCTTTTTGATACTGATTAATTGTAGGCCTCATTGATCTAAACTTATGCGCCTCAGTTTTTGAGTGGAACTGAATTTTATTAATAAAGATATGAATACCTTTATTCAGCAATGACTCATTTAATTGTTCAAAAGCGACAGTAAAGAAATGTTACAAAAGATTTCAATGATCAAATAAATGCAGCCTTGATAAGCATAAAACAATATGTTATACCTGTAAGTTAAAAAGAATATTCAAGCGGGAAATCATGTAGGGCAGGGCTTGATTTGATTGGATGAGAATATGTGCCATATTATTGGATAATATCATTTTTCCTTATCCACATGGCTTTTGGATTATGAAAGAACATGTTTACAAGATGAGTGCATAAAGGATTACCAGTAACTTATTTAGCACACATGTCTGCGTGTTTGAAATTCTGAAGATATAGATGTCACATTGGATCAGGAATCCTTTTAAACGTGGAAGTGGGAACAGTACTGGTCCAGAGACACCAAAGAGAAAGAAAGAGAACGAGAGAGAGAGAGAGAGAGAGAGAGAGAGATGTCAGCCATTTTTAAATCAATGTGCTTTTAGGCTCTCTGCTGGTATTATACTGCGAACAATCTGTCATTGGAAAAGTACTGTGTGTGTGTGTGTGTGTGTGTGTGTGTGTGTGTGTGTGAGAGAGAGCTGCATGCATTTCTCTCTCTCTCGTCTGTGTGTGTGTCAGGCGCAGTGCTCCCCATTGGAATGAATAAGCCAGCATGGCTAAATATGGTCCTTTTGATTAGAGACAGTGTTAAAGGTTAATGAAGTAGCTTCTGCCTTTAAACCTTGGAATGGATTAGTTAGTTGTAAAACTACACTGACCGCCCAACGTCTAACTAATCGAAATTTCAGTCTCGTTCTTTCTTTGAATATCGCAGCCGGAATTTTATTGTCTTGCACTTAGAGTTGCTGTGATTTGACGTGATTGTGTCAGAAAGCTTTGAGCCTGGATGCTCTGCGTCAATTGTGCTGCAAGACCAAAAAAAAAAAAAAGTTTCTTGATCATAGACTTGATTATACTAAGAGATCAGACAGCTCTGGTAGTCTCAGATGCTTTTTTTAGCTATGAGGACAGTCAAACCCCCCCAAATATAAGAACAGAGCGGAGCAACATTTTTAGTCTGTTACAGAAGTCTGTCTGAGATGGAGACATCACTGAAACATTAGACAGTCACTCAGAAGGATTTATATATAAATTCAGCCCATATGCTCTGACTATCAATACATTATATGTCGCTACCAAATATTTGCTATATGATGGTTCTGATCCAATTTAATATGTTTAGGCCTCTAAAAGTTTTTGACAGTCACTATCTTACAGTCAAGTTTTATGTCTTTATCTAACATATTTTATTTTTATGACATAGTATAGTCTTGCAATGCCAGATTTGTATGGCATTCAGATTTGTTTTTTTTTAATGTTATCATTTATGTATATTTTTTTTTTACAGGTAATCATGTTTTGCAATAATTATAGTTAATTTGCAATAAAAACTTCAAATAAAATAGAATAATATAATTATTATTATTTTTACAATATCCAATAATATATCTATATATAAAATCAATTATAGAATGTATAATGATATATAGGATAGATGTGTATACATACAACTGTACATATATACAGAGAGAGTACAAAAAATGTAAAATGTATTTAATGTAATAATTTAGTTAATATATTATATATACAAAAATTATATATAAACAATGTTTAGATCATCGTACATTTGATAATAAATAATGAAAATATATATGGTTTTGATAATGAACATTATTTTTAACTTCTATGTTCCTGCTTCCTCCTTTAAGACAATTAACCTGTATCTATCTCATGTTTTCAAATGTCCGATTATATAAATAATTGAATATATGTACTTACTGAAATGTCAAACCTGTAAGATGATCGTGCCAGGTCATCATTTTACATCAAACATTGCACACCGTTATATTTGCCCGAAGGCGCTGTTTTAGGGGAGCTATCTAAGGTTCCCCGAGTGCCGAAGGGAATGAATTTCCCATTCCGACCCACATGAGGATGTTCATTTGTGTGAATGATCACAGACGTGCTGAGCGATGTTGTCTGGGATCAGGAGTTTGGCATTTGAATCATGGGAGATCAACTATCTGACACAACCATTAGCTGTGGCCTTGATCAATAATTTAACTCTGGTAATTTAGGCTCTATAATTAGGGATAGTGGATGGTGTCTTGGCCGCTTTATAGGTTGTGGCTATCGTTGTGATGTTGCCAGATGGAAATAACAGGCAATAAGTGTCTCTTTCTTAGTCTCTCTGTTTAATATGGGCACTTTGGAAGAAAACTTCATTCAAGATCTGCTATCTGAAAACAAGTCATATCAAAAGTCAATTTATCTGATTTTAAATGATATTTTACTGGTAAACAAGACTGAAATAAAATACTGATTTGCAGTGTTTATCAAATCGTTCGACTACTAGTCCAATGAACTTGTTAACATCTGTTCTTTTACCATATTTTCTGTACCCAGTGTGCATTTCGCTATATTTTTCTTTGCTTTCAGAAAGACTGCTAATCAATTCAAATATTGGCAACTAAATATTTCATGCACTATATTGTGGCCACTGCATTGGACATGCAGTATATGAAAGAATATAATCGATCCAGCTTTCCCGTAGCTGCATTTTTAATGGCTCTTATTGTTCATATTGAGGACGTACAGAATGATACATCAATGAAAGCGGGAAGCTTAAACAAGATCTACCTAGTTTAATGTTACACATATAACAAATGAACTGAGTAGAGCTCAGAGAAATCGGATAAATTAATGATATATTAAAAAGGAAAGCTGTGCATGGAATTTAGGCCCTTTAAGCCTTTTTAAATGAAATGTTTATCGCTGCTCGCTGCTAATGGGTGTACATAGAGAAATGCCGTTTTAACAGAAGCTAGCTTGTGTTTTTGTTTTGTTCCATGTTCTTGTGTTACATCCAAGAATCGATTGCCTCTTCCCTCAGACCATAAATAAGTTCTCTTTAGCATTGAAATATGAGGCCTTGGGGCATGATTAGGTAATGCGTGTGTTTGTTTAGAAACCTTTCCTAGTCACGAGGATGGTTTTAAAATAACACACAACGTAAGCTGCTAATGTAACACAGGACTTTTGTCTCATGTTAGTATTAATAGGCTTGTAAAGTATCTGTTTAATTCTCATACTTCACATGTCGAATTTTCCCAATAAATGAAAAAATTGCGCACTATATACTTTTTTTTGTGTTTGTAAAGATGGTCGCTGTTGGCTGGCCAAAAGAATAAAAATAAAAAAAAAAATATAATACATAAATAAATATCAAATAAAAATAGCTGAATAAATTACTGATAATATGACTGCATAGTAGCTATGTAGTTAAATTGAATGCAAGACGTTAAATATTTATATACGTATATTTCAATTATTTATTCTACAATACCCAAACAGGTGTTTATATAGCATAAATTCTTGTGAATGCATTAATTAAATTAACTCACACCCAAACCAACAACATATTGATGGCATTAGTCATACACTCAGGCAAATATATCAAGTCAACGTATTGTGTGTGTATGGCATAAACACAGCATATACATTCATACATATGATATATACATATATGAAGTTCAATATCATAATTACTGTATATATATAAACCATATTGCATACATATTAGTATTTGTAAAGCAGATCAGTCGGCCAGGGCGCTTATATAGTGAGTTCACGCGAGCCGTTCGTTCAGAGTGCCATGTGCACTCTGGGCTTCTATGCAGCTTAATCCTCTTGCAGATGAGCCGGTCAGCGTGGCGCCGAGCTCTGTTAACATCGGCTTCTGTTCAATCGGCGCATTATGTTGGCTGAAGGCATCTGTATCTCCGATCGCTGCGTCTTGTCAGGCTATGTGCTTCGACCGGCCTGTTTAGCTGCTGTAGATATGCATATGGCAGAGAGATGTATACGGCGACAGCGGGTCCTCTTCTGGAGACGGGGCGGGAATTTAGCGGGGGCAGCTCATTTGCATTTAAAGGGCGAACACACTACAAAACAGCTCTTTTTTGGACACCATACACTCCAAAAATGACATTTTCCAGCTGTTATAATAAATGATCCGTTGGGTATTTTGGGCTGAAACTTCAAAGACACATTCTGGGACACCCGAGAGACTTATATTACATATTGGGAAAAGGGGCATAATAGGTGGCGCCATTTTAAGTAAAAATATTTTTATGTTTATATGTATTAAATATAAATTAAATATTAATATGAAAATATATAAGAATATTATGTACATATAGCATGCTGAATATTTGCATATATATTGGGTGTGTTTTTATTTTTATTATACTAGCCCCTAATAAATTCTCCAGCCGTAGCGACGATATATTATGTAAGAACAAAATGCTTTATATTTGGATGTGATTAATCGGCGAATTATGTATAAAATTGATGATATAAAATTATGTAGAATTATTGATCTATCAAAAAAAAAATTTCAGGTATCACTATATATATATATATACTAATATAATATCTATGATATATAGTATTATTATATAGATGAGAGAGTAGAGAAGAGAGAGTAGGAGGAGAGAGAGAGAGAGAGATTATAAGGTTGAAACAACTGAATTTGTTAACTAATACCGCATATAATACCAACATCTATAACTATATTCTTTATCAAAAACAATATGGGTGGGGTCTAGACAAGGCTTTTTGTACTTTTTGTCAGTGTTGTGCACTATTTTGACTAATCCGAGCGAGATGGTAAGGAGAAGCCAGAAGTGAATTAAGAGAGCTGCTCTGCGTCTTGGTTCAGTGGCTTCTCAGATTAAAAAGTGCAGACGGAGTTAGGTTATAGCGTACTGCTTCAACTTTCTGAGACTAAATGAGCAGGCTAGGCTGTCCGGCCCAGCTTTCAGGCTGCAGCCCAGACCGAGCTGCGACACGCAGGGAGGATGTGCCACTTAGGGCACGTAAAGATGGAGAGATCAGCCAGCAAAAATCCTTACTCATTTCAGTTCCACAGCAGCACTCATTCCAGACCACTACACCGGACTCAGCACATGTTTTACGCCTCTCATGAGAGCCTGTGTTCCTCCACAGTACTGAAACAAACCAGAGAAATATCAGAAAGAATCTAGACTTTTACATTTGAGGAAGCGAAAGTCACGGCCTTGATGCTACAGTGCTGTGGATGGTTGCTATGAGGTTGCTAAGGTGTAACAGTTTTAATACATTGCTAGCAGCTGCTGATGTGTTCGAAGTGGTTGCTAGGGCTTTTTGGGTGTTTGCTATAGTGTTCTGGTTGCTAGGGCATTGCTACATAGACATAGCACATTACTATACAGTTGCTAGGGAGTTCAGGATGGTTGTTAGGGTAGTGATATATGGTTGCTAGGTTATTCCGGTTGGTTACATTGTTAGGTGGTTGCTAGAGCATTGCTATGCTGTTGCTAGGGTGGTCCGAGAAGTGGATTGGCTATGATGTTTCTGTGTAACGTAGAGGCAATTCCACATTGGTGTTTTGAAGAGTGTTACTGTGTGGTTTTAGTGATTCGAGCATATGGGCAGATGCGAACTCGGGTATGAGCAATCCGCTGGTTGCTTAGACACTGATATGCTGTTGCTAGGGAGGTCCAAATGGGTGCTAGGGTGTTCTAGGGATACTTGCTATGGTACAAGAAATACGTAAGCATTGCTAATGGAGCAGTTGCTAGGTTAGTGTTCCGGGCTGAAGCTTGCTAGGGTGCGTTGCTAGCACTTGTTCAAAGGGGCATTTTCATCGGTTGTTGGACCAGGGCTATTGCTTAGGTACATAGTTTCTTCGTAGGATTTTGTCAGGATGGTTGTTAGGGGCATTGCATATATGGTTAGCTAGTATACTGTTGGTTACAAATATGGTTAGGGTGGTTGTCTAGGCATAGGCTATGCAGTAGCTAGGCGGTGGTCCAGTGGTTGCCATGGTGTTCTGGTAACTAGGACATGCCACCATTATTCTTTAAAAAGGGTTCTCGGATGGTTTTAGGCATTACTGATGTCAGCCTTTTCCTAAGGGTACTAGGAGCTATCGACACCGTAGCCTAGGACATTCTGCGGATAAGTTGCTAAGGCATTGCTACATGGTTTCTTATGTTTTATTGGTGTTTCAAGTACATTACTATGCAGTTGCTAAGGAGTTCAGGATGGTGGTTAGGATACTGCAATATGGCTGCTAGGTTGGTTACATTGCTAGGTGGTTGCTAGGGTATTTGCTATGTGGGGGCAGTTGCTAGCGGATTGGGGTCACATAGGTGGTTGCTTATGGTGTTCTGTAGTAAAAAAAAACAGTTATTGGGGCATCACATCTGTTTTTTTTAGTGTTCTGGGTGGTTTAAGCGCAAAAATAAGGGGCATAACTATGCATTTGCTAGGGGGGGGGGGGGGAGTATCAGAATGGTTGTTTGGGCATTGATAGAATGGTGTCTAGGTTATTCGCAGTTGGTTACAGCATGTTAGGTGGCTTGCTAGCTATAGCTACTGGGCTTAGCTGCTAGGAGCGGTGGTCCAAGTTTGATTGCGCGTGCAGCATGGCCTCTATCTGGGTGGTGCTTGAAGGGGGCATTGGCTACAATGGTCTCTTAGTGTTATCAGTGGTGTCAAAGTGCATTACTGATGCAAGATTGCTAAGTGTGTTACAGGGTGGTTGCTAAGACAGCGCTGATTGACTGTTGGCATACGGAGGTCGCAAATGGGCTGGCTAAGTCCGGTCCTAGCTAGCTACTGCTATGGCATTACTAGACATGGTTTTCGTTGGGGGGGGAGTGTTGTCAGGTGGTTCCAGGGCATTGCTATGCAGTTGCTAAGGTGTTCTAGGTGGTTGCTAGGGTATTGCTTCATGGTTTCTTAGGTGTTGTCAGGTGGTTGCGCTAAGGTCACGCAAAAAAAAAAAAAAAATCCAAAAACAAACCATCCTACCCCAAAGAAAAACCCCAATAACAAAAAGAAAAAATGCTAAAAAAAAAAAAAAAAAAAAAATGCAGGTTGGGCTAGGCCGTGTGTTGGCGCATGTATGGCTTGTGGGCTAAGGGCTATTGGCTACATTCGTTTCGCCTACTCGCGCAGGTGCTTTTTTTCAGGGTGGTCGCTAGAGGGCATATGGCTATGCAGTTGGCTAGGCTGCTGCTGGGTCGGATGGGCTAGGCGGATTGCTAAATGTTTTATCTTATGTTGTGTTTTCATAGGTATGTTCACATGGATCATACTTCTGTTATTGCTTGATGCAGTTGCTAAATATTAAAAGCGCCGCTATTACGCCCGATATTCAAGCAAGTTTAGATAGGCTATATAAAAGTTAGTAACATTGCAGGTGCTTTTTGCTAGTTATATAATAGAAAAATAATAAAACTAAGCATTTTATGTGATGCTTTTTCAAAGGCATATATTGCGCACCACATACAATGGTCTGGGCTTAGCAGGAAAACGCACTAATGGATTAGAAATTAAAGAATGATGTCTGTCCCTGTGTATTGTACTCTGCATTACGAGTGTGAACAAGTATTTTATGGCGATAAAGGTATATTTTGTTCTTAATTCAAGTAGAACAAAGCATCATAAAATAAGGTGTCAGAATCAACAGTGTAGAGACAAGCTCTGAAATTGCTTCAGACAGATGGACAGGTAGCACAGTGATACCGGAACACGGCGTTGTTGTTTGTTCCTTCAGTTCTTAACTGAATGTGGAAGGTCCAGATTATGTGGAATTGCGATGTTTAGCAAGTAGGACTCTTCTGAATAGCGCTTCTATATCTTATGGTGCGGAAAGATAATATAAATCTCGGCATGAAGACCTCTTCTCCCGTCACAGCGTCAATCGGATACATTGAATTCAGGGGGTCAGGATGTCTCTAGTTTCAGCTTAGCCTGGAACTCTCGTGATGCACGTGACACTCCCGCTGAACTTTCCACAGACCACTTTCTCGTATTTCTGAAGTATAAGAAAATGCATTTATTACTCGTTGGTGAAAGACCGTCGTTTTGCTGCTACAAATGGCGAAATGACTTTTGGATCAGGCTGCCTTCTCTTCACTAAGAGTTTTGAACTTGGCGAGTATCGACGAGTTTCGGGCATGACTGTTTTAGTGCTCTAGAGTAAAACACTAGGCTGTCGACAGGGTTGAGTTGTGGGCCAATTTCGCTGCTACACGAAGCACGGGCACATGCGGGCAGCAACTTCGCCAGAAATTTTTTTATTGATCGCGTTTACGTTGGCTTGAAGTAAATAATGGTCTATGTATTCGTTGGGCTAACGTAGCATCGATGGTAGCATTCATCAGAGAAAACTTGCCTGTTGCTCAGGCACATATACTGGACACTTCTACGACATTTCTACTCAGGTGCTGAGCTTATGTAAGCTGTACAGGTTGCTTTTATTTGCATTTCAGTGCGTATGTTCATTAGCTTAATACTTGGAGTTGGCAATTCGCGTATAGACTGAAAGGCGAGCTAGTTCATAGAAGCGGAAATAGGGAAAATTCTGGATCATTTATTCAGGCACTTGATGTTTGTTCGTGCAAGCAGGCGTATGATTTTTCTTTTCGTGAGTGCAGGGCTAAGGGGCAAAAGGATACTTCGTCAATTGTTCTATTTTGACTAGGAAAAAATAGTTATAGAGTGGGGATTTAAAAACAATAGCTATTTTATGTTTTTCGTGATAATAATTTTGTCAATTAGATCTTTATTGCAATTATTTTCTAGAGCATATCATTTTTATTATTATTATTTTTAAATGTCTATTTTAGTTTTAAAAGAAGGGGTCACTAATGATGCGACATTAAGTCAAGTTTTACCTTTCTCATTTGGAGTGTTACAAGCATCTAATTGGTGCATAGAAAGAGATCTGTAAATGTTGCAAAGACATAAAGTCGCAAAAATGCCAAGAGAGATTACTTCTTTATAAAAGCTTAAGAGTCAACCACTAGTCCGTACCTAAAACGGCTATATCGTTCTAGCCCTATGCCCCCAACTATTTGTCCTGCGCACGTAAAAGACAGTATAAGTCATTATAATCCGTAATTATGTCCCCACTGGATGCAACAAAAATGCCCACCAACAACAACCACGTCGTTTGTAACCGGGGTTTTAATTGGCTCATTGTTCTGGTGCGTAGCTGGGAGAATCGGTCATGCCCATCTAGTATGTAATGGTGGGGGCGTAAACATTTCCGTCATTCACGCAGCCCCACGCGCCGTGTAATGGCACTATTGAGGTCATCTAGGTCGCAGGGCCTAAAATCACAACAGCATTCGGATAGGCTGGCTGCGAAATCAAGCACTACGGGCTTCGAGGCTTTCAGGTACCGATGAGTGGGCTTTGTAAAATCAACATGCATTAGCAGGAAGGCAGGTGCTAGTTAGGGAAAACAATAGATGTAGCCGTATGTGAAGAAATTACATGTGTTTTTTAAAAACTAAACCCATAAAGGCACATTTCAATACACGGCAAAGGCACAAAATATGTTGTCTTTTTAGCAAGGCAACATATGCCAAGCCTCGCTTTATTTGAATTACTTTTAGTACCTCAGATTTAAAGTACCTTAAAAATGAGAAGCTGTTTGCAGACCTACTGCATAAAATTGACGTTTTTTTTTAATGTTTTTATTTGCATCAGTTTAACATTTACTAAACTACTCGGGCAAAAATGTTTTTCAATAATTTAAATTTAGTTTTAGTTTACTAGAATAACCCTATATTTTAATGTGCACAATAATAACACAATATTTGAATGTATGAAAAATGGCGGTTCATTTTAAGATTTGTTTAAGAATACAGAACAGTGTAAATTAGATTTTAGCATTTTGAAATGATGGCAGAGGCAATATAAATTAATAAACAGAGGACATGAGCATGTACGATATCCTATATCTGCCAATATATAAACACTAGTAACAAGTGGAGGGAAACGGGTAAAATCAATGGAATAAGATAAAAAAATGTGTTGTTGTGCCTTTGGATGTCAGAATCAGAATGCAAATCATTTTTATAGAATACTGTCATCAAAGACGCCATTTGAAACCTATATTTAAACCTATATTGTTATTTAAACCTAAAATATTTTACATAACATTTACCTATTCTATCTCACTATTCTGACTTTTCTGCATCAATGAAGCGTAAAAGTTATATCCGTCTAGCTAGTTCGAACTTTATAACATCAAAAATTGTGAGTTGTCAATCTAGGAAGAATTAGCGCAGAAGTGTGGAAATATAAACTACACTGATTGTCTTAGAGGACATTGCGAGAAAAATTCAAATTATCATATTTTATTCGCTTGGCGCTATTAGACTGGGGCTACATTATTATAAAACTTGACATTTATACTGCCAACCTAGTTACACTCGCGCCCCACAAAAAACGTCAATGGCTGTTTGGGCAAGCACCGAAGAGTTGGTCTATATACAAACTCATCTGATAGGCAATAAATGTAGTAAAGAATTTTGGTCATCCCCTAAGCAATTTTTACTTGTATTATACTACTTGCATATATTTTGTCAGTCTGTTTCTTTTCTGTGTCATCTCACCTAATTTGAATCTATACTTTCATCACCATTCTCCTCTCTCCCTCGGCGCTCCATAAACACCCGTCTCAAAATCTTTGCTTTTTTTTTTCACACATATTTCACAATCTGATCAGGGTTCTAGCTACTCATGTCGGCCCCTGCCGTCTCATCTACTTAGGACTGTCAGGTCAGTGTGAGTAGAGACGTGAAAGTGGCTAAATGGCTGCCTAATGCAGCTGAATGCAGGAAGGTTTAAATGAGCCGAGGCGCGTGAGGCTGTCTCAACTCAAAGTTCCCTGGCCTATTCGGTGCATAACGTTGCTACGGCGAAGACTCAAAGAAAAAAAAAAGGGGGTCCGGTTCACAGGCCCTCACTGAGTGCAGAGAGGCTGATGTCATTTCCATGCGGCTGTTTGCCAGGAACACTGTAAAAAGCCCTCTTCCTCTGGAACAGTGAAAACCCCTCAAAGAAAACGCAGTGAGTCACATTTCCTCTTCTGTGCAAAGCCCTTCCACTTCATTTAGCTTGTTAGGTTGTGTAAAGATTCTTAAACAAGATGCATTTAGCCTGAAATCGGTAAGCAAAACATGGCTGCATAATGCCGAATACAACAACATGATGTTATACCACCAATACCGTTCTCTGTAGTACTGTATTTCGAGATTCCCATTGTTAATTAAAGATTAGCATTAATACAAATACATATGATCAGTGTCAAGGCAAATCAGAAATGATTTCTGAAGGATCATGTGGCACTGAAGACTAGAGTAATGATGCTGAAAATTCAGCTTTGCCATCACAGGAATAAATTACATTTTAAGATATACTCAAATAGAAAATAGTATTTTTTTAAATTGTAATAATATTTCACAGTATTACTGTTTTACTGTATCTAGTTGGGCAGATTGGTGAGGGCAGCTTAATATTTCTTTAAAACATTAAAAAAAAAATCATAATTCTTATGAACTTTTGACATGTAGTGTACATAAATAATATTAACTGTATCGATAATTTATATTATTATATTACTATTAATATATAAATGATATATTAGTGATGTAAATCCAAACAAAAAAAAAAAAAAAAAAAAAAAAAAAAAAAGAAAAAAAAATATTACGATACTTTTTTAATTATTGATGAATAAATCAATCATTAATGGGCATTTCAGTATTGCATTCTAAAAGAAAAGGAAAAAAAAACTTTTTGTAATGTAATGTAATATATATATAATTAAAAAAATAAATACAATTACCTGGCACTATTTTCTTTCTTTGTCATTATAACGAGTTCAGTCATGGATTTTAATCCCAGCAAATTAGTCCCTGTTAATCCTTGATAACCTTTAATAGAGGTTATGCACATACACAATGTCAAATTAGAGTGACAGAAGACATGTCAGCATGCAGTACTGGATTAAATACATATTAGAAATGTTTAAACTGTGAACTATGCATGAATGCATTGTCTTTAACACAGCTGTTATAATGATAAAGCTAATTCTGTTAGCATACTGTGAACCCCACTCAGGAACTGACTAATAAACTCTGTAATGAGGATTAGAGATTCACATACGCAAATCTCATTGAGACAATCGGAATGTCTCTTTACCTTTATCACCCACAAATCTCTTTCTATCTCTCCTTGTCCCGTGATATTTATATTGCAACCCAGGCTCAGTGGGAAAAACATGCCTGGTGGTGACATTTATGCAAAATAATATTACCCCAGCACTCCGCATTTAATATGTAATGCTGTACCAGGTGAGCTACTGAGCAAGTTTACTACATTAGAGAACAAAAAACATCCATACACATATGGAGCTGGTTATGTGAGGAAAACATGAAAATGTCTTAGTTTACATTTCATACTCTATGGTAAAATCCTTTTGAGATCATAAAATTGTGTGAGGAACTGCATGAAAATAAGTCTTTATTCATTTATATAATATACTGTCCCTGAAATCATAATTTAGCCTGGGTTGTTATATCATAATATACTGCATGCATTTGTAGGCCTCAGTCAATATGCAAACAAAGAAAGAAAACAAATTTCTTCTTGGTACAGAAATACTATATTAAAATCATAGTCTCTTGTCTGCCAGAACCTGGTTAGGCCCCAACAGAATGGAACGTTAGCAAAACTAATGCTGTTTTGATCATAGTTATGATCACTGTGTTAGACAATCTCCTCCTTTTCACACCTGTTTCTTTTTTCACTAATGTTTAGTTGATGAATAGCACCCAGGTGGCTGTCATGGTCTCTCATCCATCCAGAACTGTGAAACATTAGCAATGCTAATAGGCTAACGTGCATCTTCCTGTTAATCTGGTTTCTTTTTCCCCTTTTCATGTCTTTTCTGGATCCTAAAGGAACTATTAAACCCTTAGATGTTGTTAGCTTCAATCTGTGTATGTGTGTTTGTGTTAGGGCTGTGCAATTAATCGCATGCGATTGTCATGCGCATCTCGTCAGTAAAGACGGTCCTGTGATTAGTAGTAAATCACCATCACCTGCTTTCAGATGGAGCGGCATGCACTAAACAGAGCCGTAGTTCTCTGACAATTAGGCAATATCGCGTTCATAATCGCAGATGAATCGCATTCAATTATGAACGCGATATCGCCTAGCTTGTCAGTGAACTACGGCTCTGTGTATTAAATGCCGCTCCATCTGAAAGCAGGGTGATGGAGATTTACACTAGCTTCTCGAAAAATAATAAAGAAAGGCTCAAGCACCGGAACCGCTTTACTAGATCAGGATAATGCGGCATGACAATGGCGATGGCAAAAATTTATTGGGCACAGCCCTAGTTTGTGTTGAGAGAAAGTGAGTCAAAAAAAAAACGAATTTAAATATTTTGTGTTTAAAAAAGAAGAATAAACAGATCAGTGTAGAGGTTGGGTAGGGGTGCACTTGTGGCTTGTCTAACTATGTGCTAACATAGGTTTGTGACTTATATAGTGCATACTTTACATCACAAGTATGTACATGTTTGGCTGATGTACTGCAAGTGCATGTTCTTGTAGTAGCCTACACATACTCAGCCTCAATTTTCAAACGGTGATAGAGTTAGATTCATATGTCTGTACCATTAAGCTTAATGCTATTCAGGTAGCTACTGTAACTATAAACAAGTCAACATTATCTAACTTTAACTAGTCATCTCTGCAAGATTTTGCTCCACCATGACAGTAGCTGACCATAGAAGAATGTTTATACTAATTGCCATTATAGCGCCCCTTGTGGCAATGCTAATAATGCAATGCATACTTGCACTATATTATGACACATTTTAACGCAAAGTTGAAAATGATCACTGACCTTGCCGCA
Organism: Sinocyclocheilus anophthalmus; assembly: GCA_018155175.1. NCBI lineage: Eukaryota > Metazoa > Chordata > Actinopteri > Cypriniformes > Cyprinidae > Sinocyclocheilus > Sinocyclocheilus anophthalmus. The sequence continues at coordinate 217,975 of JADLZN010012097.1, read as the reverse complement.
GTGCAGTTAATTTTTCTTTAAAGTTGATTAATTTTGTACTCTGGATATGAAATGTCTTGCTTTAACTAGTTTTCTCAGCAAGATATTTTTCAAATTTTGCTCCGCCATTACAGTATCTGAACATATTCTCACTATAATGCCCCTTGTGGCAATGCGAATAATGCAATGCATGCTTGCACCATATTTTGTCACAAGACAAAGTTGACATTTCCATGTGCATCTTTCATCTTAAATGAAAATGATCACTGCCCTTGTCACAATGCATTCTGAGATTGTAGCCTCGTAGACAAGGTTTCTCTATCACAGTAAAACTGCACCTATTACAAAACATTAAAATGACTAGTTAAATTGTCATTACTGTCCATTGTTACTTGCATTTGATGTTTAGAAAGTGTTAATTTTGTACTCAAGATTTGCATCTGTGTGAGTGTGATTCTTTATATATGTTACTACACATACAGTCTGTGATGATATGTGTGTTTTAGCAGTGTGTGAGTGTACTAAGCATGCGTGCATGTGAGATAGTGCTGGAATGGTGATGGGTCAGGGCGCTGTGAAACATCAGGCCTCACAGCCGTGGGCTAATTTTAGCCCTGGCGCACTGTACACCACTACAGTATCTCTCACACGGGAAGATTAATAGAGTTACAGAAGCCTCTACTGTATCATTGCTGTTGCCCGAGCCATTCCCAGAGACAGCGGTGGGAGGAGACAAAGAAAGAGTGTGGAGATATAGAAGGAGGTCGAGAAGACGAATAGAGAGGAAAACAAGAGAAAGTATGAAGTTTGAGCAGCGTTTCCTGCAGAATTGCAGCTCATTAGGTTTGCATAGGAATGAATGAGAGATTGCTGCGGTCAGCGAGATTTTCAGTAAAATGTGCAGCCCAGGCTCTTTGGGGAAACGGGATATTATGGTGCTTCTTGCACATTTTGCGACACGTTCGTAGTTCAGTTATCATGTTCAGTTTTATCCCAAACAAATGAACAATCTTACCATGTTGTATCACTTTGGTCATTGTACATATCGTGGTGGTTTGGAAATTGAATGTCTGGTTAGTAGTGTGAAAAAGTTAATGCCATTTTACATTTGAAAGTAACATACTGTAGAACCTACACTAAACTTAAAGGGTTAGTCCACCCAACATTAACATTTTGGCTGTGGTTATTTAAATTTAAAACTCACCCCCCCCCGGGCATCCTAGTTGTATAGGACTTTCTTGTCTTTCTCTTGCTCTTTCCGACGAATCCAAACCCCAGTCGGGATGTAGATAATAAAAAAATATTCTTGTGAGGGATCCTTTTTCCATCCAATTTCAGCTCATATCATGGCCGTCTGCAGGTGTTTGATTTGCCTTCAGCAGTCCCAAAAAAGAGTTAAAAAAAATACCAAAAAAAAATAACAATCCACACACCCATCCATAAAAAAAAGTGTCTCAACAAAACAAACCAAACACGGCCTCTGGGGTGGTGAAACAAAGGCCTTCTGTCGCCGAATCGATGGCGTTTTTTGCAGCAAAAATTACTTCATCTTCCAAAACGTAATAATCACTTTAATGTAGCTTGCGCCAACAGAGTTGTACCAGAAGCAGCTTCCGGGTGGATACGTATTAGTTTCAGCGCTGCGCATGCACCGTTGAGATGTCTCTGAAAGCAACTTTGTTTACAGGACAATGAAGCAACGTTTCCTTATTTAGCAAAGGGAACCAGTCCCTCCTCTCCTCTTGCTTATATCGAAATCCTCCACAGTCTTCTTTAAACAAATCCCCTCCATTTTGGACTTCAATCTTGACTGTGTTGTGTTGTTTTTTGGGGGGATCTCTCCGCTGCGTTTCCGCGTGCGTCACTTCTGAGCAGCGCATGCGCAAAGCCGACCTCATACGTCATCCGCCCGGAACTGCTTCCGTTTACAACAGTGAGCGCAAGCTAGATTAAAGTGATTATTACGTTTTGAATATGGATATTTTTCTTTTAAAAAAACGCAGGTAGCGAATCGCTGCGTTCCCCCCCGGAGCCATGTGAGACACTTGTTTTATGGATGGGCGCTTTTTATTTAAATACTTTTGGACTGATGCATGCAACACCCGCTGAGGGGGCACAAAAAAGTTAAACAGCGTTTAGCAGCTTAGCAAAGATCAAAAGACAATTTATAATATAAAACTCAGACGGTATTCGTCTGTAGAAGAAGAAGGTCAATGCACCTAGGATGCCTCGGGGGTGGAATAAAACGCAGCCTAATAATGTTCATTTTTTTGGGTGAAACTAACCCTTTAACCCAAAAAAAACCGTAGTGTTAACCAAAGCAAATGTGAGATAAAAATGCATATAGAGCTGGTTATGGGTTGTGCAACATGTCATGCAAATATTTACAAATTATGCACTGTGGTAAAATTGCTTTGAGATCATAACATAGTATTGTGCAAGAAGCCACATGAAAATAAGTCTTTATTAATCAACAATCTGCCCCTGAAATAATAATTTGTGTTAAAAGGAATAGAAATTTTTGAGACTTTTTATCCCACTAGTGGTTAATATTCAGCTAAAACTTCAGGTGAATGTATGTATAGAGCATTTTTGGAAGATTTTTTTTTTTTTTCCCTAAGGGACAAAAATTGACACTTTTTTTTTGTACTAACGCGATGGTTCTGTACATAAGTAAGCAAAAGAAGGAAAAAATAAAAGATAAAGTAATGTATGTGTGTATAGACAGCCTCAGTTGTAGTCGCCCCCTTCCTTGAGAGACATATGCCTTGGGATTACCCTGCGTCTCATACCGTCTGATCATACTTCCCATGAGGCATGGTGCAACAATGGCACACCAACGTTACAAACCCACTAGGGGTTTATCCCATCCCGGATGATGGGGGGTAGGGAGGAAAAAACGGGGGGACTGGAAGAGACAAAACAACATGAAACAACACCATCGCGGAGGGATGCAACTGATACACAATCAAATCACCAACTAGAGGAATCTGCCTCCAAACATTACTGAGAGGAGAACAGAAAGATAAACAAACTAGTTTGAGAAGGAGACCAAGTTGGAAAATAATTGATACTAAGTGATAGTAGAGTGCATGAGGCTTGCTCTGGCATTCACCGAACTCTCCGCTTGACTCAGCTGCCCATGTTTCTATTGCCTACTTATTAGCATTGTAAACTATTTTCCTCCGTTTTTATTTCTAATTACTCCTAACTTCAATTTTAGCTGTTCAATTCCTGCTACTGTCTGCGTTTCCTCACAAAGCTTCTTTTTTTTTTTTTTTTTTTTTAAATAACATTATAAATGTCTTATCTCTTACTTTACAGTATATGAGTAAATGCATAGAAATACTAGAAAAAACAAGAAATTAAGGAATACCAAATAAAGCGTTTTCAAACGGGGTTTCACCCGCACTGGGTCTACACAACTCAGGTAATCGTATTCTGTTCTTTTATTTTACTTTTTGTAAGGCAGAATCACTTTACGGTTGCTCCATAAACTATAGGTTTGGGATTGTGAAAACAAACCCTCAAAATTAATCCTCAAATCAATGCAGCGTTCGATGATACAAAACAATAACCTCTTGTAAGACGTAGGAAGATTTTCCCCCTAGTAATTAACCAATAATGCCGAATGCCTTGGGCTGGCTCATCTGTTCGATCCGTGTCCGTGGCAGTGCCTGGTAGGGGTTATCTGACGCTGGTGGTCTGATCTTTTAAGTGCTGTGTGCCCTTCCACCAGTAACCTTTAGCGTCAATTGAGTGTTGTTGTTTGGCATTCCCATAGTGCTTCACCTCAACACATTGCTGTTGTATGTTAGAGTTCAAAGACCTGAAGGAAAACATGTAATTATTTGTATGTAAACTCCAGAATAATGTCCTCAAGCTAGTACTTGATTATTCTGTATGCTGAAATTGCTCAAACAATTTAGCTAACTCTTTTATCCAATGTGACTTACAGGAAAACAGTTGTGGAAATGGTCCCATTGCAGCAACCTTGGGTTAATTGCTTTGTTCAAGGGTAGAATGGGGTTTGGGATCTCAGTAACTCTCCAATGGTGAATCACCTCCAACAACTGTATGACTGGAACTTGGGACTTTTTGCCTAGAAATACAAAATTTTAACTGTTAAGTCATGAGAAATACAAAATTTTAACTGTTAAGTCATGAGAAATACATCATTTTAACTGTTAAGTCATGAAGAACACAAGTATGTGAACGCAGACACTTCTATCTCCCAAGCTGGAATTTGCTTTCCAAAATGTTTCAGAAAATTCTTAAGCAAACAAGTATGGATTGCATTGCCACTGCTACAGACATTAGCATAAACAACTTACTTGTACAGCCAATTTTCTGTCAGGTAAGATAATGAGATGACGGAGCAATAGTTTGATAATCTTGCAGAGAAAGTTAAAGTTAGCTACGGTACATTGTCAACATGTTTATAACTAGCTACCTGAACAACAACACTTTTGCTTCTCTATCTTGCAACTCTATCCCAACCCTTGAGTATTGAGTCTTGTTTCCGCTAGAGTAATGCAAGAGTTGTTTAACAAGACACTTGCAATGCATTGGCTAAACATTAGTGTCTGTTTTGGATACTTGTGTAAGGCATGTTTAGTTAGCCATAATCCTAGCCAAAGAAACCTTGTGTCTGGGTCTGTTTGTGGATATTGACTTCAGATTGGATTGATTCATTGGCATTGAGGGTCATGTCAGCACTTTCTGATATTGTGTGTCAGTCCCATGAGGTGTATTTGCAAGCCTAGGAAAACCAATATAGATAAAATGCTAGTCATGTGTATGTAAGATACAGCCATTTCCTCAGGCCAATTTGAAGGTTAATGCGTTTTGACAATATTCTTGACCTCACAACTCAGTGACTGTTACAGCTTTAAATCAGAAGGTGCTGCAGGATTTGTTCAGAAGCCATATTCTGTGTCATTTTTTCACAAAAACTTAAAGGTGAAGTGTGTTATTTCGGTGTCAAAATTGAATCATAAAAATACGGTTTTTAAACCGGTTTCCAAAAAAATTCCACCTGCTATTGGCAAATAAAGAGATAGCCACACCCCAAACTCATGCCATTAGCATGAGAAACTGTTTGCTAGGCTGATCTGGCCAGAATGTTAAAGTGGTCATATGATGCAATTTCAAATTTTAAAATTTAATTCTTTCTCTTTGGAGTGTTACAAGCTGTTCGTGAATAGATAAAATCCCTGAAGTTGCAAAGACTAAAGTCTCAAACCAAGAGATATTCTTTCTCAAAGTTAAGACTCTGCCACACCCCCCTAAAAAAGGCTCGTTCTAACACGCCCCCAAATACCTACGTCACTATCTGGGAAGATATGCATAACACCGCCCAAATGTTCACGAAAAGAAAGAAGGCGTGGTTTCAGTAACCGCAGTTAGTATTGATGCAGCCATGTCAGGGAGACGTTGTGTGTTTCTAGGCGAAAGCAAAAGTACTTTTTTTTGGCCTTCCGAAAGTAGATGCATTTGGGAATTTTTAAGATTACTTACAACAGAACAGCAAGGCATTTTATGGACGACCGTTTCGTGAACCGAAGAGAGGAGGTAATTCTGATTTTGCTATGACAATCTGGTGCTTCTGTATCAGCTACTGTTTTGTTATTTGTTTTAAGTATTTGCTATTGACTGTTCAAATGCGAGTTTTGCGCATCGTGTGTGTGTGTGTGGTGTGTGCGTGTGCGTGTGTGCGCGAAAAAGGCTGCGAGAGAGAGAGAGAGAGAGTCACGTCACAGTAGAGTCAGCTGTCTTAACCGCAGATTGTGTACTGCATCATTACTGTGTCTGTTCCCCTTTCGGGCTTGAACTGATGGTAAATCTAATGACATTATTTACTGTCTTTACATTTATTTTGAAAGATGAAGCTCGCGATTATGGTAAGGGGGGGGGGGGGGCTGGGGGGGTTCCATTTCCCGACGAGTGGTTGGGGTTTCAGCCAATCACACTGCACTGGGTCAGCTGCCAATCAGAGCAGACTGCGCTTGTCGGAAGGAGGACTTTTGTAGAAAACGAAGCGTTTGAGAGGGGCGGGGCATAGAGGACCTACAATAGGTAGTGTGTTTTTTGAACATTAAAGCATTTCAACATTTTTTGTTACACCAAATACACAAAATAATAATGATCTTTAAAAAAGCATCATATGACCCCTTTAAACAAAGCAACGTTTTGAAAGCAACACAAAGCTAGAACGTTTACACTTTTAGAGTAATCAACCCACAAATGGGATGGGGAAAAAATACTACACACTTCACTTTGGAGCTACATTCACAACACATTGAGTAAAACAACAAGGGCTGCAGCCGAAAACATAGGCAGCTGACTTGCTGCCTTATCAGCTGCCTAATGACTTTGTAGGCAGCGTTTTTACACGAAAGCACCTCATGAAACTAATTTCGGACAGGCTTCTGAGGCAGTGTAACAGTTAAATGATCTACAACAAAATAGAACGAGTTTTGGTGATAACTAAATTAATATTTAATTACCGTAATACAAATTTCTCGCTAGAAATAACATCAAAAGTGCAAAAATTTAGTCAGAAATATACATTTACACACAAACTGACCACCAAACGCAGGAAGTGAATCTAACTTTGGATTCGGACGCACCTTGATGCCTTCCTACTGTACCTTGGAATGCGTCCTCCGAAGGCAGCATTTTTCAGTCTTTGGATGCAGCCAAGAAATTATGTAGAGCAGGATTTTTCCCATCCACATGACCTTGCTTACTAGATAGGAAATGGAGATGGAGAAAGTTAAACTATTCACAAATAAGGGACATTACAAGCGTCAAACTCCGAGTGAAATTTGCAGAGACAGTTTCGGCAGTCTGTTCTGTTAACTCACAATGGCTTCTTTGCAGTAACTCAAAAATAGTGTTAGACTACAAAAGGTCACCACATCTCACTGTGGGCTTTTTGGAGCATAAAATGAACTTAACCCATCACTGCAGTGTTCGGGCCCATACCATAAGCCGCCATTAAAACACCATCAAATTCACACCTTAGTAATTCCAGCCATATGTGGAGTGCTAGAGCAATCCCATCGACTTAAAAATAGATAACAATTACCTTCAGCTTCAAATCCTGCTTTAATTTGGCAGGGGAAATATCCACCGCAATTCTAGGTTTATCATGCAAATCCAGTGTCCACTGGAGCCGGGAAAAGTTTTTTTTTGGGGGGTTGGGGGGTGTGGTGGGGGGGGGGAAACGTTTTAAAAATTCAGTTTTCCAGCCAGGGCTGTATCTGAAATAACTGGCCCCTGATAGAAAATAAACGTGAACATAAGTGATGTGTGGAGTTAATGGGCTTTTCATGCAAATGAGGGATGGCTGAATTAGCGAGGGTGCCCATGGAGGTGTCAGGAGAGAGAACATCGGCTTTGTTCAGAGCCAGTGGCGTTGAAACCTTTTATCCCGTGCCATTCGCTAACGATGGACGAGCGAGTTGTGCTATAACATGAACTTGTCTGATTAACCAACGGAATCGGTCTCGTTATTCATGTTGGATGAAACTGACCAATTCAAATGATCAAGCTGTAATTAAAAGTTAAAAGTAATTTAAAAAGTTGATGTTAAAAGTGTTTGGAGTTTCATCCATAATAGTAATGTAAAAATATGTCATAGCAATGATGTAAAAAGTCAATATGAAAGGAAAATCAACATGGCTCTCTAACTACATTTTTGCAAAAATGTACCTATACATACAATTTACTGCAGTTTCCAGCTGAAATGAACACTTGTGGCAGTAAAACACCAACAACTTTTCATGCAAATTATGATTATGGGGCAGATTATCGATTAATAAAGACTTATTTTCATGTTTATCTCAAAACACTTTTACCATAGTGCATGAGTTGTAAAATGTAATATATTTTTACATTTGCATCACATAACCAGCTCCATATGTATAGCTTTTCTGGTGTAGTAAAAATGCTCTGTAGCTCACCTGGTATAGCTGATCATTACACATGCAATGAAAAGCACTCAGGTCCGTGAAACAAGTTCTGATAAAGACTTCTAGAAACAAGCTAAAATGACATGGTTGCTTAAGCAAATGCATTTTTTATCTCATGTTTGCTTTTATTAACACTGTACGTTAGGTTAGGGTAGTTGGTATGTTATTTTCAAATAGAATAGAGCATTAAACCTTAAAGGGTTCATATGATGTGATTTCAAGTTTTCTTTCTCTTTGGAGTGTTACAATCTGTTCGTGAATAGATAAGATCCCTAAAGTTGCAAAGACTAAAGTCTCAATCCCAAAGAGATATTCTTTATAAAAGTTAAGACTGGTCCACGCCCTCCTAAAACGCCTCGTTTAAACACGCCCCCACATGTCTACGTCACTGTGTGTGAAGATTGCATAACGCCGCCCAAATGTTCACGCAAAGAAATAAGGCGTAACTTTATTGTTGCTGCCACCGCCGCCACCTTGTTGTGAAGACGCTGTGTGTTTCGTTGCGAAAGCGAAAATACTTTGTTTGGCCTTCCCAAAAGAGGACATATTTTTCATATTTAAAAAATTTGCGATGCAATGCAACGCAACGCATAAAAATACAGTATAAGTCATTATAATCAGTAATTATGTACCCACTGGTTGCAACAAATACCTCGTTTATAATGGGTTTTAATGTTGTTGTCTCATCGCTCCGGCCGGGACATGGCATCACAGTATGTAACATTTCCGTCACACCCTTGAAGTATTCGGCCAATCACAATGCAATGGATAGTTTAATTTTGCAAAAATGTCGCCACATGCACGTTTTTCTAATGAGCCTGGGTTGATCAAAATCATTACTTATTACTTGTTTAATATACATCTCTGGTCTTTTGTGTTCATCAGTGCATGTTATTCCAAATAGGAAAAAAATGTATCTTTACCAAAGACAAATTCCTCTTATTTTCCGACCAATTCATTCAATTCCCAATGGATAAAATCAAGTCCTGCCATACATTTTAACACCTTGAAAATCCTGTTTCACCAAGCACTGTGTGTCACAATACGGGAGTAAAATGCAATTATATTGTTTGTCTGAGAAGTTGTGTTAATCTAAATGTAAAAAGAGACACTGTGAATTATATAACCACAATCTCTTTTTCAGTTGACTACACTGAATAAACAGCAAAACAAAACAAGAATAAATGTGTATCTCTTTCGCACACACACACACTCTTCCTCTAACCCCCTATCCATTCCTCTGCAGTATTTCACTCCATTTAAAATTGCCACCCGCTTCCGTCTTGCCAAGCCTGAATTGATTTTTTAGGAATTCAAAGCCTTTCACCCCTCTGAGTCTCTGTTGTGCCAGCGCACAATGTAGTTTGCATATGACTAATCATCTGCCGTGTTTATATGTAATCTCATATCATTTCAGGCCATGTCCCCTGTTTTGTATCTCCCGCTCTCCTCTCCCTTCCTCTCGTTCTCTTAGCTCTTGGCTGTATCGCTCTTGTGAAACATAAACCAAATCTACCTTGGCTGAAAAGCATGCAAATATCCCATGCGTTCACTAAGACAGACAAGGACTCTTGCAATCGTGTGTAAGAGCAGCTAATGTTACACGTAAGAGCCTGTGGGCGGCATTCTCAATGAAACCTTTAAAACAGTGTTCTCAACGGGTGGGTCGTGACCAAAACAAGTAGCAGGTCTGCTCTGACAATGCTAAATGCAAATTATGAAAAGCAACTTACCATAAAATTGTGACAGCACAATAAGTTTGCTTTTAAAAGGGAGAAGAATCTCTTTTTTATATCAAAGGTACACACTTTAAAATAAAGGTTTCAAAATAACCTTTAGGTGAAAAGCTTTTAAAAGAACCATTATTTTCTTAGTGTAAAGAACATTTGAATGAACTAAAGAACCCTTTTCCACTATTGAGAACCTTTTTGGTAATGTAAGGTTACATGTATGTTTATAGTTCTTCGTGGAACCATCGATGCTAATTTTCAAGAGTGGATCCATGGAACAACCATTTTTGGGTTCCCCTAACAACCTTTCAGTGAGCAGTTCCTTACAAATACCTTTTACCTACGAATAACTTTTGCACAAATGATAGGATTCCATGAATGTTGAAGGTTCTTTTTGGAACCACCGAAACCAAAGACCTTTATTTTTTAGAGTGTATTTTGGTGCAAAATCATCTGTCACTTGGTAATATGGTAAAAAAAATTATATTTGGCCCAATATTTGTTCCAATCTTGTAAATCACACTTTGGATCTTATGTATTGTCAAGTTTCCCATTTAGGAATTTCCCTATGTCATGTTAATTATTTAGCTTATTGTTGGGCCATTGCAGTTGATGGTTAAACAGGCCTAAGCTGGTTTTGGTTTGGTCTAGTTTAAAAGATCTTCCTTCTCAGCAGGAAAAAAGCATCTCAAGATTGTTTGTAAAGACATTTTAGTGACTTTTATATGATGTGGCATCATGGTGAGTTTCCACTCAATGTCTAATGTGAATTCTGGACCCTCAAGCAAAACCAGCTGAGAACTGCTGCGAATTGTAGAACAGCCCTTTTCATTGCAGTTTTATTGATGCAGAGCTATTAAGTATCAGACCTTTTAGTAGGTGGAGATGAGATGGATAACACATCTCTTCTCGTGTTGACTGTTGTCTTTGGGGTCGAGCATAATTGTTTTGAATCCTCCAGGGCAGTGACTCGTCATTCAGCGAAACACAGAGCTCCCGTGATGTTCGCTTTCTTCTCACTGCATTATTAGCAATATAAATCTACAAAGAGGTGAAAAGGCATCACATTCTCAGCTCTGTCTACATTCGCAATTCTGATCAACAAGGGAGATTAGAGCAGGAAACAAACTACAAGGCGTATCTAGTAGCTTTTCAGTCTTACAATAAAGTTGAGTTGTTATAGACTAAATGAAATCAAAATGTAGCCAATTTACTTTTTTAATAAATGTCACTGATTTTATTGTGCATGATTCATCAGTGCATGTTATACATACATTAAGAAAAAAATCAAAATTTAATTACTTTCTCTGAACTCTGAAATGACTTTCCTGTTGAATAAATCACCTGGGCATGTGGGATGGGAAATACAATAACAAAACAAATACATATATGCAGTGCAATATCATTTAGTTGGTAAGATTTTTTATATTTTAGAAATAAGTCTCTTATGCTCACCAAGGCTGCATTTATTTGATCAGAAATGCAGTTAAAAAATAAAAATATAATATGGTGAAATATTACAATTTATATATTTTAAAATGTTGTTTATTCATGTGATGGCAAAGCTGAATTTTCAGCAGCCATTAGTCCACTCTTTAGTGTCACATGACATACTGTTTTCTTAAAGGGATAGTTCACCCAAAAATGAAGCTTCTGTCATTAAAGTGTTAGTTCACCCAAAAATGAAAATTAGTCCATAAATTACTTACCCTCAAGTCATCCTAGGTGTATATGACTTTCTTCTTTCAGACGAATCCAGTCAGAGTTATATTAGAAAATTGTCTTTGATCTTTCAAGCTGTTTCATGGCAGTCAGCGGGTGTTGCATTGCGTCAGTCCAAAAGAAGTTAAATAAAAAGTGCCCCTCCATTAAAAAAAAAAAAGTGTCTCACACAACTCCGGGGGTGAACAAAGGCCTCTTGTAACGAATCGATGCGTTTTTGTTAGAAAAATATCCATATTCAAAACGTAATAATCACTTTAATCTAGCTTGCGCCAACAGTCCTACACGGAAGGGCTGATGAGGTATGAGGTCAGCGTTACGCATGTGCCATGAAACAGCTTAAAAGATCAAAGATAATTTTTAATATAACTCCGACTGGATTCATCTGAAAGAAGAAAGCCATATACACCTAGGATGACTTGAGGGTGAGAAATGTATGGGCTAATTTTCATTTTTGTGTGAACTAACCCTTTAATTACTCTCCTTCATATCGTTCCAAACCTGTAAGACCCTCATTCACCTTCGGAACACAAATGAAGATATTTTAATGAAATCCGAGAGCTTTTACCATGTTCAAGGCCCAGAAAGGTAGTAAGGACATTGTTAAAATAGTCCATGTGACATCAGTGGTTCTGATTTCATATAAGCAAAGAAAACAAAAATAATGACTTCTCTTCCGTGGCAGTCGACACAGAGTTCACAAAGTACCACAACTGATGTCACATGGACTATTTTAACAATGTCCTTACTACCTTTCTGGGCCTTGAACATGTCAGTTGCGTTGCTGTCTATGCAGGGTCAGAAAGCTCTTGGATTTCGTCAAAGACATTTTACTCCGTGTTCCAAATATGAACGAAGGTCTTACGGGGTTTGGCCACATGAGGAGTGACAATTAATGGACAGTTTTTCATTTTTGGGTGAACTTTAATATGCAATATAATGATTTTTGTTATTCAACAAAACGCTATCCTGTGCAGGATTCTTTAATAAAACCACTGATCTTTTTCTCCTTGTGTTCCTACTTCAGATTTTTCATATGACGTATGACCTGGCGAGTGCAGTGGTAAGAATCTTTAATCTGATTGGCATGATGCTGTTGCTGTGTCACTGGGACGGATGCCTGCAGTTTCTGGTGCCTCTCCTGCAAGACTTCCCTCCTGATTGCTGGGTGTCGCTAAACGGTATGGTTGTAAGTATTCAAAACTTTTCATTACTCTGTTTTATTTTGAGCTACACATTGGATCAGGTCAAAATGATCATTTGATCAGTGGACAAGAAAATTATTTAGTGAAAATGTTCTCTAAATGTTTAGCTGTTCTTCATTAAGAGATTTAATAATGACAGTAAATATATGCCGCATTCACATAGTGTCAGAATTACCGTAATTACAAGATGACAACTCAGATCCTGAAACATTCACATCGCGGGACTTAGAAATTATTCGTTTCTATGGCAACTTTTACAGATCCAAGAGTGGCTTTGTTGGTTATGACAGCAAAATACTTAATCACTACATAAATTCACCTTCTGTGAAATACAGAAGAACAAAGAGAGCACCTGCTAACACTGGTAATAATAAAATGGCATATCAAACTGAAGTATGTGTAGAGGTTGTTACCTAGATGTTCGTCTGACTGTCTGATGCATAATGCATACAAAACTGGAGAGCACTTGTGAAAATCGTAAGCTCCAATCAGATTGCCTTTGCAGCATAGCTTTTAAGGGGTCAGGGATGTTTTTACCATTCTGCCAGGACCAAAATCGTGTCTTGACCTGTGTTGAAATTCTGAGTGCTTGTGAGGAAAATCCAATCATTAAATTAGTTTGCCAGTTGAAAAAAAATTGAGGGAATTAGTAACAAATAAACTAGATATTTCATAGGCAGAATTACAGTATATATATATAAAAATCTGCAAGAATACATTGAATTACCGTAATTACAATTTAAATCAAAAGTGACAGTAAAGAAGACTTAAAACTGTTTACAAAAAACTCAAATAAACACTCAAAATCACAAATGTTAATTTTAAGTTTTATATTTAACAAAAATCCTGAGGAAAAAAAACATTGATAATTTAAATAAATAAATAAATTCTTGAGCAGCAAATTAGAATGAATAATTTACGTTACAAAATTACATTTTAAAATATATTAAAATCGAAAACATTTGCTTTTTAATTTTGTAATAATATTTTACAATATTACTGTTTTTTTCTGTATTTTGATCAAATAAATGCAGCATTGGTGAACATAAGAGACTTTTTTTCAAAAACATTAAATCATATGGACCCAAGATGTTTAAATGGTAGTATAATGTGATTTATGTTTTGATTTGTACAGTATATGTGAAATAATACAGTAAGTGCCTAGTTCATCTAGACAATCAAAAGTTCTAAACACAAAGCTTACACACAAACTCTCTTCCTGTCTAAGTGGGCAGTTTTTGGCCAGAATAAGCTGCAATGTGCAATGCAATGTGTCAATAGCTATTACAGTTACAGTAAATCCACTGCAGTTTTGGTGGTTTTACATGATGTCACAACATAGAATTGGAGAAATTGAGAGAATTTTGTAGCAGTCAGAGTTTCAAACGTTAATATGTTTGACAAAGTCATGAACAAACATCTGAACCTACTTACACAACGTGATTGCAATAATCTCACCACTTAGTCTACATAATGTTTTACGAAATCAAAAAGGAAAAAAGTTCATTAAACAACCCTAGCATACGAAGATTTGGACTTGCACGTCCCATTACTTTTAAAATCCAAGAGGCACTGGGCAGAACATTTGACACTTGACCTTTTTCAAACGAGAGCTGTTCAGCTAATCAGGACAGATGGCTCGCTGTAGTTTTTCACCGCACATCATGTTGGTGCTAAATGGATGTTAAAATGCCAAGATCATTTTTTACTTCTCCCAGCTTTTTCGAATGAGTTCAACTCACATTCCAGGTCAAATTGCTGTGCTGGTAAAAGCATTAGGCTTTTTTAGCTCAAGGCCAAATGTGTCACGCTGTTTTAGGAAATCAGATTTCTCTGATTTCCCGCTAACAAAAATTATGCATTCCCTTTGAAAGCGTGCGCAGAGATCAGCAGACGGCCTGTAATGGGCATGTGCAAATCTCTTTGCATATTCGTCTGAGCTTGTTAGCTTGGCATCACATTAGATAACGGTCTTGGGTGGTGGTGGAGTTGGTGGTGGGGTGATAAGGCTGTCCGCAGTTACGCAACCATATCCCCTCAAGTGCTAGGGGGCTCAATCTAACTTTGAGGTGCTCTATGTGATACTGCAGACCCCTCTGCTCTGGAGGGCTTTACCGGGAATCGTTGATAGTCATGTTTTGAAATGTTGCGAAACCTCTGGCTATGTTGAACGTGACATTTCTGACAAATTAAAGACGCTTGAGAAGCCTTAGCTCGATCTGTTTTACCTCAGAAATGTTTTATGTCATTTTCCCTCTTCATCTCAGATGAAACAGATGGAAATTATGCATACAGCAGCATCCAAGAAAACAAAGCTAAGCTTAGTCCTTTGTTATAGCTTTAATGCTTACAGGAAGTGATATTACTGTGCTCCAAATATGTTTTTTTTTGGTTTTTTTTTTATTCTAAACATGAAAATGCACTTCAAAAAATTGAGTCTTTTTAAAGCTAAAGAAGAGGTCAAACGCTTGTGGCGTTTCACTGCAGTTTGATGCGATAGGAGATTGATATTGCCCCTTGTGGCGCTGATTTAAAATTCTACCCTCAGGTTTCTTATTTTTTCCTTTTTAACCAGAGAATGAAAACTTATTGCAGTACATAAACACTTGAGATCTGTTACAAAACCTAGTGAGTTGCCTATCTAGACAGCATTTACAAAAAAAAAACATATGATGGCTGTTACAAAATCATAATGTTCAAATTAGTTTAAAACAGTTAATTCTGCTTCACAGCCTTTGGAAGTCTGTGCTCCAAGCCTAGAAGTATAATTACAGGTGGCTTGCAAGTGAAAATGTTGATGTGGGCATTTCTTTTTAATTCAGCAAAACGCTTGATGTTTCATGACTAATGCAACAAAATGAAAGCAAAGAGTGTGTTAATGCTATTTCATGTTTTATCTGTGGAAGCCACAGTGATGTGGGAAATGTAATATATGTAAATGTAAATGGTGTCCGTAAGATTTTTGAAAACATTTTCAGAAAAAGAAGGAATCATATGCTTAACAAGGCTGCATTTATTTAATCAAAAATATGTAAAAAAATAAAAATAAATAATATAAAATATGAATAAAAAAGAAGTAATATTGGTGAAATGATATAATTTATTTCTGTGATGCGAAGCTGAATTGTCAGCATCATTACTCCAGTCTTCAGTGTCACATCATCCTTCAAAAATCATTCTAATATGCTGATTTACTACCCAAGAAGCTTTTCTTATTATTATTATTATCAATTTTCAATATTTCTTTTCAGGATTCTTTGATGAATAGCAAGTTTTATTTATGAAATCTAACATTTTGCACAATGCGATTTAGGTTACTTTTGATCAATTCAATGCATCCTTGATTAATAAAAGTATTTAACAATCAATCAATCAATCTTTCTGATCCTAAACTTGGTTTTGTATAATCACAATTCTGTAATCAATATTTACAATGAAAACATTCCAATTTCTATGCCACTAGTGTCAACAAATGTAAAATAAGGACAGTGAAACTTGTTTTCAAACTTTGAGCTTGTGTAAATATGATCATTCCGTCATAACTTGTCTTTTGAAATGTCAGTCGCCTACAAACATGCACATCAACCACGACTACTGAATGCAGATCGCTTAATATTGTAAAAGTCAATTATGCCAGGGTTCATTCTCTTAAAATGAGCTTTTGTTATTGAGTCATCAATTCTGCAGGTGTTTTGATGCGACATTTCCTCAGCGAGGGGTTTCTAAACTGATAGAGATGCACCACCTCCTCCTTTCTGTAAATTATATCAAGACTGCATCATGATTTTCCATCTGTCTCATTCCCCTGGGCTTGGTTCAGATAAATGCCACAACCAGAAAATCATAACAGAAACAAACAGAAAATCAAAAGCCGGGGAAAGTGTTTTGTTTTACTTTTCTGTACATTTTTATGTACCTTCTTAGTCTAGGTGCATTTTCCTCCCTCTCTCCTTCCCTCAGCGTCTTTGTATGACTTTGAATCGATGACCTCCCTGTTTACCTCTGCACCACTTTCTCCTCCCAAAAAAATCAATGCAGATGAAAAATGAGCAAAGATTCTTTTCCCCGTGCACGGATGGGGGTCCCAGAGGGAGGCGGTGGCCCTGCTGCTCAGTAATTCAGGGTTTAGGCGGGTGAAGTGAAGAAGAGGATATAATGCCCTGGCGGGGGCGTGCTAATTGGGACATTGAGTCGGAACAGACAGGAGGCGACACCGATTGTGTTACCAGCCAGGCTGTCGGGTTAATTTAGCCATCAGAGAGGTTAGAGTTGGAGGAACGTCTGGGGATCACGACATGCCTCCCTCAGCAGGATCCAAACCAAGTGAATGTTACTTTAAAGTCCCCATGAAATCAAAATGAAAGTTTTTTGGGTGTTAGTATCAATATGTTAGTTTTAAGGTTATCTATAAGGCAGTGTGCTCAAAAACAGTGACAAAATTCGCATTTAGAAGATATAAGCATTCAAAGCTTGCAGTTCGTCACTTCCGCCAAAACGGCTCAACGCTTTTTTTGACGTCACATCGTACTTCAGCTTCTCATCAAAATTTCTGTCCAATTAAATGCTCTCTAGAATCCGAAGCGCCCTACACTATAAAATAGATGCTGAATCCGCGGCTGAAATCGGTCACTTGTCCACAGAATTAGTATTTTCTGTACAGTGAATGGCACGTAGTGCACTATATAGGGGACAGGGAACGATTCAAACAGTATAAATATGTTTTCCATTGAGGAAAAAAATAAGTCTGGTTTCACGCTGTGTCACGCTAACCACTGCACCGCACGCACACTCTGGCTCCGTCGAGGAGGATAACACGGCGCAGACCACAAGCGCGAGTGGCACAGACCACAAAATGTATCGGAGCTATTTTAATTCTACACAGAATGTTATATTTTATAGCAATATGGATGAGATTGTGGCTGGCATACCCTGTCAAACGCGGCTTTACGGAGCTCAACGGCTCTGAACGGCTCTAGCCCAAGCTGTGATATAAACGAACGCTATTGGCTATTTTAAAAAGGGGCGGGGCTGCTTGATATGTCCCGCCCTGTCTTCCTGTTTCAGTTAAAATGACGTCAACACAGAGTAACGCTGCATGTTTCTAAGCACTTCAGGGGACCTTTAAAATTTAAACTAATTGAAAAAAAGAAAAGATGGGTTATATATCCAAAATTTGGAATCATGTGGTATCATGTTTCCCCTAAAGTCCACTTATAATGTTATGTAACTGTCATAATGTTCCGTAATGCCTTATACTAATACTTCCATAATGCTCCGTCCATAATGTTGAAACTGTCATTTCATATTCCGGGTCTGTTTGGACCCGAAGAATAATAATTTTATAAAACAGTCATAACTTAATATTTTCAATATTCAAAACTAAAACCATATTGTTTTTGATCAATATTTTTTTTATTATTATTGATGAGAACTTTTATTTGAAAGCATTATATGAAGTTTATAGGAACCTATAATCTGAGAACTATTGAAATAATGGAATTAATTTATAACTCACGATTGCTCAAAAAGAGTCCAAATTTATGAAACCTATATATATTTCTAACAAAACAGCATCTGAAAAGTTTTCAAACTAAATAAATTCATTTTACTTGCATAAATGTTTCACTTTCAGATAAAAAAGTGATCAGTTTTTCAAACTGCAATGGTTCGCCAGTAGACATACATATTTGAAAAAAAAAAGTGAGAGAATATAACTTAATACAAAATTTTATTTTTGGATTATTAGGTATTTTTTTGACACCTAATAGTAATTCATACATACCTGGGTCCAAAATGGCTTAACACAATTCTTTTTTAATGCTTTTATGTCTTAAAAAATATTGGAAAAAATCTGGGGAACAAAATAAATTGTGTTTTCAAGGTCTTAAAGCATTTGCGAAGTTTTGTTCACTTGTTAAAAACTGCATTTTTGTAGACATTTATGCACATCTCTTCTGGGTCAAAATGGACACAAATGTGTTTTGAGGGTTTAAGGTTTCGTGCGCTAAAAACAGATATAATTCATGTCAGAAATGCCCAAATTGTGACAATCAGTAAAAATATTGAGATCTTTAGTGCTTTTTCAAGGTTAGCTCTTCCATTGTTACGGTGTACGTCTATAATTTTTACCATTATTAAATGTGGATAAATGAACATCATGCATTATAGAACAATATTAAATTAATTAGAAATTTTTGATCTAGTTGAATAAGTATGCAATACTGTATTAGACAAGCTTGTAACCTATGTTTCAGTAAAACATACTGAGAACCCTCTGAAAAGTTGTGAAGTGCTTCTTTCCATCGGTCACCGTCCACTCAATACTTTTGGAGTGCTTGATGCACAATGATAGTTGCAGGACCTACAGGCTGGACATGGACCACAGAGAGATGATTCACAGGCTTTTACCACCAGGTCATTTCACACGGGATTACTTTTACCAGTGGCTATTTCTTCAAAATATCTGTGTAGACGGTAAAGAACACTACTGTAGGAAACTTTACTGGCATAAGAACGCACAGACTATCAAAAAGTCTGAAAGAAATGACTGGTGTAGCCAATTCAAAATCAATGAAATCAGTAAAATCACAGAGAATTTTATCATCATTGCTCTTTAAGTTACTGATGCTCATTTTGAACACATTCAAAGCTAATTTATGCAAAGTAACACTGTAGATTTCCTCCCATTAAGTACATAATTAATGATTGTATAAAAAAAAAGATAATTATGCTAAGAGTTAATTCACTTGAGCTATTCACAAAGGTTTTTTGCATAAAGGATGCGAAAGAGTGATTATGAACCAGCAGTGGCAGCAGCCAAACCAAGAAAGGTTTTGTGGGAAACACTGTCCGTAAATCACATTTCTAACACAAGCCTTCTGCAAAAACACAGTGCAAAGAAGAAACATCAATAAATATAATTGTTTTCCACATAATAAATAATAAATGAGTTTTTAATTGAATGATGTGTTGCACGCAGAGTTCTTCTGTACATGTGACTCGGTCATGAATTTTGCATTACTGTCCACACTACTGCTGCCAAATATTAATGAGACGCTTCATTTGATCTTCTGTACATAAAATAATCCACAGCATTCCCATGGATGCCTGTAATAAATCATTTGAATACAACTCATGCAAACCGTAGAAAATGGTCGGAGTATTTGGAAAATCCAGTTGGAATTGCAATTTAAAGGGGTCATATGATGCGATTTCAAGTTTTCCTTTCTCTTTGGAGTGTTTACAAGCTGTTCGTGAATAGATAAGATCCCTGAAGTTGCAAAGCCTAAAGTCTCAAATCCAAAGAGATATTTCTTTATAAAAGTTAAGAGTTAACCTAACCTACCTAAAACGGCTCGTTCTAACACCACCCACATGTCGACCTACTATTGGATTATATTAGCATAAGGCTCAGCCAAATTGTGCACGCAAATGAAAGAATGCGTGGTTTTGAACAGCGTAGTGTTTGCTGCTGCCATGTCAGTGGTGACGCTGGTGTGATTCATGCGAAAGCAAAGCACTTATTGTGGCCTTCCGAAGTGAGATGCAGATCAGAACAATTGGTAAGATTTCTTTACAACAGAACACACAACCCGATGTTCGAATTTGTGGCACTCATTTATGGACGCACGTTGTTGAACCTAGAAGAGTTACAGGCAGGCTGTGCACAAAGGCTATTTCTAAAAACATAAAAAAGGGTAATTCCGACTTTGCTATGTACCAACATCGGGGCGCTTCTGAATCTCGACTGTAATATTGTGGTAATTATTTTAAGTAGTGCTATCACGGCTCAATGCGGAGTTTTGCGCAGCGCAGAGTAACGCGTCATGTGTGTGTGTGTGTCATTTTCGACGCGTGCTTGCAGTGTCCGGCCAATCACAATGCACTGGGTCAGCTGGCCAATCAGAGCAGACTGCGCTTGTTGGAATGATGGACTTTGTAGAGAAACGAAGCGTTTTGAGAGATGCGGGCATAGAGGACCTACAATAGTTTACATTATTTAAAAGATGTGTTTTTTGAACTTAAAGCAGTCAACATATTCTGTTACACCAACTCACACAAATAATGCTCTTTCAAATAGGCATCATATGACCCCTTTAAATTGATGACGCCAGTGGTGCAGAAATTATACTTTTCACATTTAAAGATTTTATCCAGATCATGAGTTCTGTCAAGTTATATCTACATCAGGACAGTAAAGCACCTCCAAAAAGGTCCTAAACACTTCTAGGTCTCAAGGAACATTCATACTGACATTTATTTTATTTTTTGCTCATTTCCATAAAACTCTGCTCAATAGTTGCCTCAAATCACCAAATCTCATTGAAAATTTTAATCTCGTTGCTGTGAAAGTCAACATTTTCATATTTAAACTCTCTATTCAAAATATAAAATCAAAACGAATTGCATCATCTGAATAGAACTTTTGCTTAATATTTAAAAAAAAGTTTAGAATTTAATGAAATCTTTGTAGTAAAAATTGCAGAAACTATATAATATAAATCGATATAAATAATTATATAAATATTATCTATATAAGATATCAATAACTTTTTTTATATGTTATATAGGGTCAATGTAAGGTTTTATTCGTTGCTATCAAATCACCATATCTAATTGGAAAATTCATTTCATAAACTGCATATTGTCACTTTTATTTTTAAACTCCCTATATTCCTTTTCATATTTTAACGTTTTATATGTAAACTCTCTATTCTAAATGCTCTATTCCAAATGTTTCTTTCTGTCCTCAGATTACCCATAATGATCACATTGTGAACTAACCCTTTAATTTAACTTAACTTAACTTAACTTAATTTAATTTAATGTAATTTAATTTAATCGGAAAAATAATTTAATTTGATGAAAATGTTTTAAAAAAATGACAAAAAAGACAACAAATAAAAAAACACAATATATATGCATGTGTATATACTGTTATTTGTTTGTTCTGAATATATAAAATTGATATCCTGAATAATATATAATTTTATGTATACTGCAATTCTTCATGTTTTTTTTCTCCTGGATGTAGTATAATGTGTGTGTAGTTTTACCTCAGGGACGGACTTCATGTGATCTTATACCGCTCTCCCAGCACACGCTGTCTGCTGTCACCTGATTGGTTCACGCTTGAATAGCTGGATATTAACCGGGGTTGTGTGGATGTGAGAGCGAGCGAGTGAGAGAGACAGAAAGAGAGGGAGGGGGATATAAAAATATTTTCTACACACCTTTAGACAACACTCACCTCATGTTAAGACAAAAGGTTGGTGTAGTAGTGACACTAAAAGCCCACTGGCCTCTCCGAGCGCAATTTTAATCAGCTCTTGTTTTGTATTTTTAATCTTCTGTTTCATTGGCTGTGGCCATATTTCTCTCGTTTAAACCATTATTTCAAATGCCAGTCTAAACAGTAAGGGCATCTCATATGTTACCTTTGCACAAAATCGAGAATATTGCCTCTGCTATAAATAACCACAGATGCATAACAACACACACATATCCCAGAGGGCTCTCTGTGTGTCTGTGGATTGGATGGTTTGTTTTGGTGTTAAAGGTGACGTAGTTACGTAGGTTGGGTGTGAGCGATCAATCTTAAGAGCTGCTATATGGGACAGGTTTATGTGTGTTGAGTAACAGGCCATTGGTCTTTCACTGTAATCACCAGACATGATAACAAACCCTGTAAAAGCCCCAAAGACTAGAATAGAGCACACCAGTTGGGTTTATCCTATTTAGTTTCTCCATAAAGAAACTGATTTTTAGCAATGGCGTATAAACCTTTCAAGACGGACCTATCATGAGCTCCAAGCAAATATATGCTGCTGTAGCCCCAAGTGTGATTTCAACTTTACTTTTTGATACAAATTCTGGTTTATTTCCAAATTCCCAGTGCAGAATTAAACCACCCACAATCCTTATAGGAGATCCACCAATCAGAGAAGCTCTCGTTACCATGGAAACGGTAATAGCAGCTCAGTAACGGCTACCCACTCCCATTGCAAATGACCCTACCAACACTGAATAAATTATTTTATTTTAAACAAATAGTTTGAATGAATAATTAAAGTGACTATGTGAATAAGTCATTTTCAAACCAAAGAGCTTTCTTTTGGCCAAAGCAATAAATGCGCCAAACCGACATTGCAAAAAACCCATTGCGAAATCTGCATGGGGAAATCGTTCTCCCTCACATGAATTTCCCACTGGATTCCTATTAAAATGACCAGATTTTACCAGCATAAATTCACCAAACAATGATAAATGTGATTGCACTTTAAGAGATTAATTTGCTTTGGTCATGAATGAATGATTTAGTCATCTGAAAGAATCTGTTAAGTAAATGATTCAGTGAATCATTCATTGAAAGGCAGTCATTTGTTTTGGTTGTGAATGAATTAGTGTTTTTGAATGAATAAGTTGAGTACCTGATTCAATGAATCACTCATTAAGACAGTCCCCTGTGTTGGTCACGAATGAATCAGTGTATTGAATGAATCAGTTCAGCAAATGATTCAGTGATTAATTCAAAAAAACAAAAACAACAACAACAAAAACAGTCACTTACTGATATAACAAAGTGACACGCAGAACGAGTCAGTGAAAACAGCATTGTCTAAACAATGTCCTGTTGTTTCAGATTTGAGTTTTTCCCTTTGCAATGCTTCATTCATTGCCTACAGTATCAAACTGAAAGAAGAGTATTTTTAAAGACTTTTGATTAACACCCCAACTTTCATTCCCTCATAAAATAATTTAAGCACACAAGCTCCTACCCTTTGTCTTTTTCTTCAGTTTTCAAATGTTGTTTCATGTCAACAAAACGCTGCAATGTTCTGATTTATCTTGAAGCCTATGGAGACAATAAATAGGAAACATATTACTGGAACAAAGACTGATGAATAGATTCACAAAAACATACAAATTCACAATGAAACATATACACATTTTTCTATTCTGTTCTGTACGCACGAGCACACAAAAAGAAACCCATCTGACCCCTCTGAAGAGAGCAATAGCCTATAATATGTATTAAATCCAGTAATATCATGTAGCCTACAAATTCCTTAAGTCCTCTTATCTCCCGCATATGGCTCTTGATCTTCTATAATGCTGAATTAAGAAGAATATCATTACTGTACTCTCTAAATGACCCCTGTTTTCTGGAAACGCTTTGAAACTTGTGGCTAGTTAAAGCAATAAGGCGGAAAGAAGCAGAAATATGGATGTGTGTGGCCTTTTGGAAAGTGTGTGTGTGTGTGTGTGTTTTAGGAAAAGACTGAACCTCATTTGAATTTTTATTGCACATTAGCTCATCAGAGGAAAGCCAATAGAACAAAGTGATTTCCAGCTTATTTATAATAAGAAGCGCTACTACCTGACTCATTATCTTCCTGCTTAAACTTCTCACTCACAATGCATGGCATAATGTAACACAACTGTAAGCTCCAACGGTATCCTCCCGTATTCTCAGTGACGTTTTTGTCCTAAATGCATGTAACAGGCCCATGTCTATTTGGAATAAAGAGGTTTTACTTTTTTGGCGCAGTTGTCTTGGTAGGAGGTCATTGGTTTTCCCTCGCACTTATTTAATGTGTGAGATAACAGCCACAGACTATTGTTAATAGGATATGCTTGTACAGTTTGTTTCCCGGCACAGTATGTCAGCGTTATTTTAGCATACCTGAGGTACTATTATAGTTTTTAATAATATTTTGAATCATTTTAGTAGTTTAATTTTGTTATATTCCGTTATGTAAAAATTATTTCAGTTTTTTAATTATTTTAGAAGATCGAGTTAAACTAAATTACAGTGTTGCCTTGCACTTTTTTCATAGTTTGTAGTTTTAGTTAAATATAGCAGTATGCAAATTTTGTATTATCAATATCTTGAAAAGCTACAACTTAGTGACCAGAGCAGGTTGCATAAAATACCACACAATGCAGCAATATCAGCCGTTGTTTACCATTTCGACTCATTATTTGATCGGACTACCGAGAGGTTTTTACACAAACCAGGAAATCCAAAAAAATACCTGCTTTTATTTCAGGTATAGCATACTACTGTTCATCATTTATCAATGCATACTACTTTGTTTCACATACTACTTACATAATAGGCTGTTAAAATCTAATAGGCTGTAATCAGTGTATGCTGCACAGTATCTGCATACTGTGAACAATATACTAGTATTCCATTATGAACAAAAGACTGCACTTCCCAAGGCAATTATAAAGAGATGATCATAATGAGTCGTCATTTTGTGAGAGATAATGAGAGTAGATAACATTGCAGAAAACCAAATTAGAAGGAGTAAGAGATCATTAATCCTCTCAGGTTTATGAAAAGTAAATAGTCCTAAACAAAAGGAAAAACATAGCTTTGTCTTTTTGTCATATACTCAAGGCACAAAGTCGGACCAGAGTATGCGCAGGGCCAGATGTTTGGAAATCTTTTGTCTTAATCATGATGTTTAAACCCTTTTTAAGAGTTTAGCAACTCCCTGACTGGATTACAGTAACGGAAATGCGATTTGGTTTGTAAAAATTGATTTTAAATTGATTTATGTTAAGTTCTATCAATAGTATCTGTGTCGATTACCACAGAAAACAGTTTTGTCAACCAGCAAAAAATGCTTTGACTGAAATATACAGAATTTCAAACCACAAAGCAGTTTATGGTTTACAGGTTTGTGTTTTGAAATGGTGTACATTTACATGAGACACTAGTCAAAACTGTTTTCTGTGGTAATCGACCACCTGAGATGCTGTTGATAAAGCTTAAACTGTGTGTAACGGGCAATGGTCCTTTAACTTTGATTTCCATCAGTTTTGCTGTGTCTCCTGAGATGCTGCCAAATCAATAGCTAACACTTTTATTTAATAAAGTCTGCTTGTTATAGTAATTAATTACCAGATGTAAGGGATAAAACAGGGATCTGTTTGGGAGCCGGTAAAAGATTGCTTTTAATTCTCAAGAGGTCTGTTGAGACGATTGCTTGGCCTTTCGTTTTATCTCACACGTCACTTTAGATAGCTCAGCTGACATCCATCAGGAGAATTACAGAGGGGAGAGAAGAGAAAAGGTGAGAGAAGAAGAAAAACAGATTGGTTAAAAAGGTAGAAGGAGATAGATAGAGGGAGAAACCAGAAGATAAAAAGAGGACAAGAGCTGCTAGTTGACAGTGAACCTGGAAAACCATCCAGTGTTGAAAAGACAGTCACAGTTTTCATAAATTAAAGATCGTGGTCCTGGGCAAAAAACAAAACAAAACTATACATACCATACCATACATACATACATACATATATATAATTTTTTGTGTGTGCACTGCTCTAACTGGAGATATTTTTAATGCTTTAATACAAATAAAACTATTTTCAAAAAAAGTAAAGTAAAATAATTAAATGTAATATTTGCTGCATTTATTATTTTCATTTGCAGTCAAATTTGATCTTTTTTTTATTTTAAATAATTATCATTGCATGTTTTCTCAGTCATAAAATGCAGCTTTTTACCTGTCCCATAATAAACATTAATTAAACATGAAAAATAAAAGGAAATGTGAGTTTCAGAAAACAATATGGTGCTCTGTGTAGGGCTGCACGATAAATCGTATGCGATATTTAACGCGCATCTTGTCAGTAAAGCCAGTTCACGTGCGTGCTTTCACATGGAGCAGCATTAACTACACAGAACCGTTGTTCACTGACAAGCTGTGCAAAATATGATCGTGGTTTTGCGCATCTTGTCGGTGAACAACGGCTCTGTGTAGTTAATGCTGCTCCATGTGAAAGCCCGCACGTGATGGAGATTTACCACTGATTACAGAATGGCTTTACTGACAAGATGCACGTTAAACATCGCATGCGATTTATCGTGCAGCCCTAGGTCTGAGTGCTTTTTTTTTTTAGTATGTTAACTTCCTCCCCTTAATTCTTGTGTCTTAAGCACATACACTGTTAAAATAACTGAAACAGGGTTCAGTGACCAATCAAAAGATCTTTCACTCTCTACACTTTCCGTGTATAAACGAACATTCAGAAGATTAAGAAAATGACATAGCCTACTGCATGCTCAGATGCAAATGTCTCTTCAGGTGGAGGTGGTTTATTCGAGCCCCTGCATTACCCTTTTCTGAAACACTGGGCCTGGTAACGTAGCGTGTGATTAGCTGGAGTGGTGGAATTGGATTGAATTTCAATTACTGCATGTCTGGTCACGTCTGAGAGAGTCACACCTGGGTGAGGAAAGAGGCCACACGTTCACAGTCACACAAGGGCCACGGCTCTGATACGCTGGAGAAAGAACTTCACAGGTTTGCGACGCCACTTTGATTTCCATTGTTGAACAGGTCAAAGAATTTTCCACATGAAGAAGAGCACAAATTTGTGAACGGAAATGTGCATGTGTCAACAGTGGTGGAGCAACTAGCTAAACATAAAAGCGCTATTAGCTTAGCTATTACTAGGCTAACTATATTACTTTGAAAAATTGTTTATATCCCTAAATAATCCCTTAACCATGGTAAAATCATGGTAAGACTGCCTCTCATGGCTTATTTCTTTATTATTCGGAGTGCCCCCTTAATATAGTATCTGTAAAAAGCTAATGCAGTTAGCTACTTTATGTCAGTAACTTGCTATAAGCTAAACTATGAGTTACTGATATATTGACTGTTGTCAACAACTTTAAATTCTGAAATAATTTGAAGTAGCTTCCCAACACTGTATATGTGCAAAGCGATTTATGTTGGATTATTCATGTGTGTGCACATGAATGTCTCGTGAATGTCTGTGGCTATTATTATATTAGCTTTATGACCCAAGCAATACATGGACACACGTAAACTCCTGGTGTGTAGATGCATTTGTATGCTGTCTCCCACTGCGATGCTCTACGTGGTGCTGTCTGGCTATGACACCTACTGTAACACTATAACATACACACAGATTATCAGCCAATCAACACATTTCCCAAGTGGGCTCTTCTAATCATCGGCAGACCACTTAAGGACCCACAGCTATCAAATATGCTGGTATGAAGTGTTAGTTAAAACTGTGTCTGAGTGCAGAGGATGAGAGATTGTAGGTGTTTATGGAGTGATTCTGATTGGGACAGATCCCTTCTCTTGACATCTGGTCATCAGAAACTATAGAGGAAGATCCTTTGGGTTTTACACACACAAACCCACATTTACAAACCAGATTCTCTTCCAGAAAGGTTTAATAATTTAGTTCTTTGCCGTTGTCACAAAGCATGACATGCTATTTACATTAAACTGAAACAAACTTTTCCAGCTTGATATTTTTTTTCCGTAAGCACCTGATTTGACTTGCTATTTGTTTTTCCCTGGTGGACAACAAATCAGGTGAAAATCTCACATAGACTCACATAAAACTTGAGCCATATCTAAGGACCGGATCAGAATAAAACTTGGTTTTGACTTGGGATAATAAGGACCCAACCAGAAAACCTTATCATACACCTAGAAATAACTTAGAACACCCTTTGCAAACACCTAGCAATATCCTAGCAGTGCCTTAGCAACCACTCAGAACACTTTAGAAACCACATTGCAACACCCAAAACACCCAATGCAATGATGCACCAGCACCCAAAACACCCTAGCAACCTCATAACAGCACCCTAAAAGTTCTACCCAGAACAACCTACAACACCCTACCAACAACATGGGAACACCATAGCAATGCTGTAGCAACTACCCATAAATCCCCATCAATGACCTAGCAACACCCTAACAACAGCTCAGAACACCCGAGCAACACTGTAGAAATGCACTAGCAACCACTCACAACACTCTAGAAGCTACATAGGATCACCCTAGAAATTCTGTAACAACCACCTAGCAAGGCCCTAGCAACAAAATAGCAATACCCTAGCAATTCTGTAGCTACCACCCAGAAAACTCTATCAACCACCTAGCAACACCAAGCAATGCCACCCACTCAGAACTAGGGTTGCGAAGGGGCAGAACATTGGGGAAAATTTCAGAAAGTTCCCGGAAATTTACTTGCCATTTTCTGTCCCTTTGCAACCCTACTCAGAACTCTCTAGCAATTCTGTAGCTACCACTCAGAAAACTCTATCAACCAGTTAGCAATGCCCACGCAGTCACTCAGAAACCCTAGAAATACTGTAGCAACCAACCAGAAAACCAATCACCTTGCAAGGCCATCAGAAAACCCCATCAACCACCTAGCAACACCCTGCCAATGACATGGAAACACCATAGCAATTCTCTAGCTACCACCCAGAAAACGATATTAACCACCTAGCAACGCCCAAGCAACCACTCAGAACACCCTAGAAATTCTGTAGCAACCAACCAGAAAACCAATCACTTTGCAAGGCCCTAGCAACTCCCTAGTTACCACTCAGAACACCTAAACAACCACATAACACAACATAAATTATGTTAGTAACAGACTCGCCCTGACAACCACTGACATTTATTTTTTCAGCAAACGTAGTATGATGTGCAGTGACAACATAGTTCTTGATGTCATTCCAGCATAGAATGCTATAAGGAATATCTAATATGCAATTTTCCCCCCACGACCTCTATGTGTGCAATTACACCTTAATTTTTCCATCAATCTTTGAAAGAAATCAGCAATCAGCATAGAGATTCGATTTGGCAGTAATAGGTGACTCAGTATTGGAGTTAATACAATCGTAGAGAGAGAAAGCGAGCACATCAAGAGCATTTTCCTGAAGTTATTGACAGGCGCACAAACTCAGCAGAATTAGCATGTGTGATACTAGCATCCCGGGTAGCTTTGAGAGCCCTGTGGGTTGGCAGGCAGCGCTACGCAGGTTTAAGAGCGGCTTCAACGAGTATTTGTCGACTTCCTCAGCACTTTTTTCCTCTACAAAATGAGCAGGAAGAGATTCAAACAGTCAGCAATTCCATTCCAGACTCCATCCATGAACATGGAACTGTCACAACCTCACATCCCTCCAGCAAGCTTCACATAAACACGAGGAGCAGAGGCCATCGGAAGTCATATGGGTCTTGTTTTAGTCCGTGTTCTCAGTTAACTAATGTCTGTGAGTAATGCTGACATTGAGGAGTGACAGAGCAAACTGAAAATAGCTTCTGGGTATAAAATAAGTCAGAGAAGCAAATTCATCTGACCTAAACAGAGCACTCCTACATTTGTTTTTTTTATTTTTTTTCTTTTTTTTGTAGACCTCCCAAAAAAATATCCAATGGAATCAACCAAATGGATATCCAAATATCCAAAATCCAAACAAATGGAATAAGAAAATTCTATTTTTCTAAATAACTAATACTCTCTATGTAATACTCATTTAACAAAGATTTAAACTATAAAATTAAAAAACTACAAATATTGAAAAATATATAATATAATTAATATAATAGAAAAATAAAAGCCTAAAATTAAGTATCAAACAACAAAGAAAGAAATGTTGGAAAATTTCAGTCTTGTTTCTGAGCTGAGGTATTTGATTGTGAAGTAGGGTCAGACACGCTGGTACATCGCAGTACAATTTGTCTCTTTCTATTGCCCCACAGTTCTCCATTAAAATCAGCTCGCTAATAGCCTGTGAGAGGGACTAGGGCTGAAAGTGTCGTACTCTCTTCTCCCGTCCAGAATGAAGCATCCACAGAGCCGTACATTCAAACTGACGGCAAGCTAATGGAAGTAATCCAATGGTGATTAGCAGGTAGACAAAGCCATCACTTCTTTTAACAACCCATGCAAATGACCCGGAGACTAAAAAGAGGTGTAGAGATGGAATATGTTGTCAAGAAAAAAAAAAAGGTTGAAAAAAAATATATATATATTTTTTAAAGAAAGAAAATTGTCAAAAAAAGTAAAAAAAAAAAAAAAAAAAAGGCTAAATATTTTATTTTTAAAAATTTATAAGTATTTTCACAATTAATTTAAAAGATACTATTTATGTACTATTACATTTTTTTTTTCACAAAAAACAACATAACCCATTTAAAAATCATTATAACACATGTACAAATAAATGTCAATTAATAAATATTAGAAAAAGAGAGAAAGACAGAGAGAGAAATTTAATAATCATAATACAATTCATAATAAATAAAACTATATACATTGCTAAAATATATTTAGTTTTATTCATTTACATAATTTTGTTTGTTTGTTGCTTAGTTGTAAGGCAAAATTGTGTTACAAATAACTTTAACCATGTAAAATCAAATGGAACATTACATTGGACAAATAAAAAATAAAATAAAATGAAATGAAATGAAATGAAATAGAGATATAGGTGGACGGTTGGATTACAACAAATAAAAGGGAACAGGAAATACAATAGAAATACAGGAGAAAATACAGAGAAGTGGAAATACAGACAATAGAATACAGAGAATACAGGGAAGAAGCATGGAGAGAGATAGTTTGTCATGCATGAAGGTCAAGTTGGCAGAACGCTGTATGCAGACTCACTGATACACTGAATATTTTGCCTGCAAGCGTACAAGTTAAATTCACTCCACCTGCTTTTCTATTGCTGACTATTTTTTTTTTGTGTCATCTTCTCATCTCTGCCTCTATCGCTCTCTTAGAACGACTCCTGGGGAAAGCAGTACTCTTACGCACTATTTAAGGCCATGAGTCACATGTTGTGTATCGGGTACGGAGCCAGAGCGCCCGTCAGCATGTCGGACCTTTGGATCACCATGCTAAGTATGATTGTGGGCGCCACCTGTTACGCCATGTTCGTGGGTCACGCCACAGCCCTCATCCAGTCTCTGGACTCATCTCGACGGCAGTACCAGGAGAAGGTAAGTGCAGCCTCATTGGTTTCATTCACCTGGCTGCGTTGTTTGCAGGTATTCACACGTTATTTTAATATTTACACCACCATGCCTTCGCTGGACGTGCATGTGATGGTACAACATCTTGACAGCGTAGTAATCTGTGTCATCATCATGTATCACATTATGAGCTCATTGCTCATCAATCATTCAAGAATGACATCAATATTGATCGCATGTCAAAGAAATTCTACCTCTGCTACATGCATTGCATGCTTCAGACAACATGTACAGGTTGATCTACATCTACAGGGCTAAAGTTATTGGACATGTTTGGATGAGCGGTAAATGAGCCATTTTGTATCATTGCAAATGTATATTACAAAAAGATAATAATAATTGATATAAAATTAATGGAAATTATATTTCATAATATTTTATTGATAATTATTAAAATATTTATATTTTGGAAAACCAAGGGACTATGCATTACTATTAATATTAAATTGTCTTTATATTTGTTTTATACAAAATATTCATACCATTATTTGAACAAAAATTATGAAAAAATCTTATTTTTTTGTTGAATTTTAATTTTGTTTATGCTGTTATTATGCTGAAAATCAAGAAAATTGGTTCTTTATATAGTAGAAATACGTATTCGTTATTATTCCAACATATTATGAGTAGTGTTATTTTTTATATTTATTATTATTATTATTTATTAGTATTGGATGATTGAATAATAAAGAAAAAGGGATTCTATTAGTAATTAATATGCTTTTACTATCCAAAAAAATTGCTTATATTATCGTATTATTAATTATTAACAACAACAACATTAATAAGAATATTTAATAATATAAACAGGGAAATAAATATTATTATTAGTTATATTATGCTGATTATTAAGAACTGGGAGTAATGGTTGTAGTAGTAGTAATATAAGATAATAATAAGACAATATGAAAATAAGGTTAATTCTGTAATTCATATTCTGGTTACAACTTTTATTATTATATTATATAGTATTATAATTTTACGAACTAGGGTAGTAATAATAATAATAGTAACCAGAATTGAAAAAAAAGTATAATTAACATTTGATTTATGTGATGTTTTATTATTTTAATAAATAATAAAAATACTAATACTAAATATTAAAGCATTTTTTACGATAAACTCTTTATTATTATTATATCGTATTATTTTAATTACTTTAATCAAGTAAAAGTTTTTAAAAAGTTAGGTTGTAAAAGTCCCTTCACATCACATTTGTAGTTTCTCCCACACATTCTGCTCTATTTTTTCTCATATTATATTGTCACTCTCACTTGTAAACAGCATACAGCAATAGCAGCAGAGACACATCTACCGCGTGTGTAATTCTCACCTGCACAGGTTTCTGAACCAATGCTGTCACTGCTTGACACATTCCTGCAGTTCTCTGACCTCAGCTGTATAGTTCATTACTAAGCTCAATCGAGGACTGTGATACTTAAGTCATCAACTCAGAGATGCCACTGTATATCGATTTCACTTCCTCTAAACAGTATGCCACTTCCTCCCTGAGAAACCATGAGAGGACGGATTGGCAGATTATCCCTCATTCTAGTGTCTTGTCTTTGAGTGCTTGTTGTACCGTTAGTGGATCATTATATCCCTGTGCTTTCAAAGAGGATTTATTCCAAGTGAACGACAAAAACTCTCTCTCCGGGCCAAAGCATGCGCAAGGGGAGCCAGAGCTGCTTTGTCCCATGAGAGAAGGGGGGCTTATCTCATCTGGGCTTTGTTTGGGTAGCAAACCCGACCTCAGTGAGCTGGGTTAACATCACAACACACACACAACGTCATGCCAACATGAGCCATCAGGTTCTCCGTTTAATGCAATTACAGTGGATGAGTGGAAAGACGAGATTGAAACAGAGAGAATGGGATTGTGCTCCAGGGAGCTGGCACAGAATAAATGAAAAAGAAAACGTACACAACTGTCAGAGAAAGATTGTAGCTTTTAGTAAGCTTATCACGGGGCAGTATCCTCAAAAACTGAATATTTGCACCATATCTACAATGAATTTGTACCTTTTAAAAGGTACTGACCCAGTAAAAAGATGTTGTACCTCTTTTTCTGACCGTGTACCACCAGTGAAAAGTTTGAATACACACTTAGTAAAGAAATATAAAAAATGGGACCCTTTTTAATATCTTGACTTTTTTTTCTCAAGAGGTTAAATAGAGAGAAAATTGAGACTTTTTCTTAGGTTTCTCAGATGTTCCTTTAGAAAAAGAGCCCAGTAACTGAATCTTACTTCTAGAGGTGTTGAAGAGATCTCAACAATGTCTCAAAGTTAAGTTCTGAAATCAAGAGTTAGTGAACAAATGAAGACTTTTGCTGAGGTTTCTCCAATGTTTCCTGAAAAAAATACCCCTGTAGCTTCACTCTTCAAGAGATTTTAGGAGATCTCAAACTAAACTCAGATTTGACAAATCTGCAAAAGTCTGCAATCAAAATAAACACATTTCTCATTAAATTCTTCCAAGACCAAGATTTGAGCTACCTATACTATCCACATACATATTATTCAAAAGTTTGGGTTAGTTTTTTAATTTAATTTAATTTAATTTAATACTTTTATTCAGCAAGGATGCATTATGGTTATTAAATGTAAAAGTAAAACTTTTATATTGTTACAAATATATATATACATTTCAAATACATGGTAAAATATTAACACACCTTCAATAATAAGAAATGTTTTTAGCAGCAAATCAGCATATTATAATGATTTCTGAAGGATCATGTGACACTGAAGACTGGAGTAATGATGCTGAAAAAAATCAGCTTGGACATCACAGAAATAAACATTTTAATTTAAAATAGTTATTTCAAATTGTAATAATATTTCAGTATTTCTGTTTTTACTGTATTTCACTGTACTGTATTCATCAAATAAATGAAGCCTTGGTAAGAGACTTTCAAACACATTAAAAATACCCCCAAACATTTGGTATTGTAGCTTTAAACTTTAAACTCGTACTGTATATCAAATAATTTCTCTTTTGTTTGCATTTCTATTTCTCCTATGAAACTTAACACCGGAGACAAAGCTGATACTTAAATGAGACACTGACAACTGACAGTTATGAAACAGTTATGAGGAACCCCTGTGCAAAAAAAAAAAAGTTATATACAATTTCTCTTTGTCGACAAAATCAAATTAATGCATAAGCATAAACTTATGCATTAAAAAAAAAATAATGTTTGCATTTCTTTATCAAGTGCACTATAAGCTGCCTTTGGAAATAAAATATCTGCTAAACAACCAACTAAATGTCAACATCCTCTAAATTTATTGTAGTAGCATATACACATTCCGACATACGATCCAATCAATATCCAGAGATATTTTCAGTGTAGCTCATTTGTGATGCTGTTACAGGGTTTTAAAATACCATCTAGGAGTTTACTCGCATTCATAAAGTTGCATTTTCTCATTACAGCCGGCCCTTACATCTTCTTGATTGGCAAAGCCATTTAGCTGAAACCCTTTAGCAGAACAAAGTGTGGGATTTCCAAGCTAATGCGATTCCTTGACTCTGGAAAACATCCATGGCTCATGCGTTTTTCCCTGTAATGGCCGCCGTGCACAGGCTTATCTGAGTTGCACACGTAGCTGGTGTCACCTTCACCGTGACAATGACACAGCGGTCTGAAACGGACAAAGGGCTTTGGTGAATTTACATCTCTCTGCCTGTCCCAGCACGGACTCTTATCTCCAATTTAAATATGATTTTTTGACCTTGCAGTGGCCGTGTAGCATTCGACACAAACGAGACATGCGTTCCTCTTCCATTTAGGATCGCAATGTCACCGCTGTGGTTTCATCCCGCCATAATGCCAATTAAAATCTGGCTCCATTGCAAATGGATATTAGATACGGCTCCCCTGCCCAGAGATCTGCAAATGGCATTCATATTGAACGGGCCTTTCAGTGGTCACTATATATAAACAGCGGAGGTCAAATGAAAAAGCCAATGTCACTGGCCCATACTGCCGAGAAGAACAGCATCGCTGAACGCCAGCATGCGGTATGTCTTATTTTGGATACTGGTGTGCTGATGTCCCAACCAGGCTGCTTAACTAGCATTTTACAGAGCAAACTATTTGACAGCTAAAGCTCTGCTTGGTAATTAAAGCACTACAGCTAAAATATCAAAACTAAAAAAAAGAATACATGAAAAAAATCTAGATACTAGTTGAGCACTAACCTGGCTAATTGGGATGCTAAAATCTAATGAAAATCTAATGAACTGCCTTGCTGTGTATTGCTTATAAGATAAAACAGAGAAAAATTGTGAATTTTCAGTTATACTGAGTATTTTTATCAATACTATTTACTATTGAATGAATTACAAACCCGACTCAAAAGGAAATTTCAAGGCATATTTTATCAACTCTCACAGTCTAGATTATATTATTATTATTATGATGATTATGATATTATTTATATTTACTCTCTCATTCATTTCACTTACTTACAGTTTGGCCAAACTCATAAAAAATAGTATTAAGAATACTTATTATTGTGTGTTGTTATTATTTATTATTAAAATACAAAAAAATACATTAGTTCGATTAAACTACTATTATTATATAGATATATATATAAAAGTTCTAATAATAATTTTGAAAAATGTTAATACATAACTCAATACTAATACTTATTATTATTATTAGTACTGATGATTATTATTATATTAAGGTATTTGTTGCAATTATTTTATAATAACACACCCACACGATTTATTTTGGTATTCCATTATAATACCCGCCCACAAGTATAAATTTTAAAGAAACAACAGAATATTGGAACGATGGATCTCCCTCTCCCCCTGTCCCTTTTTTTCTTAAAACCTGTAACTCTATCTGGAGATGTAAGTTAATAATCAGACATAATAACCTTATTATTATTATTTTATACTTTGTCCTTCATTTCTTTCACTTCCTTACAGTTTGGAACAAACTTAATCTTAATGAAAATAGTATGGAATAATCAATTGTTTGTTTTTGTTTTTTTATTAGGTGTTGATCGTGTATTTAAAATACAAAAAAATACAATATGATCTTAAACTCACAATATTATTACATATATAACAGTTCTAATATGTTATTACAATTTATAATAATAATTAATACTAATATTTATGTATTATATTAATTATTAGTATATTATCGGTTCTCAGTTCTTTTCACTGCCTTACGTTTTGGACAAACTAATAAAAATAGTATTATTACTAAATTATTTTTGTTGTTTGTTGTTGTTGGTGGTATTATTATTAAAATACAAAAAAAAAGACACTATTATATTAAAACT
This sequence comes from Sinocyclocheilus anophthalmus, assembly GCA_018155175.1. Classification (NCBI taxonomy): domain Eukaryota; kingdom Metazoa; phylum Chordata; class Actinopteri; order Cypriniformes; family Cyprinidae; genus Sinocyclocheilus; species Sinocyclocheilus anophthalmus. The sequence goes on along the minus strand of JADLZN010012097.1, from coordinate 181,197 downwards.
ACAATATTATTATATATATAAAACCCGTTTAATATCTATAAGTTCATTACAATTTTAATAATAACTATTATTTTATTTTATTGTTATTATTAAAATACATTGTTATCATGTTACAGAGATTAGTAAAAAGCATTTAATAGAACTTATAATAAACCACTTATATTATTATTATTATATGATTCTTATTCTATTTTTTAATGTAGTTATTGCCACTATTTTTGAATAATAATTACCATACTATATTAAATAAATTGAGAAATGAGAAAACAACAACAATAATATTAATATTAATAGTAGTAGTAGTAATAATAATAGTAGTAGTAGTAACTGCTGTAATCTCTGTTTTATGAGAGATCTCAAAGATCTCTTTTCTGAATCCGCTCTTGCACTGTCTGATTCATTGCCGATCATATCTGCTGTTCCATTTGCAAAGACAAGCATAAGAAAGCCAACTAATGGAAGATAACCACACTCCAGCGGCCTTATCTCTCATCAGTCCACTCACCTGTGGCTTTGCAGTAGCAGATCTCTTATGATCAGCAGATCAAACCAGCACATGGATGAGATCAGACCCAGAGAGCAGCCACGGCTCATGCTTGTGTGCTGAGCAGAGAGTTCTTTCAATGTTCAAGATCAAAGAAGATCGGCAGGAGAGCGCTTCGAGGAGAAGTTTCTCTGATATGAGGTCAACGTTCACCTTATTCACCTGATGTCATTTCTGATAGCAGTTTAGGAGTAAACACAGCCATTTTTCCTGGCATTTACAGAGCATTCCACAGCAGGAGAGCGAGGCGAGGATCTTCTTCAAAACGGCATAAACAGCTAGAATCCCTGGTCAGATCAGCAGTCCTGTTTTGTAATGCTTTACGAATACATGTTGTTGTGTGAATGAATGCAAAGGTTAAACAAGTGGATTGTTTGCTGGATGCTACAAGACATCTAAAGCCAGGTGCACACCTGTTTTTCTGTCCTTCCTTATGATTGTTGCTTGTCAGATTCATCAGTGTCCCCCGTAAGAGCTTGAAATTCAAAGCAGACTGCGACATCAACAGCCTTTTATATGTCAGTTTGTGTGATATATATCTTGGGACTTTGGTCATGATTGACAGTGTTGACTAGGTGATAATTCACGGCATTGATGTTGTCAGTGTTTTGCTTGAAAAAATAGAAAAAGTGTCTGAAATTTGTTGCTGCTGGGCGAAAAAGGAAAGGTCGTTTTGATTGTATGATCGTGACGTGAGGGGAATGCTAAATAATGACATTTATATTGCACATTATATTATATAAATAACCCTTAACATGGATTTTTATGCAACATAAATATTTTATTATTGCTAAAAAATTTATAAGAATAAGAAACTAATTGTATATAAACACTGAATGCATTTGCTGTGCTCCTATTTTTCTGAAATTGCTGCAACACGTGCAACAGACATGTTTATTTTGTGTGTTTTTTTTTTACTTTAACAGGATCCAAAATATAGATTCTAATTTTCAAAAGGACAGAATAATCAAAGGCATTATGACCTCAAATCATCTTGCCTATTCTCATCTTCCCTCGTAGCAAATTAGGAGATATGTATTATCATCCGCCTCGCATGAGCACCACAGTCTATCCTCCCCAGCCAGGTGACTTTGCAATTTGGTGGAACAAAGCACTTTTTGGATAGTTGTGTTGTCTCTTCACTTTGAGGGGCAGCCACAAGCTCCTGAGATGCAGGAGAGATGCAGACAGGCTGGGCGGATTGTTTCTGACATCTAATATAACCCTGCCAGAGCCCAGCACAAGTTTAATGTGATGACCGCTTCTGCGAGAAGAAATGGAAAAAAAGAGTGGTGATAAACAAACCTAATCTTGCCAAATCATGTCTGTTCCCATGCTGATAATAAACCCGAACATGGATTAGCTTTCTGTGCTTTTGCACGAGATGTAGTGGAGAGGAAAAATCTGAACGAGCCTAGTATTAACACAAAGAAAATAAATGAAAAGATAGTGAAAGGTAGTAAAAGGAAGAAAAGAAGAGGAAAGTCAATGGAAAAAAAAAGGTAGTGAAAAGGAGAGGAAAAACCTAGGAAAAGGAAGAGGACAGAACAGGAAAGGGAAAATGTAGGAAGGAAGGAAGGAAGGAAGGAAGGAAAAAGAAAGAAAGAAAGAAAGCTGGAAGATGAAGGACCTGAGAAAAGGTACATAAAAAAAATGGAATAAGGAAGGGGAAAGGAAAGGAAACGCGCCACCAATAACAAGAAGAGGAAGAGGAGGAGACAGAACAGGAAGGAAAGAAGGAAGTAGGTAGTGTGTAAGACAGAATCGGGAATCAATAGAAATGAAATGGTAATGGAGAAGAGTGTGAATATGATGGGGGGTGCCCCCAAAAGGGGGCAGGATGAAAAAGACCAATAGGAACGCATTGAAAAAATAATCAAACCAGGTCATTGAAATGAACAGGCTGCAAAAGGGAAAGGCCAAGTACCGAAATGGAAACAGGAAGGTATAATGGCAGAAAAGGAAGTGACGGAAATAGGGAAAAGAAATGAAAGGATCAGGAAAAAAAATTTAAATTGACAGTTAAATGGAAAGAAAATAAAAAACCACAACACAACAGGAAAAGGAAATGGAATGAAGGAAGGAAGACTTGAAGATGAAAGACACTTTTTGGATAAATGAAAAGGACAGAATTGACAACGGAAACGGAACAGACGGTAAGGGGCGAAGCGGAAGAAGGACAGACTGGAAGATGAAATGATAACGAAACACCCCACATAATAATTGGGGCAGGAAACAGGAAAATGTAAACCCCCGGAATGGGACAAGAAAAGGACTAAAGACTGCAGGATCACGAGAAAATAGGACAAGGAAAAGGAAAGAAAGGACAGGAGATGGCGGACGTGGCACTAAAAGGACAGGAAGGAAGGAAGACTGATAAAATGGAATTGGAACAAAACAAAAAAAACACGAAAGAGTAACAAATAATGGCGGACAGAATATGATGGGCAGGAAAATACAGGGGTGGGGGGTGGTCCCGGTATGCAGGACAGCAAATGACAAAGAGGAAGGAAAGACAGACATGAACATTAAGACATAACTCAATTGTCGACACTAATATTACATGTCAAATTGTCCAGCACCACCTTGCGCCCTGCACTTGTAGGCAATTCCGCCCACTAGTCGGCGTGTGCTGAAATAATTTGGTCTGAGCTTCGTCGATGGCCTGTTTGAAGCTGTGCGTTATACTTATAACATGCCTATGACAATAAAGGATGCCAGCCTGTCATTACACAGACGCTTTGCAAAACGTACTTTTAGCATTACCTCAGTGGGAATCATGAAATCCATGTAAGCAAGCTTTATGAAATCCCCTCAGCCGTATTGAAGTGAGTTGTATATGCTCTCTTTGCGCATGTTACAATGAATTTTGTGCTTTACCAGCAATATTTGTCCCCAAAAAACAGTTGACTTCTCTGTGGCATTTCACCCATTCTCAGGACTAGGTATCCTATCACAAGCCTCAGCATCTGCACCAAACCCCCATACACAACACCCATAAAAGTCTTTGACCCTTCTTGTGACAGTTCAGCGTAAATTCAACTGCTCACACTTTGCAACACCCATCTAAACCAGGCTTTTTACTCCTGTGCACTTACTGCACAGCAGACACACTGTAATCAATGTAGAACAAGAAGTGACATCGTTTTTTCATTTTTTTGTTTTCACCCTCATTTTCGTTGCGACCCGCCATCTTACCACAGCGTCACTGGCCTGCAGTGTGCAAGACGATGTTTATTCACAGGTGCTGTCGTCACCAGGCTGACAATCCGTTAAACCAAACAGGCTGATCCCCTGATTCCGCTTCCTGAATCTGTGTGTGTATGTGTGGTTGTGTGTGTGGTGTGTGGTTGTGTGTGTGTGTGTGGTTGTCTATGGTAAGCAGACTCTGATTAAAATGGATGAGATTCTGAAGTTTCTGGAGTTTTTGGCCTCCAGCTTATGTTTTTCTAAAGTTTCAATATGTGCTTGTGTAAGGGTAGGGTGGCCATCTGCCCAGTTTTAGGCCTTTTTTTTAAATGCTATGTCCAACTACCTGCACAGCCTCAAGTTGGATGCTCATTTGTCCTCTTAATACAATCATCACTATTTTATACTTTATCCAATGGTATATAATAATTCATGAATAAATTAAACATGGCGACTAGTTTGAACTATAATGAGTTTAGGTGACCTAAATTTTTCGATTCACAAAACTGACTCCCAAACTACGTTCCAATAACAGTCCCCGGCAGAAAATGTGTGGTTTCCAATCAAAGTTGTTCCTTGTTTTGTTTGATGTTGATTCAACGTTTTTTAAAAAATCATCATGTAGCTGTTGTGTTGGGACAGTAACGCATTACTTTGTAACGTGTTACTGTAATTTGATTACTTTTTTAGTAACGGAGTAGCTATTTTAAAGCACAGTTTTATCAATTTTATACGTCTATTTAATATTCACGTTATAAACAAAAAATTGTCTCTCCGTATTATCCCCCGTTACTGCAGCACATTCTTTCGACAGATATTGCGTGTTTTATATATCTAGAAGATTGTAACAAAGAGGATGTATCACACACACTGTTGGAGTCAAGTGTAAGTCGGCATTAGAGACCCTGCTCCGCGAGACCCGACCGCAGTACAGTAGACTGCCCGGGCACGGGACAGACGAGGGCGAGCTGTGCTGTGTTGGGCGTGGTAGGACAATCGTGTGTTCCCGCATTGCTCCCTTGTGTGTGGGATGTGGGAGAATAAAACGATTCACGGGACTCCCGCAAAATAGAAATATCTAAAAATAAAATATCTAAAACAAATAAATTGTTATTCATTTATTGCACAAAAGCAACATGAACTAATAAATATAAACGATTAACAGGTGCAAGAATATGCAGAGTTTCTATTTAGGCTATAACAAGTGTTTGCAGCATTGAGCAATGCAGTGCTGAAATTTGCACGCTCACGAATCCTCTCATTATAACAAACGAATTGTAGACATTATGAAAGATTCATTATTCATATATTATTGTGTTATAACACATGAGACTGCGATGAACTGAGATGTCTTTTAGAGATTATAAATGCTGGCATTCTGCCATGCCAAACCATGCAGCCCATGCTTGCTTAGTTAATATAACAGTGTGCTGTGAATGTTGAGGCTTTATAACAAATATTATCTGGGGAGCGTGTATGCGGGATTTCTAAATTTCATGGAGAAAAAAAGCAGTAACTAGTAATGTAATAATTACTTTTGAAATACAAGGAATCAGATACCAGGAACTGTGATTACTTTGACAGGAGTATTATACATGTAATCAGTATTTGATTAATGTCAATGAACTTGCCCAACACTGGTAGATTTAGATTAGTTGTGGGTAAATTTTTTGCAGTATTTTGTAATATTGTTATATAAATCAATGATTGGCGATTCATTTACCTGATTGTTCTTGCAACTAAAAAAATTTTTTCTCTTTAAGATTAAGTCAGTGACGACGATGTTGGTAAGGTTGACGTATTATCGCGTCTGAACAACACTAGGCCTGTTTTCAGGAACGGATATGTAGGGCTGTATTCTTTTGCGATTTCAAGCAGCACGGAGGAGAGGCACCACTGTTGGGACGCTTCCTAAGCGTGCCAAGCGAATTTTATAAAAGGTAGATATTAAGAATTAACTATTGCAAAATACCCGACGTTTCCAATAACCAAGTTATGGTATCTAATAATTAACCTAATATTTTTTTCCTTTGGCGAGAAGTCATTGGCAACTCGAGCGTGGGCTACGGCTTTTATGTATATTTGGGAAAACACTCAGGATATTCTGCAAAAAAGGGGGTTTTTATCTCACTTGAGGTGGTTTTTCAGGAACAGTCGAATAAAAAAATACCAGGGAATACTTTGGTTGGCTATTTAGTATACCCCCTTATTTACACGGCACGCGTCTGCGACTCAGATGACTCGGCACCAGAGACAGCGAGTGCAGCAATACTCTAGTCACTGCTTGTGTTTATACCAGTTGCGGCACGTTTTAGAAGCGTCCCAGAAGCAAGTCTCCGTGCTGCTTCACTAAAGATACAAGCATACAGCTCTTTAGATTAAAAAAATTATGACTAGTGCTGTGACTGCAACATACATAAACCTGCCAATATCCGTGGCCTTGACTTACCGCGAGAGGAAAAAAATAAGTTTTTAACCACACATCTATCATTTTTATCATATTTATAAAATATTCCAAAACTTTTGTGCAGACCTCTAATGGAAACCAGGCGAGTAACTTGTTGCCACCTACTGGCAGTTTTGGTTTTATATTTAAAGGATCATTTTCCCAACATTTTATATTTGTATATTCAAAATATTTTGGATTTTATAAAATTAATATTATAACATTATATATCTAGGTGTAAACAGTCTCTGTAAATACTAATCTAAATTTCGCCTGATTTAATTTGATCGGTAACAGCCCTGCAATAGTCCTATCTTTCTACTGTAATTGCATTTATTGAGTAACTAAATAAATAAATAAATAAATAAATGTAAGGGGACATATACATTTAAAAGGGTTAGTAGGGTTGACTTTATAGAAAGGTTAAAATGCCACAGGAAATAGATTTTAATATCAGCCCCCTAATGGAAAAATTTTGGAAACGTTTCTGTCACTGCTTATACAGGTTTGGGATTATTTAAGTTTTTATACCATTTTCAACTGTATCCAACAAAGTTTCCTCCTTTTTGGTGTTATAAAAATGGCCACCCTATGTAAGAGTCTTCCTCCTGGTAAGCTGCTGTCCAAGCTTCTCAACTAGCTTTAAAAATGTACACTACATAGGATTTCTCATGCACACTAGTCTAGAGTATATGTGTCTGAAAATAAACACAGTGACAGTGTCTCAGAAAAGAAGCCCATATCAGAGCTTTGCGTTTGCCCCCCCCCCCCCCCCCTGATGACCCATGATCTAATTGAGGTCATAGATTACTCATATTATGAATATTCAGCACTCTCTCTGACTCGTCCAGATTAGAAACATTGTGTGGGGAATTCACTAGGAATGAATTGTGCCCACACTATTTATTTGCATTGTTTTAGCACCTCAATTTCCAGTGTGATAGTATGGCAAATTATGGCACTGTAGTTAAGTATCAGATACCAATCGATAATACCAATCGATCCATGTCAGATTTGTATACCTGACAGATATACAGATTCTCTACTCAGCGACGTATCGACTAAAAAGCAGCCTATTGCTCGTCAAGCTAATTTTTTTTTTTTTAGCTAGCTGTACACCCATTTATGTGTCCCACATGTTCCACTAAGCTCATCAGTGCTGCCACCTATTCATCAGATTTTTGGCCTCTGTCTACAGACGACAAGGATCTAAAGACTTCCTGGCGGGACTTGATTTATAAGTACCCGGGTTCCTTAGCCCGTCCTCCTTCGTTCCTTGTTGATTCGATGATGGACTGCTAGTCACGCATTTTTGATTTGAGAGAACTCGGTGAGCTATTCTTTGCGAATCATTATGTGCTCTCCAAATTTCTGGCCTGCCCGTGCTCTGAATTGGTCATTGTACCTACACAGCACATTTCACCCAGCACTATGCATTATATGCGCAGCTGCCACCTTTTTCTGTCGTGGGCCTGTCCTGCTTTTGTGTCCCTGCTAGTAAATTTTCCACTTACCACTCTCAGTCTTTGCTATCTATCATTCAAACATATGCTTGTTTCCATGTTAAAACAATTGCTTATTGGAAATTAACATAAAAGTGCTGTCTCCTACATGTTCAGTACTGACGGTACCAATAGTGAAAATAGCATTGTCGTGTTTGCTAACTGTGTCTTTCAGCTTTTGAAAGAAAATGCAATTGTTATCACTTGGAATTCTAAAGAAAAATACTATGGTGTTTTTTTCAATTTTCCATTTGTGAAAGAATACTCATTTGTCAAGAGCATCCGCAGTTTTCTCTATTCCTGTTTTCTTGCTCCCGGTCCACCCTCACTGTCTATTGCAGTCATCTAAACCCTTTCGTTGCACAGTATTACCATCTGGTGCGATACGTAATCTACTACTGAAATTCGCATGCAGTTGTGGCATCCCTCCTCATTCCAGTCCACCACTTTCTGTAGGCCGATTGTTTGCTTGATCATGTGGAGGCCCGTTGTATGTTTTGTTCTTACCCTTCACACACAGCAGATGTTGAAAATTTGTTTTTAATTTATTTTGTTGAGAATAATATACTACTGTTGGTCTTTCATGCTAGCAGTTCTTTACACGTTCTGTATTCAGATTGTTGAATTCCTGCAGTGTTGATCTGTGTACATGTGTGACGTTGGCCACACAATATTTGGTTGACCAAGGTTGTCATTCCGGGGAGCAATCCATGGCATTGCGATGGATCAAAGTGTCCATACCACACACAACGATATTATGTTTATAAGATCCAGTGTGGTTGTTCATTAACCTGTACCATAATTAACGAGTGAACTGGGTAAGTGTAAAAATGGTGATATTTTTGAGCTAGTAACGCCATGTTATTGTGCATAATGGGTGTAGTGCAGTGAACGGAAGTCTGCCCAGTGACTTGCAATAATGTTTTACTGGGAGCTTCTCTTAACTGTCTATATGGTTCGCTGCTCGTTCGATGTCCGATAGACGTTCGAGTCGGAATTGCGTGCACTTCGCTTAGTTTTCTGTCATTAATGTTAGGAGTACGTGAGTTATTTATATTATTCCATTTATTTCCATCCATCGCTTCCTTGGTTACCTCTTCTTTACATTTTTATATGTATATTTACATAGCACCGATTGTTTATGTGTTGTTTATCTTCTTTATACCAGTCACTGTGTGTCCACATCCCTAGATGATCACTACGCAATAGATTTTGAATGTTTCCACTTTATTATTTTATTTTTTTTAGCCGCTGCATTATCAGTATCTTATTTCTTCCCTCCCTTACCTCTCACCTTTGCAGGTATGATTTTGTCATTCTATGCCCTACTCCCCCCCCCTTCTCACCCCACCCCCGCTGTATTTGTTTTTTTACCAATTTTCATCTTCAACTAGCTCACACTTCATTTTATGGCGGCCACCATTCATTATTTTTTTGTTTTTCACCAGCTTACTGGAACTTCTAACGTCACCCCTAACTAGCCCTTCCTCTATTTCCATGGACAGAGTCTTGACAATTGCTTTGGACCCTTCATGTGTCATCTATGAGTAGTCTCTGACTCACGTGACAATTTTAGTTAGATGCCTTATTGCATCCGAAACTTATTCATTGGTCTTTCGACGCCTCATGGCACTAGAGCTGCGCAATAAATCTACACTCTAACAACAGTTTTGAGTCTGTCATCTGATGTTTTCACTCTATCCTTTGCACATTTAGCCCCCTCCACGAGTATTGCTGCACGTTCGTGCATACTCGCTGGAATCGGCAGTAATTCAATGGTGTTGAGTTTTTCTTGTGTTTGAATCAACTTTAGGTTTATTCCGACTCTGGGAACAGGATAGAGACGGGGAGGAGTGTATTCATTTCCTTCATGTGTTTTAGCCTCGTGGGGTAGTATTTGCTGTTTCCCGTTGCGACTGTACTGGCCTTTTTGGGAATTTGCCCTTGCCTTTGTTGGCATGTTGTATGTACAAGATAGAGCAGACTGGAAATTGAAGTTTTTGTTAGTACAAGAGATTGTGAGGTTTGATCGTGGTTCGTTTGATAATGGATTTGGGGAAAGAAGGTTGGGAGCTTCAATTGTCTTCGATGGTGAACACACTGTGTTGGGGTTGTTGTCTTGGCTAGGTATCGTCTTCTGGTCAAGGGCTAGCCCCTTGCCGTGGGGCCGCGCCGATGCGGGGCCACCCTCCCGCGTACAATATGCATACATGATTGTTCCGCACCCAACAGCCTCCATATGACTTTACGGATCCGACTCTGATCGGGGTTTTTTTTTTTTGGTGGACCTGGTTTCCAAGCTAGTGTTGGTTTTAGCCCGCCCCCGTCTCCCCCCCCCCCCCTGGGAAGGTTCCCCTCGCCATATTTCCTCATCCTAATCAGTTTTTTTTTTTTTATGAATTAACAACGCACCTACCTTTCCATAACAAGCCCTACACCTCGACGCTCCGAGCTCTCCATTGCTCAAGGTTGCCGCCCTTCATACGATCCCGGTAACAGTCTGAGTGCCCGGTAAAGTTACGTGAGCAATTCTTTGGTGGGAGTTGATACAAATATAGAATCACTCATACTAGTTGCCCAGAGACAATATCGCAAAGCTATTATTCTGCTACTGGATGCATTTATGATTTATATTTATTATTGTGTATTGTGAAAGATTGAGCGCTCTGGTATTCTTGTGCAGCGAGACTTTACCCACCTGCCGCTAAATTGGATGATGGATGTTGTTAGCATTGGTTAGGTGAGGCTGGATGTCGTTAGAGATGGATCGGATATGTGTGTTTGTTGTATTGTAGTAACATTGTTGTTCTTTTTCCTTTTTCTTGTGTTCTTGGACCGTGGTAGTACTGCTATTGCTTTGTAATTTACAACACACTTGCATACCCGTCAAAAGTAAAACAAAATAAAATAAATTTGGCTCAGAAATGCTGCACTTATTTGATCAAATATGCAGGAAAATACTAATAATAAATAGTAAATATTATTACTAATTAAAATAATTTTCTATTTGAATATACTGTATTTTAAAATGTAATTTATTCCCGTAATGCAAAGATGATTTTTTTCTGATATTAGAAGATTCAGTGTCACATGATCCTTCAGAATCATTCTAACTTCTGTGATATTCCTTTATTATTAATATGTGCTGTTAAAGAAAGAAACATTTCTATTATTACTATTATTATATTATTATTATTAATTATTATCAGTATGTTTGAAACCAGTTGTGCTACTATTTTTAATATAACCATTTATTATGATTTTTAGTAATTGTGTAAAATGTACTACTATTTTCAGAATTACTGCCCTGAATTCCATCTTTGATGAATGGAAAATTTCATTTTTTTTTGGAAAGAAACCGCATTATTTAAAACTAGAAATTATTTTGATGAATATTTTCATTATATTTATCCTGTCATTTTTGATCAATATAATATGCTTGTTGAATCATTAAAAGAAAATGATGATTATATAGTAGTTTTATTTGTATTATACATTATTGTAGTATTATTAGAATCAAAATATAAACAATACTAATAAAAAATTTATTTTCAGAATTTTCAGCAATAATTTGTAAAGAAAGTGTTTTTGCATTTATTGGTGTTATAATTTATACATGTTATAAATTGTTGAAATAAATAATTGTGTGGGGGGTTTTTTAGAAGAAGGAGACTAACTCCCATGGTGTGGCATGTTGTGTCACTGAGGTCAAAACACCCATCCCTGTCAAGTGTAATCAATGAAATACAGCTAATGTTGCATATTCTGCTCAAAATTGTACATGTACAATGTACAATCTGACAAGAAACAACAGTAAAGGACAGAAAAAGACACGCCTTAAGCAAAAGTCTCCATTTGCCCTCCATTTAATTCAATTGCAATCTAGGAGAACCAACTGTGATATTATTTCCTACGAGCCTTGCTTACTTGCATCAGTTCCAGCTTTTTTTTTTTTACTCAAAACTTTTTTCTCTTACAGTACAAGCAAGTGGAGCAGTACATGTCCTTCCACAAGCTTCCAGCTGACATGCGGCAGAAAATCCACGATTACTATGAACACCGCTACCAGGGAAAGATCTTCGACGAGGACAGCATCCTTAACGAGCTCAACGACCCGCTCAAAGAGGTGAGACACAAATACCTCATAGTAGTGCTGACCCAGGGTCAGAGCTAATGCGGCCACGGGAACATTTCAACCTAAGCATCTCAGAAAATAAGTGCTGATCTAGGATAATCTCCCTGTCTGGACGCATAATCGCTTTCATTTGGATATGAAAGGAAACATCTTATCTTAGATCTTCACTACTTCGCTATTATTTCAATGCCATGTACAGTTCTTTAAGCCCTAGTAACCGCTTATGGCAGATTTACTCATCTGTATCAGTAACGCTGTGTCAGGTTATTGGTAGACTGAGTTATAAAAATCTGATATCAGCCCCCCAACAGCCACAGCTGATGTTCTTATAGACAAATTAAGACTTTTAAGTTTTTTTATGATGTCATAAGGAAGATTAACATCTACTGTATGTCTGATTGAATATAATGAAATATATATTTAAAATAACATATAATAGCTTTATGTGGTATTTTAATAGTAAGTAATGATTTCCATACCAACATTACATTAAAAGTAAGTCTCATAATTATATCCCAGGAATACAACACAAAACACCCAGCGTGTTGAATTAAATATATGAAAGTATGCCATTAAAATGAAATCAATATGACATGAAATCAATGCTTAATGCTGTGATAAAAAAGACACCAATTCACATATACACAATGAGATGCATATTAAATACTGTTAGAAGGTAAATAAATAAATTCTAGGTTGTTTTGCATAATATTACAAATGTGTTTTGCATAATATTTTGTATAATATTAAACATAAATATTAATTATACCTTTCTTGTTTTGCATAACATAAAAAATATTATCTTAAATACATTACCTTTTTGCATTACAGTTCAATTGTCAATTGTTTTTTAACAATAACAAATATTGTGATAAAAATTAAATTTTAATAAATAAGTATTGGGATATATATTCAAACAAAAATATTACACCCTTCTAGGTTGTTTTGCAAAATAATAAAAAATATTGTCTTAAAGGCCTGAATTGTCTTAAAAATTCTGATTAAAAGTGCCATTTTTAAAATAAATATTGAGATACATCTTCAATATTGTCAGAAGGCAGCAACATAAATAAATATTTTTCTTCACAATTTCTAAATTAAAAAACAAATGCTGCATAGTTGAAATCCTCTATACAATAAAAATGGAAAGGTCAAGCACATTGCATTGTGGGATACAGTACCCAACACAATGTGCTCTATTGTACATTATACTGCACATTTTGGTAAATATTAAAGGTCATCTAGATATTCTACGAGTACAAAAAATTAGCATGCATTAGACATATGCATTGGAAATGGATCAAGATTACCAAGAATGCAGCACTCATGTCATCGTGATTGAGCAGACAGAGTGAGTGTCTATTATGACACAGGACAACGAAGATCACACTGACGCCATCATCCCCAAAACACCTTTAACTCCCGGCAGCACCTCCCTCCCTCCCTCCCTCCCTGTCTCGCTCCCTCTGTCTTCCATCTCTCTTTTTCCCTCGGTTGGTCAGGGCTGCTATTTTTACATGCACCGCCTTTTGACAAACCAGCGTTTTAAATGATAAGTCTCCAGCTTGTCTCCCTAGTGAGGGGTAAAGGGTTGGACGTGGCATCACTCATTATTCCTCCTGTGTGATTGCGGTCAGAACCTTCCTGACGCTTTTCTGACTACGCCACGATTTAAAGCTCAGTGCAAATTTATTCTTCACACCCAAGCCACACCAAACAAACACATCATTCAGCCCGGAAGCGTGGAGACAAGAAAGACTGAAAATGATGTGCATCAGGCTTTCAGCTAATGGCTGAAGTGAGCTTGACACTGACTGTATGGGCACCATAAAATAAGCTCACTGCAATGCAGTGGGAAGACAGTCTATAGAGGCTGGTGATTGTCGCAGAGGAGAGCTAAGCAAAAAGTAAAAAAAAAAAAGCTTTGAAATCTGTAGTTTAGAAAGTCATTTTTACATTGCCCAGCCCTACTAAATAATATGTTAAATATTCACAACATATTTGTTTTTGCTGATAGTTAAAAATGAAGCAACATTGTGATTATATATAATTTAAGACATAAATACTGAGACCACGTTGTCAGAAGGCAAAAACATTAAGAAACTTTAAATTATTTATTTATATGACACCTTTCTCGGCTGTTTTACAAACAAATAAACAAACACACAAATAAATAAATATTTACTGTTTTCTCTTTCTCTTGTCCCACAGGAAATTGTGAATATGAAATTAAGCAACAGTGTGATAAAAAAAACACCCTTCCTGTCATTTCAGATATAAATATTGAGATACATATCAAATATTGTCAGAAAGCAAAAAACATTCAAATAAATAAAGTAAATGAATAAATAAAAATACATGTTTTATTTATAGTACACCTTTTTTGGTTGTTTTACTAAAAACACAAAATATCAAATATATTAAATGTTTTACTTTTTTGCATTTACTAGTTCAGGCTTTGGTTGATTTAAGTCGTGAAAAACATTCAGATAAATAAATAACCAACCTAAATAAATAAGTAAGGCTAATAATGTTTGGTTTTGTGTTAATATACATCTTTATATTCCATTAAAAAATGCTATCTTAAATGCATTGTATTTATTTATTTATTTCCTATTCTATGTGTCTTGAGTATGTATTCTTTCCGTTTTGTCCCACAGGAAATTGTGAATGCAAAATTAAGCAACAAATTATTTGTGATAAAAACGTAAAATTAATAAAAAATTGTAATAATATTAATAATAATAATAATAAAAGACGAATAATAGTAAGACAAATCTGTACACAATTTCAGATATATATACAATGCCTATACAAATCTTTTTAAAGAATAAATAAATAACTGCTGTTTATATTACAACATTTGAGATTTTTCTACCAAACACAACACACAAATACGTATGACGGGGTGTTAAAGGGGTCATAGAATGTTGCTAAAATAACATTGATTTTGTGTATTGGTGTAATGGAAATGTGTTTTTTTGTTATATTATTATGCGTTTAAGGTTAAAAAAAAAGATTATTGTTCCACATACTAGTACTATTATTGTTTCTGCCTCTATGCCCCGCCTTCTGCCTTTTTACAAAGCTCATTGTTTCTGGGAAAAGCGAGGTGTGCCTCTGATTTGGCCATCTTATCCAGTGCGTTGTTTGGCCAATAGTACCTCAGCATGTGACGGAAATGTACAAAGCAGACCCCTTACCATATTGTGTTGCCGTGTCCCGGCCAGAGCGAAGAGGACAAAAACATTAAAACCCATTATAAACGAGCATTTGTTGCATCCAGTGGGGACATAATTACATATTATAATGACTTATACTGTTTTTTTACGCTTTGCGTTGCATCGCGCCGTGTAAACAAAACCATTTCTGGATTTGTGATCGGAGAAATTATAAACAAGCGCTACTCTACACTGCTCAAAACTCGCGTTTGAATCATCAGTGGCAAATCCACAATCCAAATCCAAATCTGAAAACGCACTTACAGTCTGTGAGTCAGAACAGCCGGCATTGTAGTCATATTCTCCCAGGATCAGGAAACAGTCCTCCTAAAATGTGCTGCGCACATCTGAATAATATAACTGTTCTGGAACAGTGTTGTAAACAACTTAACCACTGATTACTAGTCGCGTCCTCTTTTGGAAGACCAAACAAATTAGTTTCGCTTTCACAGCGAAACACACAGCGTCTTCACAGCATTCGCAGGAGCAACAATACTACTACAGCGAGAGTAAAAGTTATGCCTTCTTTCTTTGTGAACATTTGGGCGGCGTTATGCAAATCTTCCCACATCGTGACGTAGATATGTGGGGGCGTGTTAGAACGAGCCGTTTTAGGTAGACGTGGTTGACTCTTAACTTTTATAAAGAATATCTCTTTGTATTTGAGACTTTAGTCTTTACAACTTTACAGATATTCTTTATGCACCAAAAGCTTGTAACACTCCAAAGAGAAAGGAAAACTTGAAATCGCATCATATGACCCCTTTAAAAAAAAAAAAACGTAAATGCATTTTTCTTTCTTTACTGTTTGATGTCTTTTGATCGTGTTTTCCTTGTTTTGTCCGACAGGAAATTGTGAACTTTAATTGTCGTAAGCTGGTGGCCACCATGCCGTTGTTTGCAAACGCAGACCCTAACTTTGTGACGGGAATGCTGAGTAAGCTAAAGTTCGAGGTCTTCCAGCCTAACGATTACATCATTCGCGAGGGGACCGTGGGTAAAAAGATGTACTTCATTCAGCATGGAGTGGCCAGCGTCATCACCAAATTCAGCAAAGAGCTGAAACTCACCGACGGATCCTACTTTGGAGGTCAGTTCAAAACTCAGATTGTTTCCTCTGTTTCTGTCAGATTCATTCATGTTTAAAGCACAATTACAGCACAATCAAATAAAAATACAAACATTAACCCTAACCAGTGCCATGCAATTCCTGCAAGTACATCATTTCGTACTGATGGACCAAAATCAAACTGACATGTACAGTACAAACCACAAGCTTTTAACTCTGAGAACAGCCACACAGTATTTTATAATTCAGAGATTATGTCACGAATGACCTTGATGTCACATGTTCTTCAGTGTTACCTAAGCTGCACGATTGTGGGAACAAAAATTTAAATGAAATAAATTTTTCTCACGATTCATGAAGGTTGTGCCTGCTCTAGCATGGCTGCACTGTGATGCCAGCCACCTGCTCCAGTGGAAAACCATCTGCTACTGGTATTTTGGCCCGTAGCGGGAATGCTGCTGGCATGTGTGCGTTTGTACACGGGGGCGAACGTGTGTCAAAGCTGCTGGCAGTGTCAGGAAATCTCTCCCTCTTCTCTGCCTTCTTATAGAAACTCAACACACATTGACCTTGGTCCTATATTGAAGGGAGATCACACAAAAACATGCAGGACAACCCGATTTACTCGTTAATGGTTAGCATTAAGTCGAACTGCGTTCAGTGTAGTTTTTTGACCGCCATGCAATTTTCAGTGACCAATACCAAAGCTGACACTGGAAATTCAGGAAAAAAAGTGTCTAGTATTTATTTATTGACTGATTAAAAATAGCTGAATAGCAATATATAGCTATCAGCAATTAATTAATAAAAAATAATTTCAAATTCTAGCTAAATGCTAAATACTATTTATTTTAGTTAGTTAGTTAGTTAGTTAGTTAGTTAATTCGTTATAATAAAACAATTCATTGTGAATAATAATTTAATACAAAAACTATTAAATATGTATTACTATTATTATTATTATTAAATTAAATACAAAAGCAAGCAATTGGGTCTATAAATCCCAAAACAGTTTGTATGATTTCTTGTACTTTATACCATAGCTTTACATTTTGAATAATAATGAAATAACAAAGAAAATAATATAAATAGAAATAATGACAATTAAAATTAATTTGGAATAATATAATTAAGAAAATTAGGACTATGTACAGAATTATTACAATGATGACTATTATTAGTTTTATTATGTTAGTGATCACCAGGAGTTTGTTGAGTTACATTAAATAATTAAAAAGGCTTATTTTTTATCCAAGTAGTGCTTAATGTGTTGTTGTTGTTGTTTTTTATCAGGGTAACTAATAATATCATACCAAAAAAAGTATTATATATGATTATAAAATATAATTATTATTATATTGCTTTTGGAATGTCTGAAATCTTTGCACTTGATTGCCTTGCATCTTTAAAACACATGGCTGTGTGGTTTGAGATTTTAATTGGTAATAATAATAATAGTTATTGTTATTATTATTATTTGTCTTATTTATTTATTTATTTTTAAGCATGCTGTGATTCAAAGCATCCGTGTAAGTAAACTAAAGTTCTGGCAGTGTGCCGTGAGGTGAGGGCCAGTTAAGGTGAAGCGCTGATCACGATAAATCAGGCAAACCCCGTCGATTAGCTCACAGCTGGGATACGTGCCAAACCGACAGACCTCCAAGGCTATGAGGTCAAGTGTCATTTCCATTTGCAGAGGCCCGAGAGGAGGGCTGGTTGATTGGACGCTCTTTTGTCAGGGTGAGAGAGACACCTTCACACATTTGCTAGCTTAGGTGCTAACTCGTTCAGGCACTCATCCACCGCTGGCAGCCAGCCACAGACGTGCAAAGTAAGACAATTACTACCGGAATCTGAAATTTCATGACGTTTCATCATATTGTTGCTTTCAGACTCTCTCCATCTCTCTTGACTTTTCTGTCGCTGTTATTGGGCTGTGAAAATGTGCATTATGGTGACATTTGAGCCTAATGAAACAATTAGAAATAGAACAGCAAGCGCAAAGTACTTTTGCCGTCCTCACCTTTATACTGCACCGCATGACGCAAGAGAGATGGCACTTTTCCATTAAAAAAAACTCCAACACCTTGTTCCCACTCCCAGCTGGAGAGTGTTGTTAGCATGTCCCGCGGGCTGACTTTTTCCACAGCATTTTTCTTGTCCAGGACAAAATGTCAAGGGTATCATCTCTAGACTCTGTAAATAATGCGACAAATCTGTCATTTTGAAGCACAGGATGAACAGTCCTACATTTACAGCAAATATATTCACAAAATCAGTAGTCATATGATATTTACTCCAGCTTACAGACATTATATATAGGAGTATGTACCCACGCACATTTCAAGGTTAAAGACAGGACCATTTGCACTTCTATAAGCACTAAGGACTTTTCTTCCCGAATACAGATTAAACCAAATTGTGGACAAGATTAAACTGCCACTGACGACTCAGGTTCATTGACAACAAGGTTCATTACAAATCTCTCTGTGAGACACTTTGAGTATGTACTTTGTTCAATGAAACACTTACTTCTCAACCATTGATGGGGCACAGTTTGCACAGGTATGATACATTAATATAATAATCACAAATGATAATAATAACAAGAATAATATTTTCTTTGTTATAATATAATAATATTGTCTTTTTTATAATATATCCCAATAATCATAATAATAAACAATCAAAATAAGTCTTAATTATGTATTGTTGTTGTTGGTTTTAAAAGATGATACATACACTTTATAAGAAAATGTTATTGTTATTATCCAAATAAAGCAAATTAGGGGTAGCTAACATACGAACGAAAAAAGCCACAATGCATTGAACAAAGAGCATTGTTAAAAATATTATTATGTATCTTGTGTTGGATTATTATTATAGAATAAGATAATAATTATAAATAATGTGAGGTTGTTATTATAAACTAAAGTAATTATAGGTTTAGTAGTTACAAAAATACAAAGCAATTGAGCAAAGTAAAGTATTATTAGTAATCATAAAATAGATAATAAGAATATAATAATAATGGTGTTGTGGTGGCTTTTCTTGTATCCATAATTAAAAAATGTTGTTTTTTTAAAGAAATAAAATCAATTTATTTATTTCAATAAGTCGTAGTGCTGTCAACATTAATCGCATCCCAAAATAAAGTTGTTGTTTTGACATAATATATGTGTTGTATACTGTGGTATATTATTGTATTATAATAACACACACATACAAGTATATAGTTTTGAAAATATTTCATGTATTTATATCATATAATTGATATTATATACAATATTTTTAAATGTATAAACATAACGTTTTTTTAAATATATACATGCATGTGTGTGTATTTATATATACATACTAAATATACACAGTACATACACCTATATTATGTAACTAAAACTTTTGATTTTGTATCCATTAGCACAATTACTCGTTTGACGCACTATTAGTATAGTAGTAGGTGAGTGATATATAATAATAATAGTACTGATAAAGGCCTATCCAAGTAAAGGTATGTTTTTTTATAATCCAACAATTAAACTACACGACTACTATTTTAAAAAAAAAATTATTATTTCAAATAGGTGAAATAAACAAATACTTCATAATTCACTATTTAGTGCTGAAGTATGCGTAGTTAGTCCAAACCTTTTTTCGTAATTATAAAAATATATGTTCTTGGAAAGCTCACCAACCAAGCTACACAAGGCAGCTCTTCTAGAAGCTCAATAAATTAGTGACGTTCGGTCTATTCCTATAACACAAAGTTGCTGGAAAATATACTTTTGGAAAGCAATGATACAGATGTTATTAAATTGTCAACAATAGCCTCATTTTTTTTAACGTACCTCAAGTTTGTACAGAACTGGGGAAAACTGCATTTTCATATTATGCACCCTGGGCATGGAATAATTTACAAAAAGATCTAAAACTAGATAAATTTGTGTCTACTGGTGAATTTAAAGGCATCATAAAGAGAGTGGTATTGGAAGCTTGTGATTGTTTTTGTTGAGAGGATGTTTAAATATTGTTGTAATGTGTACTTCTTGTCTTACTGTATGGCTGCTACCTTGGCCAGGTCGCTCTTGAAAAATAGATTTTAAATCTCAATGAGACTTCCTGGTTAAATAAAGGTAAAAAAAAACAATCCAAAAGAAACAGCATTAATTCCTTCTCACATGACTTGCATCAGAGCTTCAACACAGGTAAATGCTAAATTCAGTTACCACATGACCTGCAAATAAAGTGTGTTCCAAAACCAACCAGTAAGAGTGATCTTATTAGTTTTTGATATTCACAGAATAACATATTAAACCAGATACGTCACGTGAATTCACACCCTCATGCTATGTTTATATGCTAATCCGATGCTCAACTGGCCTCCTTCTGCAACGAGTGACCTCCATTATATAAAACATGTAATATCTTCAATTCATCTGTTTCCCACAGAGATCTGCCTGTTGACGAAAGGTCGTCGTACAGCTAGCGTCCGCGCTGACACCTACTGCCGACTTTTCTCACTGTCCGTGGACCATTTCAACGAAGTCTTGGAGGAATATCCCATGATGCGCCGCGCTTTCGAAACCGTGGCTATCGACCGTTTGGACCGCATCGGTAAGACCAGAAACCCAACCCTCGCCTTCTCTTCTAGTCTAATGCCTGAACCTCGTGTGTGTTTGTTGCGCGTTTGTGTCCTGTCCTTCATCGCACCTCAATCATCTACCATTGTGTTGCATGACGTGTCTATTATATGCTACCTTATTTTCTCTCTCTTTTTTCTTTCTCCAAATGTTTCGTATGGATTATAGCCATTATAAATCATTAGAACTAACTGTAAATGCTAGCATTAAGTAATTGGTCTGTCGGTAAGTGACAGTGCATGTAGCCGTCCTGCCCGGGGCTGGTCGCCCTGCTGGTTTTGGTTCAATGTCATCCCCAAATGGACGCATGGAGGGTGGACGGAGGCAAACCCTCACCAGCATGAGCCTCCGTTCCACTCCCCCACCTCGCACACCTGGGTATGAGCACCACCCCGTCCTCCCTTGACCCCTAGCCGCAGCAGTGCGCCCCCTAGAGGGGGTTTGAGCTGGTGCACTAAAGGGCAAGGGCTGAAATAATTACCTATCAATTAGAACCAGTTCTTCACATGTTAGTATAGTCCCTGCTCGTTTAAAGTGCTTAATTTATTATATTTATTTACTTTTTTGTCTTAAAACAAATAAATACATTTTAAAACATTATAACAGGCTTTTCAATTCAGTTTAATTCAATGCTAACACTTGTGTATAATTTTATAAGGATCCATTTTTAACATTAGTTAGTAGATTGGGAACCATGACCTAACATTGAACAATACAGCATTTATTAATCTTTGTTAAATGTTTATTTAGAAACAATTTTCGCTCTTTGTACGGTTTGTAAATTTCACAATTATTTTACAAAGAAACACACTGAACTAAACATGACATTTTGAAGTAGAAAGACTGAAAATGTATTTTAAAAACATACTCCAATAACCAATATTTTATTTATTTCACGTCAAAAAATAGTTTTTACCGTGTATGAGTTTATATAAATCTAATTTGAACCCTACATGTTAGCAATGGCATGTTTATGAATTAACATTAATAAATGTTCATGATACCCAATGTATTCAGTAATGTTAATGAATTGAGCCTTATTGTAAAGTGTTAACCACTTTATTTGAACAACTCTGTTCACAAAACATATTGTTCCAAAGCAGCATTTAAAGTTTATTTTCCAAGTGTGTTATTTTTTGGAGTTTATTTGTGCAGAATTTGCATGAGTCACCTCAACATTCATTAAATGACAGCATTAACATCTGAAATATCACATTTAAATTTATGAAACACCTTAAACACCCTCCTCATTTTTCACTACAACACATTTGCTCCTTTACTGAATGTTCTTCTCCATAAAAGCATGTCCTAAAATTAGCATTATTTTTGTACTATGCTTTAAAAAAAAGTCTTATTTTAAAACCAGTCAGCTTGATGTACTTTTTAACATTTCCCCACTAAACACAAATCCATTATCACTCACACCACTTTTCATAGAAATACTGAAAAGAAGGATTTCTCTTTCAACTAGTTTCAAAGGAACAATGGAAAATAAAAAAGGGATTTTATTCAAGCGGTCTTAAGACACATCAGGTTCTGTAATGCTGCACATTTTAGTCTTTGTCTCATTGTTGAGATACAGGCCACCGTCCATCATGGATTTGAATTGTGTGGAATTCAAATGTGAGCTAATGCATTCTGAACATTCGTAGAACATCGGTTTGATGTTCTGCACCATTCAATGGGTTCGGTCTATGACCTTGTCACCACTTTTTTGTGCTATTCAATTGAATTCCCTGTCACTACGGTTTACAGTAGGGTCTAGAGCATGAGCCTTGTTACTCTTCACCCAACATTTCACGAATCTTTTATTCAATAGGAATATTTAACTAGTTTGTGACAGACCAGATTTGAAGTGAAGCACAAGTGGTCACATCCAAGCATAGCTTCACAATATGTATTTCTTTTAAAAAGGGGTTGATATGATTATATGATACAAAGTATAAACTGTGTCTTGTTTCTTTGTGCACCTTTTGATTTCACAGTTCATAAGATAAAACCAGAAGATAATTTAAGATGTGACCTGAAAACACAAAGTAAATGTTTCTCCTTTAAGCATATGAATCGGTTATGATGTATACTAATATAGCATGAAGCCCTGCATAATTTCACAACGTGATTGCATGAAACATGCTAGAAATATAAAACAATATCCCTTTTTAAGTTCCATTATACAGTCATTGGGATCGAATAAAAAATTTGCACCTGCTTGCCTGCATCCAAAAAAAATAGTTAGATATAGGTTCTAATGTTATTTTTTAACCTTTTTCCTTGGTTCTTTTTATTTTTGTGTTTATTTGCTAAATTCTGGCATGTCGCTATTGACTTGCCTTGCACTAAAAGTTGGATTGGATTGGTTTGGATCAATATGCCCACACTATTGTGACATGCACGTCACAACTAATCAATAACAGATAAGAATTGACGTGATCAGGCCAAATCAAATCAAATTCAATTTGATTAAATGAAACCCTAAGACGACAGTATGCATTACGCTGTCCGAATTCAAAACTAGGATTCTATCTGCACCCATCTCTGTTTGTGGCATTGACGTTAACACCCTTTAAACGCCAGTCACAACGCGAGACGACCGGTGTAAACAAAGCCAAGACGTGCATTTGTCCTTTCATGTGGAGAACGAGCTTGTACTAGATTGCCACTGCAAGTTGCCAGCACTTACAAAACAAAACTTTTGATTTGACATTAGTCCAACTAAAACAAGGGGTCTTGTCTCATACAAGGGAAAAATACGGACCGTGACATGATTGGTGCTCCATGTACTGTTTTTTGGACTGCAAATGCTTGTCTCGTTCTAAGCAAAAGAATTTGACAAAAAAGAAAACTAAAGTTACCATGCATTAACCAGAATGACATGTTGTACAATTGATGTATCTATCTTTATTTAAAAATTATTTGACCAGGAGCCCCTCTTGAGATGAGCTCATCTCGTTTTCAAGAGTGTCCTGGCCGACCAGTAGGCAGCAGGTAAATTCCTCATGACGATCCAGATTTTCCCCCCTCACATCTGAAACGATCCACAGGCTTAAGGCAGCCAGCATGCGTTCAGTACACCCAGTGGACCTCAAAACCAAGGTTAAATCAAACTAATAAAACGCCATTGTAAGTAAAAACAAGGTTGCATGCTATTGTTAAAGTCAAGGCAAGTAATTTTTATGTCATGTTTGGGCATTTATCCTATGTAACTGTCTTTATAATTATAAATGCATGCATACTATTTGATCAGTTCTAGAAATTCCAAAAGATGTGCTTCACTTAAGGTTTTTACTGCTTGTTGTGATGATGTTGCTAAACACACACAAAATGCTTCATTCTGTTTTAATTCTTATTTTTCTGTATCTTTAATAATGGTGGGGAAGATACTTTAAAATGAGCTTGGTAAGCCTATTTATAGTACAGTAGTCAACATTTGAAGTGGATCCAAACTAGGGCTGCACGATAAATAAAATGGAATCGAGATCGCGATTCGACGTTGTCATGCATATCTTTCAGTGAAGCACGGTTCTGTGATCAGCAGTAAATCTCCATCCAAAGGCCAGAGGGCGCTCTCACGCTGAAACTCCAAATACACCTCGCAGAAGAAACCCAGAAAATACCTATCCCTGCAGTTGAATAAACAGAAGATTCAACTGCTTTCATTGATTCAACGTGACTAATAAACACATGACTACTGCGATATACGGTTTATCGGAGTTCTTATTATTATAGTTTTCATTAAAATAAAGTATATTTATAATTCAGTTGTTGGGAAAAAGTTCTTTTTTAAAAGTAATGCATTACAATATTGCATTACTCCATAATAAATTTAACTAATTACGTTACTTAGTTACTTCTTGTGGAACGTTATGCGTTACGTTACTTTTGCTTTACTTTTAAATCTGGACAGGGCTTGCTTGTTTTTAATTTTTTTTTAACTACAAAATTATCTATTTTTGTGCAAAATCATCAAAGCCGTTTCACAACCAAAAAGTAATGAATAAGCCCCCGGGCTGAAGGGAAAGTACATTTACCGTCCGTACCAGTAGAATACGATAAGCCATTTCAACACTTCAGCAGTAAAAGAAGACACAGATGTTTGTCTAGAGTAATTTGTGCTCATTAGTACGCTTGGACTGGATCATCGAAGGTCAGAAGCAAATACATTTGTTAATAGAATGGGATTAAATACATATAGGATATTTGTGTTGTTTAACATTTATTTATTGCAGGTTTGCGTCATATTCTGAGTTGCATTTCACTGTTTTTATTAATTTTGAGGAATACTGAATCGTTTTTTTTTTTGTGAGTGAGATGAAATAATGCATATTCATATTTATTATAGAACTAAAGTAACATCTTCCTGATTTTTTTTTTCTCTCACATGGGACAGGAGAAGCTGTCCGTCAATAAATTGGAAACAAAAAGAACTCAAGATATGCCCCGTCTTGTACATTAAAAAAAGTAATGCGTTTACTGATTAACTATTGTTTTACTACTTTGAAAAAAGTAAATCTGATTACGTACCTCCGCGTTACTTTGTAACATGCGTTTCCCCCCAACACTGTTTATAAAATGCAAATTGCCTTTAATCACTGCTTAAATACTAATGAAAATATTTTTTTTGCATGCCCCTTATTCTGTGTTAAGAAGCCCACATATCTCCAAGAAGGCTTTTATTTCAAACCTCGCGACGTTTATGAAGTGATTTTGGAGTAAAAACATGTTATTAAATGGGGTTTTTCACATGCTTTCAGATGGAGCAGTATTTACTTCACAGAGCTGTAGTTCACTGAGGAGCTATGCAAACAGCTGTCATAATCGCGAACGTTTTCTTCGATTTCAGAATCGCGCAATAAATTTGTCTGCGATTTTTTTTTTGCGTAACTTGTCAGTGAAATACGGCTATGTGTAGTAAATTCTGCTCAATCTGAAAGCACATGATGATGATTTCCTGCTGATTACAGAAACAGCTTTATAAACAAAATGCGCATGAAAATCGCATTCGATTTTTAAATCGGCAGCCCCTAATCCAAACATTTTCAATGCAAAGTGTCCCCCCTAAAACCAAATAGTTTTCCTTGCTTATGACACAACATTTTTAAATCCACTTCAAAGTTTGACCTACTTGCCAGTTACCAGTCCAAGCTACTTTTAAATGTTTTTTTAGCTATCCATAAAGATAAGACACTACCCCTGGTGTCAAGGACAATGCCTTAAGCCTAGCCCCAGACCAAAATGCCAAGCTGAGCTGTTTGTTCACTGAAAGAAACTTGCACTGATTTGCTCCTTCAAAAATGTTTTCATTGCCCTTGTTTTTGGTCCTCAAGATTGCACACCCTGTATGTTTTTTTTTCTAAGTCATGTTTATAAAAATTACTTAAATGTCCTAATTGAACTATGGCCTAATCTTGGCGTAGTCTAAGCGCTGTCTGTGAAACCAGGCCTTAGATGGGTAATATATTTAATACATTATTAAATATATAAAATTTTATTAGCAATGTCAGAGACTCTATAATCAGAGAAAAAATAAGACAGTTAATAAATTTTTTTTTTAAATGAATATCATTTAAACAAACTTTTCTTTATATAAAGAAGGTAACCTAAAATGCTTACTGTATGGAAAAAAAAAATTATAGAAGAGCAGCCCACAAAAAAGGGACTTAAAAAACAGATAAAAACAGCTAAACTAGTGTTGCACTACTGATAAATGTAATAAAATTAGTAATGTTGCTGCTCTATTTTGACTACCTAGCTTTTAAACACAGATTTCCCACACCTTTAGACAATGAATTTCCATGACTTTATCATTTGCGATAAACATAAGGGTATTTGTATTACTCTTTTGCGCTCACAAAGAGCCAGTTAAACATTTTAACGCTGGCCTGGAAATTACAATTTTAAAATTCTCAGATATTTCCAGGTTGACTGTGTATTTGCACTTTACATCCCTACCTCTCAAACGAAACTCAAACTAGTTTACACAGTTTTACATGTTAGCAACAGAAGCTAAACTATACAGTAGGCAGCTTTCTCTCAGCCTATTTATAGCCGTGGTCCAAACATCATGGCGGCCACCTGGCAAGATGTTTGAGCTCAATGGTGTGCCGCATTCACGGCTCACTGTGTTCCACTCATTAATTAGAGAATGGGAGGCAGACTTCAGGTTATTAGGCATCTTTAGTGACACAGATACAAAGAAATGAAGCCCAGTATCCCCATTCAGCCCCAGAAGAATGCAGCAGAGGGCTAATGTGTCTCAGCGGAGGCCGTCAAGCTTAGAGGTGAAATAGAATGTTTCGTTCTGCTGAATGTCTAAGAGCATTCGGTGGAGATGTGTGTTTCTACAAGCCCCATGTAATAGGTTTTGTTCTGAAAGAGACTGTGGGTTACTGTGAAATCAATGCTAAAGCAATGTTCAGAATGTCTTTCTTTATAGGTCTTCTTGCTCACAATCAAATGTTGTGGCAGTCTCAAATGATATTTTTGCCAACAATTATTTCTTCGAAAACAATGAAACTGACAGAAAATTGAGTTTTACTTAAAACTGAGCACTGGTCCCAACGGTGTCTCAAACTTTGGTTAGATTAGCTAAAATACCCAAGTTTGCCATTAAGTTGTTATAATATGAAATTAAATTTCTCATCAAATTCTTCCAAGACTTTTGATTAGTACTCCTAGCAATTGTCTGTTTTACTTATAAGGAATTTTAAGAGAAACATCTGAGACATATACTTGAAAAATTTTATTTTCATATGTATTTGTGCATAATGTTTACATTTTTATTCAGTTAGATGAACTGAATGTACAATACAACATTGAGACACACAATTTGGATACTGACAGCATCTACAACATAGGACATTTAAGCTTGCACAGCTTTAGAAATATAATAGCGTACATTTAGCAATTTTATAGAAATGTTATGATTATTACGGAGCCCCGCACTTGGCATGCAGGAAAAAAATAGTAGGCTAAATTGTGTGCACTGTTTACTATTTCGTTCCCTCAATTTATAAATTGTGCGCACAATTTACTAATTCGTTCATTCAATTTGCTAAATCGTGCACACGATTACTATTTCGTTCCCTCAATTTGCTAAATTGTGCGCACGATTTAGCAAATCGAGGGAACGAATTAGCAAATTGAGGGAACGAAATAGTACTTCCTGTTTGCACGTTTTTTAGTACATGGGGAACACGAATTATTAAAATCGTAGGTGCCGCACAATTTTATTTATTTTTTCTTGTATGCCATGTGTGGGTCTCCGTAGATTATATCAAAATGCGTTCACCTAATTTGACATTGTTTTTTATTAAATTAGAAATTAAATTCATTGTTTTCTATATCATATGTATATCATTTGTTAATATAGAGAATTTTGACATTATATGTTTGATAGTTTTTATGGAATAATTTATTAATTTGACAAAAAATTTAATCCCCTGTATTTTTTCCACACCTTGCATTAAATAGGCTATAACTGAACATTTATTTAAGGTGATTAATTAAACTACAATAAAAATTCACAATTGCGATTAGCCCTAAAAGGGTTCTAGAAATTTTATTTTTAATAAAGCATCAATCCAGAGACCACACTTGTTTCTGTTTTTAGAAAGCTTGATTAGATTACCAATTAGAAATCACTTGGGCTTGAGAGGCAATTCTTGGATTCATTTTAAATGGCTACTTGGTTTTCATATTTTTGTTAAGTAATGCAATGACCATTCATTGCATTTTTTCAATGTGACTGAAGTGTCCTTAATTATGTTTTGGGGTTACTGCAAACGCCCAATTCTTAGTTTAAGTACAACCCGAGATTTTATAGGTATTTTCCTGCAGAAAATCCCTGTAGAATTTGTTGGATTGGCAAGACTTTGGTCAATAAAACACGACAATACAGTAGCAACTCAAAAGTTCCCTGCAAGGGTTCAGAGAAACGGCTACAACTTTTTAACCATATCCATCCAGAACAATTTAATCTCTTAGAGTCATGATAGATTCTAAAAGGAGCACTGTCCCCTATCCCCTTCTCCAACTGGCCGTGTTTAGAAGTCCTGTGATAACTTTTTTGATCAACTCCCCCATTCACCAGAATTCCCATACCTCCAAAACCTCTTTTCAGAACATCAACGTAAGTCTATGACATCAATGGCCGTGTTTCATTTAGAAACAGTATACTGGTAGTCCTCCGTCAGTGTTTTTATTCGCTTTATTCATTTCACTGTGCTTGCCAATAGATTACACATCTGGCCTTTCCTTCTTAGGAACGAATACGCAAAGGCCATTTCTCCTCAGGGGGGTTTTTTGCAAACATACAGGGGCAATCAGGGTCACTATTTTCCCCCCCACCCAAAATGCCCTCTCAGGTCCTGACTGCCTCTCTACAAAACTCACCAGCCCCCCAGTTTAACCGCTAACCAACTATTCGATACGCACCGCGACAACAATGAAAATTGTGTATATTTTTGGATAGCAAGGACATACAGGCCCTGTAACAACCTCATAGAACTTCTTAAGGGAGGTCTTTTGTCCCCTTACTGCGATTATGTCACGATATCCTGTCCCCCTGATAAATAACCGTTTTTTGTTGTTCCTCCCTCCTGTCGAGACCAGAACTTGTTCTCCTCAGGACCCCCTTTTTCTTTTCTTTCTTCAGCAGTCACAATGATACTCTCTCATTTTTTCTGCTCAGCTATAACAAAATTGAATAGTGCTGAAACCTGCGTAATTGGTTTATTATCCGTTTCCCCCCCATGGGAAACAGCCCCTTAAAATAAAATATATGTTTATTGGCCGTAAGTTATTAGGAACAGTGTTTTAAATTCCTTTCCCTGACAGTTACTGCCCGTGGCTACCAATTATGCCTGCTTAAAGCAGAATCATATGGGTTTCGTATTTTTTAATTTTAAGCCATCATCCACCCTGGTGCTGATGGCTTTTATGTCCACATAACTTTTGGCCTATGTATTCTCTGTTTTGGGAACACGAAACATTATTGTTCATATCACATTAAATCTTCCCTGTGCCTGTCACTTTTTGAAGCCAATCTTCGTTTGTAAAGTTCTTTTTTTCCCATGTTTTTCATTTTTATACAGGAATTTTTTTTTTAAAAAACCTCAACAGACTTAAGAAATTCTCCCAAAATACATTATTTATAAACAATAACAGCAATTACAAGAAAAACTACTAAAATTAATTAACATTTCTTAAGCGTTAAATAAAACACCAATCCCCATGACTGGGAGCATTGCATAGAAACTAATATTGAAAATAATAATAATAATAATAAAATAAAAACAATAATTCAACATTTGCCATCATTTTTTTTATAGCAAAATAGTCAAATTCAGTTGCTATGTATTGAAAACGTTATAAAATGCCAGTGCTGTCACAAAGACAAGTGATTTCTGAAATTAACCACTATTTCAGTGATGCCTGACAGGTAGTCGTGACAATTTACGCATGGTTTTCAAAATAAATAAATACAGGCTAGTAGCATTAACTCTATGGTATTTTTCATTCAACTTTTGCAAAGTTTGAAGAATAGTATTTATAATGCAACAATGATTCAGTGAACACCTGTCATGATGCACTGAAAAACTATTAGCATTTGCCCTCATAAACATCTAAAAATTTGACTAAAATTGCATTCTTTCTCTAATCAGAAAAGTGTGTAATAGTCCTTCCTTAATGATTAAATATATAACAATTCTGCGCTCAACACTGCAGACAGCTTGATTGTAAAAGTTTATATGTCCCAAAGCAGCTGGGTCATGAAACTGTGCCTCCTACCTGATTCGCTCTTACAGCTACGGCTGAGAGATTGATAGCCTATTGCTTTATGCCTTCAGCTCATAAGAGCCTTACTCAGTCATCGTATGTAACAATAGAGCTATGCTCAGCTATTGTATACAAAAGGGCAGTAATAGTAGAGATTCATGGAAATATCGATATATCCCTCATTTATGATAGAAGCAAAACTGTGACTTGAGTAAAGAAGCAGATCTAAGTCCATTTGGCACACTGGAGTGAAGTTAAATTCATATTTGACAATAATCTCACTGCATTTTTTACAAACATTAGGTGATCAATCAGTTCATTTTCTTTATTGCTGGTTCAAACTTTGACATTTATTTCACAGTAACCCACAAATAGATGACTGTTAACTGCACTGATCAATGATTCTACTTATATGTAGACTATGGAGGACTAGCAGTTCCACAAATAAATAAATAAATAAATAAAATCACATAAAAATTAAAAAAGGCATAATCAGTATAAATAAAAATATAAATAACTTTTCAAATTGACAAATAAATAGGTATTACATTTTTTTAATGAACGTTTAAAATGTAGCAAAATGTAACAAACTATAAATTAGATTTCATATTTACATATTTAAAATTATTAGAAAAACTTTTGCAAACTGCTTTGCTTATTTATTTTCCATTTTCCTTTCGTTTTCCTTCTGCTAAATCAAATTTATTTTCACTGTTACATTTAACTTTGAAATTTTTTTAACTCTTACATTTTTTTTACTTTTTTGAGTTTATTTGCCTTTTTAAAAATTATTTTTAAAGTGACACTCCTAGTCCTCCAAGTTTATACACGAAAATATCCTAGAAGAGGCTTATAGGATCATTAGCTGCTGATTTTTCTCAGAGTAAAGGCCTGCTATTACTCAGTGAAGTGCAATAAAAATATGTGTTTGTCCTATTACAGTAGTACTAGATACCCTGCTGGAAAACAAACAGCTTAGACATACCTGATATATCTCGTCTCCTAGCCTGGCCAAGCTTGTCCACAGCTAAGTTTAGCTGGTTGTGGTCTCAAAGCCCCTCTAAAACCAGCAAACAGACCAACCTGACCAGACTAGGAGACCAGCGAAGTCATGCAAACCAGATTAGAAAAAAAGCTTGACACTTGTTCTTCAGCAGGGTAATGAAACTCTAACCGTATCTATGGTGTGCTAGGAGAATGTGATGTTTTAGACTCAAAATGTGTGTATTTGCTCTAGTGATAGTGAAAAACAAATGTGCATTGAGATATGCAAAACCATATGAGGTAAGCACCTCCAGATGCTGAATCCAACATCAGTCCGACTTCAAAACCTCTACTTAGGAGTGACTAGCCTCCCCTTTCTACATTTGTGAAACCTTTGTGCTTCTCCTTTCACTGTTCAACACCCTTTGTTGCCTCATATGGGCTAGATGTTACCCGCTTAGCCCCAACTAAAAACTGACTATCTTCTGGTTTCACCCCCCCAAACAGGGAAGAAGAACTCACTCCTGCTCCAGAAATTCCAGAAGGATCTGAATGCTGGCGTCTTCAACACTCAGGAGAACGAGCTGCTGAAGCAAATCATCCGGCAGGACCGAGAGATGGTGATGATGGTGGATCGGAAGCAATCAGTCACAGGGATGAACTCCACGCCGATGTCTGGAAACTCCATCATTAACTCTCCCGCCCAGCCACCGTTCACTACAGCGACTGCTATTCTTGGGATCAACCAATTACAGCAGCAGGCCGCCCCACTAAGCTACAGCACCTCCGCCACTATAACCCCGTCAGGCCGCGTGCCGCCCTCACAGGGCGTCATGTTTTCGGCGCCGAGTGTTTCTCACGGCAACTTGAGCACCTCTTCCCCGAATCCCCCTACACCCTTGCAGCAGCCAGTGGGGGCCATCATGTCCCCTTGTTCGTTCACCACATCCATTTGCAGTCCCCCAGTGCAAACCCCTATAGCCAGCCGAACATTCCAGTATGGATCGCCGACGGCCTCCCAACTGTCCCTTGTACAGCAACCCTTACCCCAGCAGCCCTCGCCTGCCTCCATTCCCCAACAACCGCAAGGGGCGTCCCCTCAGAGGAGCGATGTCCACAAGAGCACGCAGGCACTCCAGTCAGGTAGCCTGAGCAAGGACATACGCCACCTCTCTGCCTCGCAGCCGTCACTGCCCCACGAGATCTCACTGGCTGCCCGGGCACATCCCACATTGGGCGAATCGCTCGCTTCCATTCAGCCACCCATGGGATCTGCAGCAGGCGTCCAGGCCCCGGGTTCCGTTCCGCAAAGCAGCATCCGCACCAACGTTCCACAGAGGGTTGCTCTTTTCCGGCAGATGTCATCGGGCGCAATACCGCCGGTGCGCACGGTGCCCTCTAGTGCCCAGCACAGGGATTCCACGGGCTCCAGGAGAGAGTCGGCAGTCTTAAGTAGTACAGAGACGGAACAAGACAAGATGCGGTTCGCATCGAATTTATGATCCCGTTTTACTTTTTTTCCATGTTCATTTTTTTAAAAGATATTTTGATTGATTTTTACGGAGAGACTAAAAAATGGGGAAAAGACTCGTATTTTTTTTCTCCAACTTCCTCTGAGAAAAAAATAATAACCTCATAGCTATCCTGTACAGAATTTCCTTGTATTATATTTTAGACACACCTCCCCTTCAACTTATATTAAGAATGTATATTATACAAATATATATATGAGCAAATCCAACTAGAATATTTGGCATTGACCATATGGAAAAAAAAAACTCTAGTATAAACGCAAGTCTTCCTCTCTAACATATGTGACTATAACGTGTCAGATGATGTTCTTTTCTGTTGATGTTTTCCTTGCGGTTCGGATTTTCGTTATCGTTTTTGGTACTGGAATGCTTTTGAATGTGTTTTCTTTACCGTTTTTGTTCTCAACGAGAAGATGACAAAACAAGTCCAGCATTCAGCATCTTTTGGCATCACTGTGGAAAATGTTTGTGCAAATCAAACCTGGGAAATACTGAAATGTTTAAAAAGCACATCTAAAAACTTTTAGCGGCTGGAAAAAAAAAATTATATCAGAAAATGCTCGGAGCATCAGATCAAGGTGCAGATCCGATCTCTGCAATACTTTGTGTTGTGCAGTAATTGCTTTGCGTTTCAAGACAGCATTTGTGCATTAAAGGGAATCAATGTATTTTTTTCAGTTTTTTATTTTAATTTATTTCATTTTTACAAAGGATGTGTGGTCAAATCGGATGGTTTATTTTCTATATCTGATTTTAGAACGAGATGGACATTATGAAATGTCACTTAAAGACTGTACATTTACAATATTTATAAAACTAAAGATTATCACCATTATGCAATAGACTGTGATATAAAGATTACCTATATGTGTGTTGTACATAGTTTTGTAGACCTAGTATTTACAAAAGTAATGTGTGGTGCATTTCTCAAACATGGCAATGTCTTATCTCTGTCAGCCGCCTGGGTAATGCCTATATATGCATATATATATAAATATATATATTCAAATGGTAATATGTGACAACAAACATCAGAAACATTCATTGGAGATAAGAAAACCTTAATGCAAATAGTAGCATTACACTGTAGGTAGTAATAAAGACAATATCTGAATTCAAAAATATCATGCTGGTCAAAGATAAAGGCAGAGAGATTACAGTGGCATGACACCACTGCGGTGGGGGAGGGGGGTTATGCATCTTCATCATCATCAGCAGCAGCAAAGCTTAATGCATTTTGCCTATGTTACATCGTCATTTTAGTATATTTATTTGATAATTTCCTGGGCTGATGTAACAAGGAAGCCATAGGCTGCCTGCATACATCGATAGATGCTTTGTTTTATAATACTTTCATATCAATAGTGTTTTTTTTCCGCATGGATCAGTATTAATGGATGTACACACTACTCCAACTTCATAATATTACATAGACGTAGATGTTCTGGTTATGCATTTTCCATTATTTGTGCATTTAAAGACTGTGAAAAACATTCTAACTTAACATTTATTTATGTATTTATTTACTAATGCTCTGCTAGATTTACAAAACACATCAACTGAGATATGAAACATAAAAATCCGTAAACCGATGGCACAGCAGACACAACACAATTATGAAAATGGCCAGCAGAACTATTCTGTATGTTTTCAAGAGCAACTACGTGAATCAAACAAAGGATAAGTGAACAAATATAGACGTTCAAAGAAAGAAAAAGAGAAGCTGTTTTGCATTAAGGTTTTTATCTTTCCCATACATCGATTCATCCAGTTTGGGGCTTAAGACTTTGAAATAGCATGTCAGTCATCCATGTTGGTGGTAAAACAGATTTTACTAGGGGTAACTAGCAGCATTGACTCCATCTAATTTTAATTTATTCTTTCAATACCGCTACCAAAAGTTGGTAAAATAGCGCAAAAACTCATCTGACCTGTGCAAAGTCTCCAAGCCCCCTTGCACAATGTTTAAAAGACGACAATACTAAAAAAAAAAGACAAAAAAAACACTTTTGTCAGTACTGTACCAGTGCAAATCCCATACAGCGACCATAAACGCATGCATTGTCACAAATACTATTTAAAAAACGTTGACGTTTAAATGTATTGTGAGATTGTTTTTTTTTTCATTGTCTGCCTAGACGTTCTCTGTGCGTATCAGAAACATTGACTTTTCACAAAAAGGACATTCTTAAGTATTTGTGCCTAAACTATAGCCATGTTTCATCCTGTTCATTTTATGAGTGTGACTTGTGTGTGCGCGCACATTCGCGCACACGTGTATGTAAACAAGTGTATACGTGTATGTTCAATGTTTTCTGATGAGAACAAAAATCAATGGGAATGGCCAAACGTATCAGAGCAAAAGGACGAGATTTGCTAGTGAGACTAGTGAAAGTATATCTATTCGCAAATAAATCAGTATCGGCTGGACTCATGACAGATCGTTGGTTAAATGTGTGCGGAACTTAACTTAATAGCCACTGATGTTGTGTGGAATGAAACTGGCCAAAGTGAAACATTTCAAACAAACTTTCATTGTGAATTGCACTTTCTGTTTAGAGAGAGAGAGAGAAACCTACACTCTTAAAAATAAAGGTGCTTCAAAAGAGGTTCTTCAAGCGATGCCATAGAAGAACCATTTTTGATTCCACAAAGAACCATTCAGTCAAAGGTTCTTTAAAGAACCATCTCTTTCTTATCTTTTTATAATCTGAAGAAGCTTCTTTCACCACAAAGAACCTTTTGTGAAACAGAAAGGTTCTTCAGATGTTGAAGGTTCTTTATGGAACCATTTAGACAAAAGGTTCTTCTATGGCATCGTGAAGCACCTTTATTTTTAAGAGTGTACAGTAGAAGCAGAAACACATACATTAGTGGGTTAACTAAAGGGGTTGCTACATCATCCAGAATCACGTCGTCTGGCCTCTGGCCCGACGGGAGGACCTGTGTGTTCAATTACAACAAAAAGCGCTTAACTCCTGCTATGCCATAGTGTATAGAAACTAGTGTACAGATAGGACGGTCAGCGGTACTCTGGGTATCTGCTTTTTTTCAATACTGTACTTGCCTTCGGAGGGGAACGCTTTCCGTGTTAATGTGCTTTTTCCTCTCAGCTTTAAACACTGTTAGAATTCCGGATTGGGAAGGAGAGGCGTTCATACAACAATACACTAAAAAAAGAGAATGCTGTCACTTTCTGGGGAGGCGTTTAAGAAACCCAGCACATATTTTCGTATGTTTGTTTTTTATTTGTTTTTATCATATATGTGTTTATGTGATGGGAAATGAACAATGCAAAAGAAAAAGGAGGAGTGACGTTGAGATAAAGGGGGTAAACCTAAATGGTTGGTTTGCAGCCTCCACGATTCAGGTGAAATCATTCTGTTTGATATGTTCAATGACGTGATGCAAATGATGGAAGATTCTAGAACAGGCCTCAAGCTTTCTTAATCTCAGCTTTTTTTTTTCCCATTATGCTTGTTCATGTACACCAATGCTTGGTTTAAAAAATACAAAAAGAATAAAAAATGGGGAAAAGAATCATTCAATAAATATTGTATACATGAACAATTAGTTACTTGATCCTGAATAAAGAAAGGTAAATGTATACTTTCTTACACCTATATGCAGACAAACGGTGTTTGTCAAAAACTTCTTTTGATTTTCATTATTTTTAGTTTTATTTTGTTTCTTTGTAAATAATAAACCTTTAAAATATAGAGAAAAAAAAATAAAAGAACTATTGCCATTTACCACCAGGCTTCAGTGTGTTTTTTGTAGTGAGTTGCAATTTTTTTAATCTTTGACTTTTGCTTGTTTTATTTATTATTAATTTCACCATCTACAGACATGAATGGGGGGGTAAATAAATAAATAAATCAATGGCAAATATTCACTGCTAAAATCTCAGGCATGGTTATGAAAGTTTGTATTGTTATTATGACACCAATGTGGAAATGCACTCCTAAAAATAAAGTTTCCAAAAAGGAATTTTCCCAGCTATGTCGTAAACCATTTTTGATTCCCCAAAGAACCCTTAAAATAACCATATTTTCTTGGTGTGAAGTACAATTTGTTTAATGGAAAGGTTGCGTAAATGGGAAAGCTTCTAAATGAAACCATCATTCCCAATAACAACAACAACAACAACAACAACAAAACATATTTTTAACCGTGTGCTTCAGAGAGTAACAGTCCACTTCAACAGTCTTACAAGCAACCCCCCTGGCAACATGCAAAGTCATCCAAAACACAATGCGGTGGTTTAGAAACACTTCTGATAACACATATAAAGACATTAAATTCAGACATTGTTGTTAGTTGTTATCACTGAATCAATCACATTTTTGCTGCTTTACACAAACAGCTAACAACAACACAGAAGAAATCCATCCACTCCCTGTGAACACAAAATAGTCCAGTCTCTAAAACCAATCTCTTCACAGCCAAAAGTCAAATGAAATACTTACCATATCTTTCTGTTCCCTTGTACTAGAACCCTCCATTTTGTGTCCAAAAACTGAATCCATACATGATTATTCCACATATAATTACTGTAAATTCCAGGTCACAGTAGAAAAGCCACAACCATTTTGTCTGTTTGGAGAAAAGAGAGTAAATATCTAATGTAGGTAACCACAGGCCCAAAACACCTGCAAGGAGGAAATACAGGTGGAAGAAGGCATAGAAACCGAGTTAAAAGTCACCTACACTTCCTGTTGTGTCCAGAATCTTAAAATTACAAAAAAAAAGTTTTAAAAGGCTGTTGCTATAAATGAAACCGCTTTTCTGACAAGTAATAAAGTTGCCTTTATGCTCTTTTAAAAATGAATTACTGAGATTAAACTGAGATTAAACGTTGAACGTGTTGCAGAAATATAGATGAACTCTTTGACAGTTTCTTAGTATAAAGGTCATCTTGCTTCAGCCGTTCTCTTCTTTCTGTGTACAGAGATAAAAAGAAAGTGTGTGACACAGTGACAGTGGGAAAGTATGAAATATACATTTGGAGAAAGGAACAGAGAAGGAATGTCAGTGACTCCTGTGGCGAAATGAAAAATGATCTCTTTGGGATAGTCAGGATTTCCATTCATTACCCTCGGATGCAGTTATCAGTCATGAAGTATTCATACATTGAGACAGAACCCTCTCACGGTTGGCTCTGATTAACAGGACACCTTACACAGTTTGGATTCATAATTCACACTCCACAATAGGGATTATTAGACTACTGTATGCCTAATAAGTCTGAGATAGAATGAAACGTTTGCAGGCATCTCTTCATATGTAAATCCTCGAGGGTCCTGATTAATAACCTTGGAATTCAAAATACCCTTACCCTCTTTTACCCTTAAATATGAAAACACATTATAAAAATACAATTTTAAGATGTTTGATTATATAA
Source organism: Sinocyclocheilus anophthalmus (assembly GCA_018155175.1). Lineage (NCBI taxonomy): Eukaryota > Metazoa > Chordata > Actinopteri > Cypriniformes > Cyprinidae > Sinocyclocheilus > Sinocyclocheilus anophthalmus. The sequence continues at coordinate 142,754 of JADLZN010012097.1, read as the reverse complement.
AATGATATTAATTGATGATTAATGTTACTTATTATATACAAGTGAAACAATTTTTTTTTCCCCCCAAAAATAAACAATTCAATAGGTTCGTGCGTACTTGTTTTTTAACTATTTAGTCATTCATGTATTATTTTTAATTCATTATTAATAGCTAATTATTAATTTTTTAAATAAATATATTTTCATTGTTATTTGCATTGCATTTTTTTCTAATAACATAAACAATCATTTTTCTAATGACATAAACAAAGTTAGTGTACTTGGTTTAGCAAGTTGACAATTCTGAAAGATAAGATATAGAAATATAGGAAAGATCTATATAAATATAACTTAATTTTTATTGTCAGCATTTCCTATCAAGCTTTAATTTTGTCTAATTTGTCTATTTCAATGCATTTCAGACACATAAAACGTTAATTAATATTAGCCTTCACAAGGTGTATCATTCATATTTAAATGATATTGATGTGTTAAATTATATTGAGTGATGCATTCGATATTTAGGGTTAGGGATTTGAGACAATCTACGCACACATTATTAATCAATCACAAACAATCTCTAATTTAAGTAATCAATCTCAATTTACCATGATGATCATTGACAATTGATTTCAAACAAACTCACACATGCAAAATTAATGTATGTGTATGAATGGGCATTTGACGATATTTCACATCAGATCAAAAGCAACATAACGTGACTTCTACAAAGTATTACCACAGCCAATCCTTACCATAAGCATATTGAATCAGACCAAAAGCAACACAACTCTACATACTGTACCAAACTGTATCATTTACCAAGATATACTTCCAAATCCAGCAGCTGACAGCAGCCAGATGTTTTCCTGTAAATTAAATTCACGTATTACTTCACAGAGGAGATGAAACGCACATTCAGAATTCCCAATGGCTCTTAATGGAATTCATGCAAAGCAAAATACAGATGAATCCATTAAAGAGGACCGGTCCATGACAGAGATTAGCAGAAAAATTCATACACACACTGTAAAGTTCAGAAAAAAAACTTGCCTTGCCTTAACATTCAGTTGTTGTTTTTTTAAGTAAAAATAAATGCAAAAATAAAGAAGAATCCAACATTCAACTAAAACGTTACAACATAAAGTCTGACAAATCTTTCTTTCATGAAGTGTATTGCATCAATGCATCAATATGTCAATGTAGGAGGAAAGAAAGTCATGGGGTGAATTCGGGTTGATTGGGACATAACAGATTTGGAACAACATGATGGTGATTAAATGATGACAAAAGTTTAATTATTACCTAATTATCTTATTACAAATCGAGGAACGTCAATGGTGCAGGCAGGATATTAGAAGAATAACACTTGCTATCAGTTTATTCATATTAAATTGAATGCTATGCTGATGGGTGGGAAATCCGTGATATTTAAACCTTATTCTCGCAGAACAGACAGGTGTGCACATGCCACGCAGGCAGGTAATCGCAGGGGCTTAAGAAGTGTCTTCTATCAGTTGCAAATGTCAATTCAGCATTTTTTTTATATTCCAAAAGTAATTTGAGAAACCAAGCTGTGGGTTTGGAAAAGGTCAAAAGAACAGGGCAAGTCTTCATAAGTACGGTATATAGTACAGTATATAGTGTATATAGTGGTTTTGAAACAATGCTGATGTTTGGTACAGCCTACACATATACACAGAATCTATATATTATTATTATTATAGCATATATTTATTTTTTCCCCGAATAGTAATACATATATACATCTACACTGATGGGGCTGAAGTGGAGCACGTGGTTAGCTTCAAGTTCCTTGGTGTCCATCTCTCGGAGGATCTTCCCTCAATAGCTCCATACTGATCAAAAAGGCACAACAGCATTAGTATTAGCATTTGTGTGTGTGTGTGTGTGTAGTTGGAAGAGGTTTGTGTGTGTTTGTGTGTGTGTGTGTACTTGTTTTTCTATTCTGGTGGGGACTTACATTTGAATACACACAGACTCATGGGGACTCTTGCCACGGTGGGGACCTAAATTGAGGTCCCCATGGGTAAATATGCTAATAAATCACACAGAATGAAGTTTTTTGAAAATCTGAAAATGCACAAAGTTTCCTGTGAGGGGTAGGTTCAGGTGTAGGGTTGGTGTAGGGCAATAAAAAATACAGTTTGTACAGTATAAAACCATTACGCCTATGAAGAGTCCCCACAAGGATAGCAAACCAGACGGGATGTGTGGTGTGGTGGTGTGTGTGTGTTTCTTTGTGTGGGGTGCAGCGCACAACACAACACACACACACACACTAAAGGTTGCTTTCGTCTTAATCTTAAAATCACACACCCGTCACGAGATTTCTATATATTCGCTAAGAACTAGCATGTAAAGGATCAAACTCGCTTCAACAGACTAATATAAAAGGTAAAAATGAGGATGTTAAAAGGTAGGTTCACACAGATAGATTTATTATCTTCAGAATATGAATATTTATGCAGCATCTCATCAGAATTTGTGTCAACGTAAATAACTACTGGCAGAAAGTGAATTAGCGTTAGTGCCCCTCGGCACAGATAAACACGAGCTCTTGATTTAATGGTTTCCCGCGTATAGCTGAAGGTTACCTTTGGGTAATGGAGGATGCCGCCGCTCAGTAATCTTCTGTGACTTCTGTAATTGCATTATTTCATAATGGCTGTGTATCGTAGATAGGTGGCATTGATAACGAGAGTGAATTAAAAAAATATCTCCAGATGGATTTGTGTTGTATGGTTTTATTATCTGATTGCGTATATACATCGGAATTTCATTATAGCTCTGTCAAGACCTTAAGATCAATTTATGCCGCTTCCTCCAGCCAATCGCATTATTAAAGTTTATTGAACTCGCAGAGGTTGTCGAGGCAATTGTTTGAGGTTAAAACGTTAAGCATGATACTATAGCCTATGAAAAGACAATTGTTCTTTCATAACAATAAAAAAAATGAATGCGTTAGTTATGGTTGTACAGTAGGCTGTAGTGTAACATAGGAATATTCCTTATAGTCTATTCCTCTCCAAACAGGTAGTACAACGTGACATAGTTTCAAGCTCATTGTGGTAAATCTGAGAGAGTAAAGCAGATGTTTACTACGCTTCACATTGCCTAACGAGTGTACACACCCCATGCAACAGAGCGGCAGAAGCTGCTGTGATCCGAGGTCTTGTTGATACAATTTGCCGATCCACCTGACATATAATCTGGTGATGTGTGACCTATTGTCAACGTATTCCTGTAAGTGTGTGATCCACAGGTACCCAGCACTTTCACTATTATGTGCTTATGGATATCAATATGGATCGCACCAATCAGAAGTGTGTGAGAGTTATAAGTTGTCGATCATGGCTTGACAACCCAGCGTACACGCGACAGGAAAAAAATTGTGACTTTTGAACAAAACATGTTGTAGGTTGAACAAAAATACATATATTCATTATCACAAAATTCCAGATGTACTTCTATTTTTTTTTAAGATTTAGTTTTTCTTCACATTAGGTTTTCAAATGAGGCTAACAAGATAAATAGATCTCAGATATCTGATATCTCCGTTTAGGCAGGGATACTAGTACAGTATGAAAGCAGAACTCATCCTTGCAGCTCTCAAGGTGACATTCTGGCTGTGAACACCAGTTTGCTCACTGACTGAGGTTGTTTGGTCCGCTGCCCCACTGGGAGGCTCTGGTCCGGGCAGCTGGGTCCTGATGAGTGTACACAGAGGGTATATGAGGGAAATAGTTGGGTCTGATACGAACGAAGGGCATTTGTAGAACAGAAGAGGGCAAGTGATCAGTTGACCACCTAAGCAAAATAGAAAAGCTGTATTTGCATTAGGAAACAGTGGTAGTATAGGTCCAAGGCAGCAAAACAATAGTAATAAAGTTTCAAGCAAGTTTTAGATGTTAAGCGTCTGTTTAAATAAAATGCTGTACAACATGCATCCATGCAATTCAGAATACAACACTGGGATCCTTTTCAGCGAAAAAGACATATGTAAGCAGGAAGCAATAAATCACAATTCAATACGCTAATAAATGCAAGAGAGAAGAACAGATGCAAATCAGGGTGTGAATATTACAATGATATTATTAATAGATTTTGAATGCTGAACATTCAATGAAAATCTGAATTTGAAAGTAAATTAAGGCATAAAAATAAATGTAGCTTGACAACTTTGTTCAAGCTCAATTAATTGGAAAAAAAATACAGAAATCTCATTTCAGTTGTATTTTTCTCATATTATAAACATTCTACTGTCAAAAAAAAAATTGATTTGAAAAGCATCTAAAATCATGGTGTTTAAGACATGAAAGGCCTCTTATCTTGAAAGATATTCTTTTATGGAGACGTGTTTTTTATATATTTTTAATAAATTTATTTATAATATGTTCTGTTTTAATTCTAAATTAATCTTAATATGTAGTGCTTTTTGTTGTGTTCTTCTTTTTTATTAGTTGTATATGCGTATGTCTACATAGTTGTCATTCATTTTTGTTAGTTTTAGTTATTTTAGTGCATCAAGTTGATCGAAATAAAAATGAGAAATCTTGCAACTGAAATAAAAATAAGTTTAAGTGTGTTTTTTTATTTCAGTTTATAACCTTTATATTAACATTATTAATTAATTAACTAACATGAAACATTAATGAGCGACATATTTTTACAGCAGTTATTAACCTATAAAATAACCTAATTATCCAATAAAAATGCTCATGTTCATGTTAGTCAGTGCATTAACTAATGTTAACAAAAACAAGTTTTTATTTTAAAAATGTATTAGTAAATGTTGAGATTAACATCAAAAAATTGTTTAAGTACTTTCCATGGTTAGTTCATGTTAACTAATGTTTACAAAATGGAACTTATGTAGTGTTACCACTTTCTTTTTAATAGTTTTTGTTATCCATAACAACCCATGTTCCTCTGCAGCATTCAGACAGACGTCCCATATGAACAGGTCCAGTTACATAAACTAAGCCTTTAACTGAAGTTCACATCCTGATCCTCACTCATCTGAGCTGATCTAAAATTATGCACTCCTGTCTGCTCGCAACACAGCGGTCCGACTGTGATCCCAGCAAGATTACAGGCTTTATCTGCTCTGAAAGAAGACAAAAATAGAGCTTCCATGACCTGTGCCATGTCAGGGCTGCGCTTTGGTATCTCCAAAGATACGCTATAGTGCTTTTCTCATCCAACAGCATGTCTATGGAGCAAGCAGACAATGCAATACAACTAGAACACAGCCACCAAAAGGCACCTTGATTGTAACGGGAGCTAGATTTGTTGCAGTCTCAGTTTAAACGAGGTGTGAGAGGTTAAAAAGCTTCATGCAGTACCAACAGAACATCAGACGTACTCTGGAAGCTTCTTCAAAAAGCGAAGGCTGTTCTGATCTCCCATGCTGAGCTTTCTCTCATAAGCATGCTTTTCTCTCTGTGAGGCGTTCACTCCATATACTGGCTCTCTTAATTAGCTGGAAAGATGTTTCTGTGATCACTGCCTTTATATTTCAGACTCATTAGCTTCTTCCTGGAGATTTGTTCGGCTTATGAAACGCATGGGTACACTTTTCATATCTCTGTATTTTACTGAGAAACAGAGCCAGAAACGAAATTAGCAGAGCGATATCAGCTCCATCAGTTCCTAACGATTCATGATGCAAGGATTGCCAGGCGGCTTGTTGGATTTGAATCGCAGTTTTTACATCACTGAGGCACTTAAGTTTTTATTTTATAGCAATGCTTTCCAAGACTGGAATCACTTAGTATGTTTTCATCCAAGTTGCGGATTTAATTAATGGCCAAAATTGGAACATCATTGTGCCATGTTGGGCACAAAGGGGGCGCACTGCCAGTAACTGAAGTAGTTATTTTTTTAAAATCTATGTGTACTGTGGTGGCGTTGGGTGGACTGTGAGGCATTCCACGGCTATTGGAAATAGTATTATATATGCCCACTAAAACTAAATACTACATCACCAAAGGGTCATTATTAAATGGATGGATACAATGAAAAACAAAAAAATCGAACGAAAACAATTGGGATGTAGAGAAAAACAAAGCAGCACTCTGGTGAAAAGTCCGAGCGAACCGGGAATGATTTCTAAGAAACTTACAGTAATGCCCTGGCCAGAAAGAAAAAGCCAGTAATCATAATAGGATGCGGGTGCAAAGCCTATATGGTGGTCTATAATATGTTCGTAGAATGGTTAAATGCACAAAAGATTCATTTAGACAACATCAGGTAACCCTTGTCTAACATTGAATGGAAATCGATGGTGGGTTTTGGAGGGGGCAGTGATCCCACATGTCGGCACTCGACTAACTGGGTGACAAAACGGGTTCAGAGACCACACACACACACCGGGTTAACCCAGTCCCAACAGGGTCCAAAATAAAAAATAAAAAAGGGAACAGGCCGGGAAGGGTTGCTCTAATAGGGGCAGAACCCAAAAAAAAAAAAAGGGGGTAAAAACAGGGTAAAAACGGTAAAGTGGGCTTAAGGAGTCTGTAACGGTGTGTAAGTAAAAAAAAAAATGTTGTGAAAAAGCGGTGAAAAGCGGGCAAGGTCCTGGACAGGGTTCTGCGGGACCAGGGGCAGAACCAAGTAAAAAAAGAGGAGAAGCACATGGGAACATTAAGAGAACAGGTAGAAGAAAGGAGAAGGAAAGGGAAGGGAGCAAAAGGGTCGTAGAATAGAGTGGGGAGCGGGGCGAATGGCAAAGAAAAAGGGGAAGGAGGTTGGACCCCTGAAGAAGGCACTGCGGCGCTGTAAGGAAGGGAGGGCGGTGGGGACGCCAAAAAAGGAACTAAAAAGAGGAAGTACATTAGGATAAGGGCCATGTCGGTAATGGGAAGGGGGACACGGGCGAAAGCTACATCGGGCAAGGGAAGGCTGAGTCCATCCAGCCAATAGCAGGGAGTGAGATGCGTCAGGGCGGAATGGTGCTCCAATGGATGTGCCAAAGCTCAACCTCCTCTCCCACTCGGAAATCTCTGACACAAGGTTACTTGAAGCAACACAATGAAGAGGTCATGTGGATCCATTTCCAGATCTTCAAATGGAGTCCTAAATGATTTTTCAGCTCTGTGATTTGTAGTTCCATTGTCGCAAAAACTGATTTTCTGTAAACAAAAGAACATGTCTATCCCCAGAGCGTGTGCGGTGCCCCTCATCTATCTCATCCTTTTCTCACTTCACCGAATTCTGCTTTCCCTGGAATTTATCTCGCAATTCTCTGCGGAGTCATTGTAGAGTCCCGGAGACCTGGAGCAAACATCTTCTGTTATTAAAAGTTCTGACCAAAGGCACTTCAAAGCGGCACAATAAAGCCTAAGAAATCTGCTCTGTCCTCTAAGGTTTAAAGATTAGAAATACAACTCTATCAAACAGAGCCGGCAAAACAAATGGCCTGTTCTCTAAAAAAAATGACCACTGTGTACTATTAGGAGTAAAAATATATTGTCAGCTTTCAAGCAAAACTTGGTTTATTTAACTGTGTATAGCTACTATCTTGCTCTGAGCAAAGTAATGTAATAGGTTACAGATTACATGTTACCCTATTTCAAATGTAATAAGTAGTCTAACTATTACTTTATTAAAGTAATGTAATTAATTACATTTGATTACTTTTCTAAATTTCTAACAAATGCTTTCAACTGTTAATCATTTTCAAACATTTAAACCAGTCAGGGTTAACCTTACAGTAGTAATCAACACTGATTACTGGCAGACTTTCAAAATCCATCATCACTTGAATTAAGATTATAAAAATGACATTTTAAAGCACAGCTACCACAAAATCTGAATTTAGCACCTCTTTTACTTTGAGATCATTCTGAGGTTAAACACAGATTTAAAATCATAACAAGAAATAGTTTAATAATTACAATACTGTGTTTGAAATCAAATCTTTGCATAGCTATAACAGAAAACACTGGCATCTAACGATGAAAAAAAAAAACGTTAATCTTAAAAAATAAAGCATATACCTAAGTCTAAATAGGAAATAAAACAGTTATAGAATAAGCATGTGTCATATTCTGTGTCCTAAACTTCTGAAACATTGTTGTCTCATATGTTAGAGCAGTCAATGCAATTTGGGATAGGAATCAATAAAATCTGTGTATGTGTTTGAAAATATTCAGATGTAACCCCCTTTGTAATCTTTTACATTTTCATAAGTAACTGTAATTTATTTAAACATTTTTGTAACTGTAACTGATTACAGTTACATTCATTTTGTAATTAAATTACACCATATACACCCTATAATTCCCATCCACCACACCACCAACCAACACACACTATTATATATAATATCTATATCTATCCATTAGACATACTACATATATATACTACACACAGCACACACATATATATATTATCCACACACCCACACACATATATAATATAAATAACCACACACACACCCACACATATAATATATATTCTATATATATATTATATATATATAGCTATATATATATATAATAATTAAATAGGAATATGAATAATTACTAAAGACAAGATTGTACTACTCAATTGTTACAATTGTATTACATTGTCTTATTTAGTAATTATTTACACAAACCTTTGCAAACTGTTAAACAGAACTATCTATATGGTGTGTGTGTGTGTTTGTAATTTATACATTATTTTATTCTTGTATATTACATTAGTTGTATCTTTTATTCATTTATATATCAATTTATTAACAAATGCATATATATAAACTTCGCAAATTCTAAACAGAACTAGAATTATAATCATATTGTTTATATTATTATAGAATACTTTGAATGCAGTGAAAGTTGCTTTTTGAAAAAAGTGTCTGCCAAGGGCATAAAAAGAAAAAAAATGACCAGTGCATACACTGTACGAAGTGAAAATGAGCAGTCTGGGAGCAATTTGGGAGCAATGGTTGCAAAAGGAGCTATTTCTACCTCCTCTGCCCTATAAAAATGACTTCTGTTGCAGTCAGGTTGGAGCATTCAAATGATGGCTTTAATTGAGTAAGTTATATGATAAAACCGTTTGAATTAGATCAAACACATTTTGGTTATACCTGACTAAATATTTCTACAGTAGTTATGATACACATCCTGCAACCTGGATTGAAGGAAACTGAGTGGACCAAGACTATTAACAAGCCTCTCACCAAGGTAAAAACCAACTCAGCAGATGTGCTTTACTGACTTCAGCAGTAAAATGCAGCTCTCCGGGCTGTGGCGGCATCGGGTTCAACAGCTTCTGCGTAGGTCATGTAGAGAGTCCTGGCCCCTGATCTCCGTCTGATAATGAAGTCTGTAGAGAGAGATAAGTCAATCAAGACCAGCGCCGTGAGACTCTCAGCGCCTCCAGCCAACAGCCACTCTCAGGCCAAAGAGCACAGGAGCAACCAGAGGTCTGGACGTGATTCCCTCTGGGTTTTCCAGTAAACTGACACATCATGCACAAGCTAATGTGAAACAAGAAAATCATATATTTATCAACTTAATAAGGAACTTTTGTTTGAAGTTTGGAAACACCTCATTTCTTTTTTACTATTTTATATTTTTACTATTTTTTTCTTGCAATATTTATAACATTTTAGAATAAATACACTGTTATATATGTCATTATTACTTTTCATAAATGTAATGCATTCTTGGTGAATAAAAAGATTTTAATCTTAAATCAAACTTTTACATTTGAAGTATATCATGTTTTTCACAAAAGTATTAAGCAGCAAAGCTGTTTTTAACATTGATAATAATAAAAAGTTTCTTGAGCAAATCAGAATATTATGATTTCTGAAGAATCATATGACACTGAAGACATCAAGAGCATCAAGAGTAATGAAAAATAAATACATTTGTTATTGTTATTGTTAAAATGTTAAAAATAGTAAAGTTATTTTTGCTTGATTGTGATTTATTGTGAGAGATGAACAGAGACTTTGATTATATTACAAGTGTGATAATCAATTTCTCTTCTCTAGGGTTTGTGTCACCTTTACTAAATCAACAAAGTTTACATTATTAGAAGCTCTAACAGTAACAGAGCAAGCACTTTTAGTAACATGATAGATAGATAGATAGATAGATAGATAGATAGATAGATAGATAGATAGATAGATAGATAGATAGATAGATATAGATAGATAGATAGATAGATAGATAGATAGATAGAATGTTTAAGGTCTAAATTATGTCATCTTCTGAGCTAGAAAGTTTCATTTAGAGATTAACAAACTACCATTATCCCATCATACGGATGCTGACATAAAGACCTGATCTTATTCATCCTGAAGCTATTTTCCCATCTCACATTAATGTGTAAAAAATAGCAAGCACCAAAAACAAAGGATTCTAACATTAAAAAGCTTGTAAGGCTATCACCCTGGCTAATGTAAAAAGGGTTGGATTAAGATGTTCCAGAGAGGCATGCAAGGGGGAGAAATTTAAAGAGAAAGTGAAAATCAGTGAAAATATATCCAGTCACCTGGAGGCAGGAGAACGCAGCGTCTCTATCTGAGACGTCATGCTAGTTGCCTAAAATACACACAAATATATTACTAGCATCTTACAGTCAAAACACACCTCATTTCTCTGTTTCACGGGGTTCAGAGACTTATTTTAATCAGTGGTAGCCATTATCTTTTCTTTGCTCAATAATTATGTTTGTATCAAAATTGTGTGGCAATCAGAGCATGTTGTCTAAACTCAAGCGCTCACGACTGAGAAAAAGTGCACAATGTTGTACTGCATCAAGACTTTAAATAAATATACCTAAATTGCAGTCGGTTTTCTGTACAAAGCTTAGGAAAAATAGGAATCTCGTAAAGCTTGGAAAGTTCTGTAAAGGTAATTGATTATATTATTTTATTCGATTTTATTTTATCGCTCTTTCATTGAATTTGTTTGTTTGTTTTATTTTATTTTATTATTTTATGATTAAATTTCAATTGATTATTTATTTGATTATTTATTTTTTTTGTATTATTTGTATTTAATCTTTATTAAAGTTACAAAAGCAATTCAGTCAAGAGCAGTGAGTGATTTCCTTGTTGCTGTTTGATTAATATTAAGAAAGTGCTGTCCCTTTAAGAGAATGCACTGATCCAGTAATATACAGTACAGTACGTTCAGCCGGCTATGTCTGATATAAGATACTTACCGAGACGGGCATTTTGGCATAATTTTTGTGTGCATCTGTCCATTCAAACACAATACTTCAGAGAAAGCTTAATATTTGCGCCTGTTCTGAGGCGCGGGTTTGCGCCTGCAGGTTTTAACTGGCAAAGCTTAAACAAGTTTAACTTAAACACAGATATCAACGTGTGCAGTTCAGGTCTCACCTTTGCGGGTTGAGGACGGAATAAATGACTGTCATATTTCCAGCCTACGGCATCACAGTGACAAGGCAATGTTGTCAGTTTTTTTTTCATCGCTTTTTGTAATGTCTGGGAAGCCAGAATGCGGCATCCACCACAGAAACAGTATTTAGCCGACCTGTTGTATTTACGTGTTATTTATAGGCAAAACCCTATAAGATGCATTGTCAGATGTAAGTTGAACCGGGTCCTAGCGCATGCCGAAACCGTGTGTGCAGAACCGTACAGTCTAAATTTTTTAGACATTTTTTTTTTTTTTTTTTTTTTTATATTTTTTTTTTTTTTTTTTTTTTTTTTTTTTTTCATTTTTTCTTTTCCCGCCACCCGTTCCCCCCCTCTGCCCCGTCTGTATACCATCAACTCGTTTTCGCCCTTTTTATGACGACCAGTGTACCACGGGAGCTTTTGGGCATCTCACTCCACGAAAGGAGAGCACCTGTCCAGGGCGAACTCTGCGCGGTAGGCGTCAACACTCGATCAGCCCCCTCCGAGGACACTGACACGACATGGCTAGCTATTGACGAGCTACAGCGGCGAACGCCACTGAAGATTTGGTGGGCGTTGCGTCTCGACACAGCTGTACATGGTGTCGCTACCTGAGAGAATCCGCACAGACCCGATGACTTGTAGCACACTCGGTAACTGCGCTGAGCTCTGGCAGACCGGCGGAAGGAGCTCGGTTAGGCGTGTGACAGGCGCTCAGTCAGGCTATGTTCACTCTCAGGATCATTAGGGGGATGATTTGGCTCACATTTAACAAAAACCCACCAATCCCAACAAATTAGAATACTTCATAAAACAAATAAAAAAACATTTTTAGTGAATTGTTGGCCTTCTGGAAAGTATGTTCATTTACTGTACATGTACTCAATACTTGGTTGGGCCTCTGTATATGCTTAATTAATCTGCCATCTGAATATGCAAATAGCCCCCCCGTCCAACCCGCCACGACAGTTTCCATGTTGCGCTGTGACGTGTAGGGATGGGGAGGTGCGGCTGCAGAGCTAAACATGACAGTTGTAACAGCAGCGACTGAGCGGAGCAGCATGGAGGTGCAGTGCTAACCGTGCTGAATACCCTCCGGGGTGGCTGGACCATTTTGCCTGGTATTGATTTATTTTCCAGTCCATTCAGAGCCAAACGTAACTAGAAGGGCTGCATAACAGCACGGCTCCTGCTTGTGGCAGTGATGGATGCTCAGGAAAACAATGAGTTTCGTATAAGCATTTTTCACACAGGGGGAAAATATACACCAGGATCTGCGGCTCATCGTTTCCTCTACGTGAAATATCAAGCCTATTTTGCTCCTTAAAGTACAACAAATCAAAGAAAAACTTGAGTCTTAGCCAGTAAATCACTGTAATAAACTTTCCCCAAGGGACTTTTTATAGTCCTGAGATAAATGCACCACACTGACTGCTCATAAAGTACACAACAGAAAGATTGATATTTTGCAAATGCCTTTACCAAAAAAATTTATAAAATGCTGTACCATGGTTCTGTAACAGTTATGAATTATTTTGTTGTGTTTTCACTTTTAGTCATCTGATCTGTTTAGTTCTACTGTGCCCTCGTTTAGTTCATTGATTCATTAGTGCTCATTAGTTAATTCCCATCACCTGTTTGTCATCAGCTGCCTGCCTTATTTAAGCTCACTACTCTTTGGTTCTAGTCTTTGTCCAGTATTACGTTTGAATTGGTGTGTGTCAACCCCTCATCTATGTGGATTATCTTCTTCCTGGATACTATTAAACTACTTGTTGAATTTATCTTAGTCTTCGTGTGCCTTCCTCGACACGACTGTGACAGAATACCAGACCCTTAAAACAAAAATAAGTGGCACCCCTCCTCCCCGTTTTGTTTCCGTTGTGATCAGTGTTTCATCACAACTTCATTTCCAGCGATATCGTTGACATGACTGCAAAGATACTATTTAAACTGAGCTGGATGTTGACATCACTGAATTCAACGATGAACTACCTTTAACAGAAAATTGAGTGTTTACTATTGTCATATTGCATTATTGACACACTATTTTCCTAAAAAGGTTCAGTTGCTTTGACACAATCTGTATCGTTAAAAGCGCTATAGCACACTAAGGTGATTGACTGACCTTTGGTTATTTTTAGATATGGACCCCCCTCTTCACTGGTAGATCTCCATGTGCCCCTGTGAAGCCCCCACACGGGACATCATCCCGAGTCCTCCGACCTGTTGCGAGAAGGGGAGTGCCTCCGAGGATCCAGTGGCGAATTTCTTCAGTGGCGATCGAACCAACCATTTCCGCAGCAATGAATAGAGCAGCCTCTGCCCGTTCTTCCTGACAAGCCTCAACAAGGAGTGCAGAGCGCGGTTGTCCAGAGGTGGACCTCGGGATTCATTCACTGCCTTTGTCGAGTTGGTGCTGGTGAGCAACAACTCGCCGTTCACCATCGGCCCCGAACCGACGGAGTGTCGACCAGCCCACTACGGGACCCCAGAGCCCAGCCCACCATCACCCCTCTTTGCGTAACTTCAGCCCGAGCCCATTGCAGATGCAGAGCCAGAGCCCATCACAATCCACGAGCCAGCGCAAAAAGGAGCAACTGAGCTGGGGACTGCCACGGAGCCAGAGCCTCCTCAATCGTCCAACCAGGTGCGAGAGCTGGCTACATCACTTGCGATGGTGGTTGTTACAGTGGAGTGCGAAGGAGCAGAGGAAAGCTCTGCCCACTGCACCGCTGGGGGTGAGCAAACACAAGACTGGGGATTATGTGGATGAATATGCCGATATGCCATGTCTTTTGCCACCTGATGAACTTTCGGAATAGCTAAAAATCCCCCCCAGACCTCCCTCTCCCACCTCCTCTTCTGGATCTTTGCGTTACTCCTACGCACAGTATACAGCGGTCCTGCCAGCACTCCAAGCTCACCCTCTGACCTCACCATCTGTGGCGTGTGGGCTCGAAAAGGGTATGCCAGTGCAACATCGGCATCAGAGCTGGAGGGATCCACGTCTCAACCTCCAGCCGTACAAAGTCCCGGACTCCGCCTCGGTCTGTTGTCCCAGCGGCTCCACCTCGGCTCCTAGCTCCCTCGTCACCCGTTAGCCCACCAGCTCCACCAGGCTTCCTCGTCCCTCCGGCTCCACCTTGGTCGGTCGTCGACCCGCCATCGCCTCAGGACCTCCGACTGCGCCTCGTCACTCCGTCCCACCGGCTCCGTTGGGCTCCTTCCTCCCGTCAGCTCCACCTTTGTCCTCAGTCGCTCCGGCTCTGCCGCAGATCTCCGCCTCCGCCTCGGTCGCCAGAGCCTGCGGCTCCACACTGGCCCTCCGGATCCTCGGCGTCCCCCTGGCTCGTTGGCTCTCCATCTCCGCCTCGGGCTCCTCCACCACCTGTTCCGCCACCGTCAGTCGACCAACTGGAGCTGCCAGCCCTTCATCCACCATGGCTTCTCCCTCCGTCGGCTCCACCGTTGGCCGCCATCATGGCTGTGGCCTGGGTCCCACCTGGCTCCTCCTCCTGCTCCGGTTCCCTTCTGTCATAATTGATTATTTATACAGGTTAAAATGGGCAATAACACATAGTAAAACAAACAAAGGACTTTATCTATTATACTATATATGGATATAAATACACATAAATGAGTTTAATATATTTTCGATTTTATTTTAAATACAGTCAGCATAGTAACATATGTTTTTAATGTTTTCATTTTAGTTAATTACAATAACCCTGTCTTGAATACGGTTTATATATACATTATATACGGTATATAAGTTAAGTTTATAAATTAAGTTACGTTTAATTCAAGGGGTTGAACAAAAATAACAAACGCTTATAGGAATTACAACCATTTTTATGCACAGTCCCTCCCATTTTCAGGGGCTCAAATGTAATTGGAAAAATATAATCATAAATAAATAAAATGTTCATTTTTAATATTTAGCAGAGAATCCTTTGGAGGCAATGACTGACTTAAGTCTGGAATTCATGGACATCACCAGAGACTGGGTTTCCCTCCTTTGTGATGCTTTGCCAGGCCTTAACTGCAGCTGACTTCAGTTGTTGTTTGTTTGTGGGTCTTTCTGCCTTTAGTTTTGTCTTCAGCAAGTGAAATGCATGCTCAGTCGGGTTAAAATTAGGAGATTGACATGACCATTGCAGAATATTCCACTTTTTTACCTTAGAAAACTCCTGGGTTTCTTTTGCTGTATGTTTTGGGTCATCGTCCATTTGTACTATGAAGTGCCGCCCAATCAACGTTGCTGCATTTGACTGAATCTGGGCAGACAGTATATCCCTATACACATCAGTAAACACCAGTAACCCAGAGCCACTGGAAGCCATGCATGCTCATGCCATCACACTGCTCCACCATGCTTCACAGATGATGTTGTATGCTTTGGATCATGAGCTGATCCAAGCCTTCTCCATACTTTTTTTCTTCCCGTCATTCTGGTACAGGTTAATCTTAATTTCAGCCATCCAAAGAATGCATTTCCAGAAGTGGTCTGGCTTTTTTAGATGTTTTTTGGCAAAGTCTAATCTGGTCTTGTTTGCACCTTGTGGTGAACCCTCTGTATTTGTTCTCGTGAAGTCTTCTCTTGATTGTAGACTTTGACTGTGACACACCTACCTCTTGGAGAGTGTTCTTCTCTTGGCTAGATGTTGTGAAAGGGTTTTTCTTTACCATGGAGAGGATCCTCTGATCATCCACCACTGTTGTCCTCCGTGGACGCCCAAGCCTTTTTATGTTTCTCAGAATGTACCAAACTGTTGATTTGGTCACTCCTAATGTTCCTGCTATCTCTCTGATGGATTTGTCTTGTTTTTGAAGCCTAACAATTGTCTGTTTCGCTTGTATGGAGAGCTCCTTTGACGGCATGATGTTGGTTCACAGCAACAGCTTGCAAATGCAAATTGCACACTTAGAATCAACTCCAGAACTTTTACCTTCTTAACTGATGTAGAAATAACGAAAGAGTAGCCCATGCTTGTCCATGAAACCGCTTTTGAGTCAATTGTCCAATTACTTAGGGTTCCTTGAAAAAGGGGAAGTACATATTAAAGAGATGTAATTCCTTAACCTTTCCTCCAATTTTGATGAGAATAACCTCAAATTAAAGTTCACAATGTGCACTTTAAGCCCATATTCATTATAATATAATATGTAATATTATTACCAAAATACCAATGAACCAATCATACAGACAAATCACAATGTCACTATCCAAAAATGAAATGTTATTAGTTATTGCTCTATTGCCATCCATTCAATTTCTAATGTTAAATTTTTTGACATTGAAAGCCAGCTGAATAACAGTGGATAATCCAGAGTTTTAAGTGCCCTGAGATTATAGCTTTATAAGCACATGGGCTTCATGGGGTTTGTTTTGGTTTCTTTGACCACATCGGTGATCCTATAATTTGGTTGCTTCCTAACAGAGCTTCCCCACAGCTGGCGGTTTTATTTTTTTATTTTTCGTGAAATATCATGATGATTATTAATTTCCCTCCTATGTCTCAGCTATACAGAGGATTACACATCTGCTCAAGACCGCAAGTCAATCCCCAGGGACCTAATCTCAAAAATCATGAGTCAAATTGAAAGCTTTATTCACTCACATAAGGGCCTTTCAGTTTATTGTCCGCAAGATGCCTTTGAAATTTTCAACAAAATTCTTTGAAAAAAAGATATAAAAAATATTTGAAATATCTCAAACCAATGAGAATACAAAGCACCAAATAAAGTGGGGTCTGAGAGCATACTGAAAATCTATATTTTATTTAATGCATAAATAAATACATTCCTTCCATTATTAAAAATAATATAATTTGCATAAAATAGTTTAACATAAATTAGAAGTAAAATGTGATTTTGTTTTCTATTTTACAATGTGACCTCCAGAAAATACATTTCTTGCACAATTCTTGCTGACAGCACTGACAACTGCATGCTGAACAAAATCAGCAAGTGTCCGTTTAGAAACCAGCGTGAAGCATAACTGTATCAGATCACAACTGGACAGCAGGAACGAGTCCGTCTCTGCTAAATTCAGTTTCTTCTTTTGAAATTTAAATGTAATGAAAAAGACAAAGGATGAACACTACAAATTAAATAATAATTAGATGCTTGCACATAATAATTAAAGCAATTAAAGAGCTGTAGGTTTGAATTAAATGGTGAGTCAGTAATGAGCTGTTTTGTGTGTTAAGGACTTCAGCTGCAGCATCTGTCTGGATTTAGCTGGCATCAGTACAAAGCTAAAGGAACTGCTTGTTCAGTGTGACCTAAACTGCACTATTAAATACATGTCTCAGGGTTTCCATGGCTGTGCCAAGCCAACCTCAATGACATGCCAACATCTGCAACACTGCTGTTTTTTTCTCTTTTTTTCCCAAATAATGGTGCACGCCCAAGACAACGTGCAAAAAAAAAGGAAAATTAATTAATAATCAATTGTTTACTTATTTTATTAGACTTTTTTTAAATAAATAAATATAATACTTTTTATTCAAGTAGATAAACTAAAGTAAATAAATTAAATAAAAAAATACTATTCACATAAATAAACAAATAAATGACCTTTGAACGACAGGGAAAGGAGAAAAGGATGATGATAAGTACTATTTACTTATTTTATAACCAATGTTATTTAAATACATTACATCCATATTAACTTTTTATTCAGCAAGCAAGCCGTAAGTAAAAAGTTTAAATAAATTAAATACTTAATGTTTACTTAAAATAATGAAAAGTAAAGATAATTATAAATATTATTTACGTGGTTTCATAACATTTGATTTAAATAAAATTTATTTTAATTGTTCGTTACATTTTATTTCTAGGTAAAAAACAAATCATTTAAATAAAAAGTAAAGAAAAAAGTAAATACATAAAGTTACTAAGTCTTCGAAAAGTAGGTATAATAATTAATACATTTTTAGTTTTAAGTAAATAAATAACACTTATAAATTATTTTAATAGAAAGAAAATAAGTAAATAAATAAGTGAATACATAATTCATAAATACGCAGATAAAGTAAATAAACAAGTTATTTCTGGCATATTTGAATAAATAGCTAAATAAATAAATGTTTACTTAAAAGTACTGAATAATAAGAATAATTAATAAAGAAATATGTAATGTTTTCAGTACATTTTAAATAAGTAAAACAATAACAAATAATAAGTTTAATAAAAGTGTAATAAGTGAATACATATCATAAATAAGAAAATGTCTTATGTATTTAAATAAGTACAAATTATTTATATAGTAAAGAATATAAACGTAAAGACTAAATGTTACTTCAAGTACTTGAAAAGGATAATTAAGGCAGTCTTATAGTTTTTGGGTTTTTAGAGTAAAATTAAAACCTATAATTATTTAAATAGAAAGTAGGCTAAATAAGTAAATAAATAAGTGAATACATAATTCATAAATACGCAGATAAAGTAAATAAACAAGTTATTTCTGGCATATTTGAATAAATAAATACATAAATACATCTTTTTACTTCTCTTGAGATCACATGACCAGATGAATTCAGCTTCAATGATTGGATACTTGTGCTCAGGGAACAAATTAATCATGGCTGACTGTGCACAACATAGTTTTTCAAAGCCATCCGTAAAAAAACCATCGGTAAACTTGTGTGTTCAGTCCAAGACAGCTGTCATAATGACCTACAAGACAGCCAAATTACCGAAAGCACCTTTAATGTTTTAGAATAACAGTTATAGCCGCACTATCTTTGTCGTGACTGAATTTGCACTATGTTATTGAACATGAGCTAAAGGTTTAGGAGTTTGTTTTTAGTGACCTAAGAGCATTGCGTAATGGTGGCACTCTTCCGTCCGCCATGCTATCATTGTGATGATCTGTAGCGGTTTGATTACAGTTTAGCTCGATAAAGGATTGAGCTGGAAGCTGGTGAGTCTGGCTCTTGTTTAGACAAGGATTAAAGGCTAACATTTACATGGGCTAGAATAATAATAATAATAATAATAATAAACGTCGGGGTGGGGGGCGAATAAATGCATTCGATGAAGATTAAAAAGAGTTAAGCCTGTAAAATAGCCTGTACTGTCTTTTGCAGCCGGTGCTGCCCGCCGACCTCGCGACTGTGCTGGAACGTGGCAAATTCACATGAAGTGTTTATTAAATTGCTTTCTCTCACTCACAGAGAACTATTACATCATGATGAAATCCTTGTTAAGGAATGGCTGAAAATCTGCCATTTTAATCAGCCGATGGCAGACATCGCTCTGAGGCAATATGATACCTTGCATAATTGCCAGGATGCTCCGCAGCCGCGCTGGCTTGTGCAACACTAGAGATATTAATCATGAAAGTGAGCGGTAATGTTTACGTGCCGTTTTAAGCCGTTTCGTGACTTCTAATTATGATTAACCCTAACCCGATGCATGAATGATTAAATCACAAAGTAAGAAAAATCATGCAAATAACGATTAATGTTAGGCAAAACGTACGAATGGCAAAATAATAAAAACAATAAAAAATTAATAAAAATATATAACAATCCAACTTTTTTCGTAAAATGTATGAATTATTAAATCAAAAAGTAAAATGTGAATATATCCTGATACTTAATAATAATATAATCTTGGCAAAATGTATGAATTATTAAATCAAAGAAATAAATATGTAAATATGACCTGTTACTATCACCATTGTCATGAACATTTTGAATATGATACCATAAAAATATAAATGATTAATTTTAAATTCTACATCTTTTATACTGTATTATTTAAAAAGTATACATTATATATTATTATATTATAATTGAATGTCAAATAGATATCAAGGGTGACCCATAGACAAGGAGGGAATCCCACCCAGAATGGTTGAAAATGTCAAATGAATATCATGCATCAGATGGTTAAAGCATGGTAAAACACACCTGATTTCACATTAGAATGCAAATATTTCACAAGGTTGTGATTTCGAATTAAATTGAAAATAAAAGCATGATTTTTAGAAAAAAAAGCAAGCATGAAGGTCCATCCCAATCATAATGTCACAGACAAATTGAGTCCCATTCACGGCAAGTAGTAGTTTTAAAAATGTAAAAACATCATGCAGTTCTAAAAAAAATCATTCTAAATTGAAAGGAATAAAAACATTGACAGCCAATCAGAATCCATCCTGCTTTAAAGAGCTTGGACATTTAAATGGGCTGACAACATCATAAACCTGCGTTATAATCATGCGTTGGTGTGGATGCTAATATAGTTATCGTTATAGTTATTGTTCTTGCTATGAATAGGCCTTTAGCCACCAATTCACCAAAATGTAATGCAGCCTTTGTTTTGCCATTACTATACACAAACACACAGTTTTTAAGTTTTTTCTTTCACATACAGTATGTATTCTATAGTAAACTTAAATATGCTGTCTACAGTAGATGAACTAAAAATAAATCACCCAAATTTCTACCTCTACCTTAATACAATGCTTTTTACAACACCAAATGATGTTGAACAAACAGCACTGTTAATTATGGAAATTAATGTGCATGGCATAAACCACAACCATTTCATTTACTCAGAATATTGGCAAACAATTACTGTGGCCCATCTCAGCAACCCTGGACTCAATATGTTTGTTCTACATCCTGTACTAAAACAGATGTTAGGAGTAAAGGTGCGTTCACACTGACATCGATTAAATCGCTGGAGGTCTCGGTGCTGTTGGTGTTATTGCTCATTTGCATGAAGTTGAATTGTGTATAACTTGTCGACTTGCTAACAGTTGCTACTCAGCTGGAAACTCATTGAAAACTGACTTTTGGTTGTTGCAAATCACAGTCCGTACAAACGCCCCTTAATTCTGACCAACGGTGCTTGCTTCCACTAAAAAATATTAACAAATAAAGTAGGGTAAATCACATGAAGTCAAAGACGTTTCTAAACTAACAGGAAAGTATCTTTTTCCATATTTCCCCCAAAGTGTATCTAGTTCCCATTGCAATTGCCTTTCATTTATCTCCAAATGGTTTGTGTGAACCTGTTCAGTAGAGCCAATCTGGGTCAATCGTTTTGGGCTCTTGGGTTCAGTTATGGCACCTCATAGTGATCCATAATAGTTTATGAGAGCCCAGCTGAGTGCAGGGGGAAAACCCAGCAAACTGAAAGTTAAAAGAAATGAACTCTTCTTTAAGGAGAAAACATCTACAGCCACTTTTGTAAATCTCATAAAAGCATGCATGCTAACACAATGCTGGGTAGATTACTAACAAATTGTAGTCTGTCACTGATTACAAATTACATGACGAACACTTTAGTTAGTAATGTAATTTGGATTACACATATTAGGTAGTCTGACTGCTTTTTGATTACTTTTAGATAACTTTTTAGATTACTCATCACATATGGATGGACTTATTGTATACCATAATAATAAAAAAAACACAACAAAACAAAGAAAAAGAAAGCATTATTCTTTATCATCATGACATGCATTACCTGTTATCAGTATACAATTTTCACAGCTATGCATTGGCAGTGTTTACTGACTTGCATAATTATTAGTCTGTGTTAGGGTACAATGGGAGAATCAATAAATTCTGAATAATTTACTCATTTTGTGAATAATATGTAATCATGTAATCCATAAAAAAGTAACTCTAATCTGCATTTTTAAATGTAATATAAATCTAATTACAAGTACTTAGTTTTTGGAATCTGATTACAAATTGTAGTCTGTTACTGATTACAAATTACAGAAGAAAATTACACTGCATTGCACATATTAGGCAATGTAGTCTAATTACTTTTTAGATTTGAATGGAATTATTGAGTACCATAATAATAAAAAACAACAAAACAAAAAGAAAATATGTCATTCATTGTTATCAATATCATGACATGCATTACCTGTTATCAATAACATAAATGCATTAAAATGCATTACCTTACATTAGGGTCTTACACTGGGGTTCGTGAAAAAACTGTAATGAAACTGTAGCATTAAAATGTCAAGTAAATATTTTAGGTCAAAGGGGTTCGGCTCACCAAAAAAGCTTGTGAATTTCCACATTGCAAACTTTAATAAACATGAAAACATGATAATACATGGCCAAAGTCTGCCAGGTTTAAAATATGTTTGTCCAGACTTCCAATATTAATATTAGTTGAGTACATTAGTCACTGGATATGACGAAGACACAGTTTTTCACAAATATGCATTGGCAGTGTATGCAATAACTTGCATAATTATTAGTCTAAATATAAGTGGCAAGTTATCTCGAAAGATAAATTTATAAAAAGAAAAAGATCTGGTGTGAATCAGTAAGTTCTGAATAATTTACTGTCATTTTGTGAATAATATGTAATCATGTAATCCATAAAAAAGTAACTGTAATCTGATTAGGAGCATTTTTAAACATAATATAATCTAATTGCAAGTACTTTTAATGAATCTGATTACGTAATCCAGATTACATCAACAATAGTAATCAGTTACTACCCAGCACTGCTAACACACCTATCAAAGCACCACTACAGTGTGGAAGAGCGTCCTGCTCTGGTCAGCAAAGCCCCGAGCGTTCATTTTCAGTCCAAGCACGTTCAAACCCCCTCTGATTAAGTCCGAGCTCAGCCCTCCACAGTAAACCTGCAGGTGCTTGCAGGTTTGTTCGCATGCATGTATTCATGCGACGCTGCGCTGATTTATGCAGCCCTTGCAGGAGGTTCATTGTTCAAATAGTTGTGAGCAGGCAGCTGCCTGGTCAGATAAGCCATTAGAGATGAGAGCTCGGTCCAGGACAACACAGACACTTTTCTGACTAATGCATGCATCCATCACTTCTCCTTGCACCGATGTATTCAAAGCCAGACCTGAGAAAGTGCTGCAATGCTTTTCTTATTTCCCCACCATCTCGATTTCTTTTCTGTCATGACATTATCAGGGAACAGAAATGAGTAATGTTCATAGAAACTGACCCGTGTTCGTTGGATGTCTCAAAGTCC
The DNA here is from genome assembly GCA_018155175.1 of Sinocyclocheilus anophthalmus. Taxonomy (NCBI): domain Eukaryota; kingdom Metazoa; phylum Chordata; class Actinopteri; order Cypriniformes; family Cyprinidae; genus Sinocyclocheilus; species Sinocyclocheilus anophthalmus. Next base: position 119,383 of record JADLZN010012097.1, on the reverse strand, counting down.
TCTGGCGACCACCAACGTCATCATGGTCCTGGGTGGTTTGATACAGCAGCTGGTTAAACGGCTGAGTCAGCTGAGGTTCCCCAAATAAACTGCGAGGGAAAGAGCCGATTGGGATATTTCAGTCAAAATTGCAGCACTTGGCTTTGTCTCTTTACAAATAAACAAATGGAAAACAGAGATGGAAGAACTTTAGCCAAAAAGGCTTGATCTAATCAGTCAGGTTTCATTTTATTTGTACTATTGCATTATTTAACATCCTCTGTATTAGATATAAAGTGCAGCCATTAAATATATTATAAAAATGAATTTAAAAGATACTCTGTACTTTCTGAAAAGTGAATTCAGACTTTGTGCAGTAATTTAAAGCAAACAATTACTTAAATTAAACAACTTGAACAAAATCAAATAAACAATAACCTAAAAAATAACTTAAGTGCATAATAATAATAATACTTAATCTATGTTAAACAATAACTTACTGTAAAAAGCTTTTAACTAGCGCTGTCAAACGTTTAATCGAATCCAAAATAAAGGCTTTTGTTTACATAATATGTGTGTGTGTACTGTGTATATATATATATACAGTGGTGAAAAAAAGTATTTAGTCAGCCACCAATTGTGCCAGTTCTCCCACTTAAAAAGATGAGAGAGGCCTGTATTTTCATCATAGGTATACCTCAACTAAAAAAAAATCCAGAAAATCACATTGAGGATTTTTAAAGAATTTATTTGCAAATTATGTGGAAAATAAGTATTTGGTCAATAACAAAAATTCATCTCAATACTTTGTTATATACCTTTGTTGGCAATGACAGAGGTCAAACGTTTCTGTAAGTCTTCACAAGGTTTTCACACACTGTTGCTGGTATTTTGGCCCATACCTCCATGCAGATCTCCTCTAGAGCAATAATATTTTGGGGCTGTCGCTGGGCAAAATGGATTTTCAACTCCCTCCAAAGATTTTTCTATGGGGTTGAGATCTGGAGACTGGCTAGGCCACTCCAGGACATTGAAATGCTTCTTACGAAGCCACTCCTTCGTTTGCCGGGCGGTGTGTTTTGGATCATTGTCATGCTGAAAGACCCAGCAACGTTTCATCTTCAATGCCCTTGCTGATGGAAGGGTTTTCACTCAAAATCTCACGATACATGGCCACATTCATTCTTTCGTTTACACGGATCAGTCGTCCTGGTCCCTTTGCAGAAAAAACAGCCCCAAAGCATGATGTTTAAACCCCCATGCTTCACAGTAGGTATGGTGTTCTTTGGATGCAACTCAGCATTCTTTTCTCCTCAAATTGAGTTTTTACCAAAAAGTTATATTATGGTTTCATCTGACCATATGACATTCACCCAATCCTCTTCTGGATCATCCAAAATGCTCTCTAGCAAACTTCAGACAAGCCTGGACATGTACTGGCTTAAGCAGGGGAACACATCTGGAACTGCAGGATTTGAGTCCCTGGCGGCGCAGTGTGTATCTGATGGTAGCACTTGTTACTGTTGGTCCGCGGACTCTCTTGCAGGTATTCACTAGGTCAACCCCAGTGGTGGTTCTGGGATTTTTGCTCACGAGTTCTTAGCTGATGCATTTGGAAGCCCCCCGGGGTGAGATCTGCGTGGAGCCCAGATCGGAGGGGCATTTCAGTGGTCTTGTATGTCTTCCCCTTTTCTATAATTGCGCCCACAGGTGATTTCGTCACATTCAAGCTGCATTAGCCTATTGCAGATTCAGTACTTCCCGAGACATCTGGCGTGCAGGTCTACAATTTGGTTTCTGGCTGTCTTTGACAGCTCTTGGTCTGGCCATGGTGCGAGTTTGGAGTGTGACTGTTTGAGGTTTGGACAGGTGTCTTTTATACTGATAACAAATTCAAACAGATGCCATTAATACAGGTATCGAGTGGAGGACAGAGGAGCCTCTTAAAGAAGAAGTTACAGGTCTGTGAGAGCCAGCAATCTTGCTTATTTGTAGGTGACCAAATACTTATTTAACCGAGGAATTCACCAATTAATTCTTTAAAAATCCTCTATACAAAACAATGTGGATGGTTCTGGATTATTTTCTCCATTTTGTCTCTCTAGTTGAGGTGATACTATGATGAACAGTACAGGCCTCTTAATGCACTGTTTTTAAGTGGGGGAGAACTTGCACAATTGGTGGCTGACTAAATACTTTTTTGCCCCACTGTATATTGTGTATATATACTTTAATATGATACTTTTACTAAGTTAAACAATAACTTGTAATTATAATGTGAATAATTAAATGTAATTAAAAAGAATAATAATAAAAGTTCAAATAAAACCAAAACTTATTATGGTCTAATTATTTTCATGTGAAGGCAGGGTGAGACGTATAAGCATTTGCAGGATCTGTGAGATCTCATACAGTATGAGTCTCCATTTACCAGACACCTCTAAACAACCCAGACACTACACTTCTCCAGACAAAACATTACATTTATCAAAGATTCTGATTCCAAACATCACAGACTGGCAGCTGACAAACATAACAAAATATTTTTCATAACAAAAACGAATCAATGCACTGATAACAACCGTAAGCAAAGAAACAAGTAGAGTGAAAGTGAAAGCGGAGATTGGAGATTCATGCCACCACTGACTCTGGTGGTTTGTCACTTGGGTGTTCCAGTTTACGTTTGCCCTCTGGGATGGATGGGATGAGTCATTTTCTATTGTATTTATAGTCCTGCTGTTTGACTTGCTCAGCAAGGTATTCTCTCGGCTTTGCTGAGTTGGTTACAAATCTAAGTCAGATAACAAATGGGATTTTGTGTTTAAGTTCGTAAATCACCAGCCTCCCATTGTTTAGATGCTTACACGACCTCCGGCAAAAGTCTGCAAGTCCTTCTTATAAGATAACTTAAGGTAATTCCCCAATAAACCGCTCAATGATTTCCAATATAGTGAGCTGGCTCACCATACTGAAGACTACTACCGCAGCCCAGTTCAGTGGACTGAATTATTTAAACCAAGCAACCAAATTTGAATACAAAAGACTCATTGTTCAGATTTGTCTCTTCAAAATGAAAATGTAACCTAAAAAAAAAACCATTACGATACGGAAACAGACACACTGTGGTTCCTAGCTTCCTGTTAGTTGCAAAGGTAACTATGGCAAAAGTGTCAAAATTTGTATGAAATGGCAAAAGTATAAAAATTTGTACGAAATAGTGAGTGTAAATATTTGTGCGAAATGGCAAAAGTGTAAAATTTTGTATGAGATGACGAAATAATTAAAATGTAACTGAATTGAAATTGAAAGAATTCATGAGATGTGAAATTATAAAAAGAAGTCGAAAGCGCAAGAATTTGTATGAAATGGCGAAAGTGTAAGAACTCGTACGAAATGGCGAAAGTGTAAAAAATTGTACGAAATGGCAAAAGCGTAAGAACTTGTATGAAATGGCAAAATTTATTAAAGATGGCAAGATCGGAAGGAATCATGAAATTGCAAAAGTCTAAGAATCTGTACAAAATTGCGGAAGTGTGAACATTCAAGATGGTAAAAACATAATTTTTCTACAAAATGGTAATATTGTAAGAAGTCATAAGAGATGGCGAGATTTTTAAAATATCGTATGTTTTTTAAACTGCTCTCTTAGAGCAAAACTGTAAAAAATTGTATGAGATGATGAAAGAATTGAAATTTAAAGGGGTCATATGATGCTTTTTACAGAATATGTTGACATGCTTAATGTTCAAAAAACACATATTTTTCAAATACTGTACATTATTGTAGGTCCTCTATGCCCCGTCTCTCTCAAACGCGTCGTTTTCAACAAAACCCCCTCCTACGACAAGCGCAGTCTGCTCTGATTGGCCAGCTGACACAGTGCTTTGTGATTGGCCGAACACCACAAGCATGGGTCAGAAATGTAACGCCCTTACCATAATCGTGAGCTTCATCTTTCAAAAATAAATGTAAAGACAGTAAATAATGTCATTAGTTTACCATCAGTTCAAGCCCAAAAGGTGAACAGTCGCGTGACAGACACAGTGATGAAGCTGTATGTGTTTGCAGTACACAAGCCACAGTTAAGACAGCGGACTCCACTGTGATGGGACCACACCACTCTCTATCACACACACACAAAACAAACACACAGACACACACACAGTGGACGGCTCGTCGGGGAGGCAGGGGAGGCACAGCTTCCCCATAAATTTGAGGTGAAAATGGGAGGAGGACGATTTAATGTTAGTAAAATTCACAATTCATTCAGTTCATGTCTCAGAATGTGTATTTTTTGTTTGTAATTTCACAGTTGTAATACCATAACGTGAAAGCGCCGCTTTTCTATCGCGAATGTGCCGAATCTGCTGATGTAATTACAACGCTAATGATAGAGAAGGGGAGGGGGAGGCCAGTGGAGCGCGGAGCTCTCGTGCCTCCGTTGGTAAAAAAAATAAGCCAATCAGCATCGAGTGTTCACTTTCAGCGCTGAGGAGTGTTGAGAAAAGAAACCAAGTAGGGGCGGCTAGCCTCCCTTCTGGTATATCAAACAATCATCATAGAGACGTAAAATATGTAATATTAGTTTGAACGTCTCCCGCTGCGATGATAATGTACCAAGTACTTATGATGAGTAGCGATATTGAATATTTGATCGCCAACAGATTTACCAAGCTGTCATTCAAACAGTATATATACAAATTTAAAAAAAGGGAAAACACGCCTAACTGGATATAGGCTACAGCAGTCGCAGCTTAATTAAATGTCATAACAGGCAGCTCTCTTTTAACACAGACTTTTAAGAAGGGATGGATGTTTGCTTCAAGTGATAGGCCAGGTAAGTGAAATTATATTATCTTGCTGTATGTATGTCGTTTTATTTATGTTTTCTGACGAAAAGCAACCAAAAATCCATTTTAAAGAGGTTAAGCAAAATAAATAATAATAATAATCGGCAGGGATCCCAGACCAATACAATTAGTGTGCCTCCTCTATTTTAAAACCCACGAGCCGCCGCCGCTGCGCACACACACGCGCGATGCGCAAAACTCCGCATTTGAACAATCAATAGAAAATACTTAAACTAATAAAAAAACAGTAGCTGATTCAGAAGCACCAAATTGTCATAGCAAAGTCAGAATAACCTCCTCTCCTAGCTTCACGAAACGATCGTCCATAAAATGCACTGCTGTTCTGTTGTAAGTAATCTTAAAGATTCCTAAATGAATCTACTTTCGGAAGGCCAAATAAAGTGCTTTTGCTTTTCGCCTAGAAACACACAGCGTCTCCCGGACATGGCTGCTTCAACACTAAGTGATGTTTTATTAACAAGTTTCGGGAGGAGCGCGCACAGATAATTAACACGGCCAGTCCATCATCAGTAATTACACCATCTATCCAATCAGCTCAAAAGAGAACCTCTATAAATAATCAAAGCAGCCTTACCTCCATTATCTCCCATCCTTAGCACCATGTCAGACATTGAGCTTTTCCCGGACGATAATGAATTCGACACCACGGGTCCTCCGGCGTCTTCAGTCGCCCTCCAGCACACCAGCGCTCCGCAGGACACCATAAGCGAGCCGCGGCTGCAACTCGGGGCCGCCGGCCCTCCCGCGCCGCCATCGCACATACCTCCAGGCACCGAGGCACGCCATCAACTGCGCCTTCAAGGTGTCAGCCACCTTCTCCAGCGTCCTCCTACACCTCAGCCCTCTCCCCCGCCCCAGCTAAGGAGAAATGGACCGTGGCAGAACTACGCCAGGCACTCGTCAGCTCCGGCATCAGCGTCCCACGACGATCAGCCAAGGCAGATCTCCTCGCCCTCTACACTTCCCTCCAAACAGGGGCACCTCCAAGCTCCACTCCTCCTTCCAAGGCCGCGGATAAAGCGAGCCAGGGCCACAGCGTTCCGTACTCACGGCCAGAGCTAACGATCACTCCTTCGAAGACGGGCTTCCGGCCAGTAGGCCGCAGCAAAAAGCCTTCGGCAAGCCTGGGCCGCGCCCCGGATGCCGCCAGCCCCAGACCTCTTCCTCCATCCACCGAGCGCCAGCTCGACGAAATGCCAGCTCCAGTCTCCACGAGCCACCGCGTTAACGTGAGCACGCCTCCGCTAGCGGCGCAGACCTACCCACAACCCTCGCCACACACCTCCCCGTACCCCCTACCCATGGCCCGCAGCCCCACCATCCACCACTAGCGTGAGCATGCCTCCGCTAACGGCGCAGGCCCCAGCGCCCGCCATTCCCCCTCTCTTTCCACCTTTTTCTTCCGCTATCGGAACTGCCACAAGCGCGCGCATGCCTCCGCTAATGGCGCAGGCCCGACGCCCGCCATTCCCCCTCTCTTCCCCTCATTTTCTTCCACTCCCGGAGCCTTCCCAAGCGCGAGCATGCCTCCGCTAATGGCGCAGGTCCCGACGCCCGCCATTTCCTCTCTTTTTCCTCCTTTTTCTTCTGCTCCCGGAGCGATCACAAGCGCGAGCCTGCCTCCGCTTATGGCGCAGGCCCTGATGCCCGCCTTTCCCTCTCTCTTTCCCCCCTTTTCTTCCGCTCCCGGAGCTGTACCAAGCACGAGCCTGCCTCCGCTACCGACGCAGGCCCCAATGCCCGTCAATTCCCCTCTCTTTCCCTCTTTCTATTCCATCCCCGGAACTGCCCCAAGCGTGAGCATGCCTCCGCAAGCAGTTCCGGCGGCTACCTTTCCACCTCCCCTCGCTCGCTCTTCCTTCTCTCTTTCTTCCGCCACACCACTACCCACCCCTCCGAACGCCCTCGCCTTGGAACCACCCCCCGTGGCCAGTAACATCAGGACACAGATTTTGGCAGGTGCGGACATAGATCTTTTTTCCCTTCTGTCACCAATTTCACATTCATCCGCAGATCGCCAAATCGACTGCGGCGGATTCACGTTAAAAAACACAGCTCACAACCCATCACGTATTTTAACATTTGCTGAATTCACGATCGCTTTCACCCGTTACATTGAAGTCATCTGCACTGTTTTCCCTCACAGGAGACGCGAGCTCGTCGATTATCTCTCAATAATCGCCGAACTCACGTTATCATACGGCGGCTCTCACTTTTACACCTACCATAAATTATTTTCTGCTAAATGTGCCTGCTTACACACGTAGAGCAGCCTGTGCCATCGAAGTAGACCAGTGGAATCCATGCCCTTACTGGGGGGCTTTGCGAAACGAACTCCACAACAGCGAGTATTTTTAGGCTGCCGCAATATATCTTGCGCGGTCTGCCGTTCCAGTACCCACTCCACCATTGCATGCCTGTTCATCAACCCATCTATTCCCCCCTGCCCTGAGCCATCCCAGCCCAAATCCACCAGCTATGTCCTGCGTCTCCTAGACATCCCAACCACCCCCTTTCCCCCCACTTCCACCTATCGCCGCTGCTCAGCTCCCTCTGATAGCCAGGTCTGCGCCGGCTTCAACACGGGCAGATGCTCAAGGCAACGCTGTCGTTTTTTGCACGTTTGCAATTTTTGTGGCGGTGCCCATGCCCGCTTGATATGCCCAGTGAAAAAAGCCGCAAATAAAAATACTAAAAGTTATTTATCGACTCCTGTGAATGTTTCTCGTTTATCTTCAGAATTACTTCATCACTCTGACTCCCCTTTTACGGATTATCTACTATCGGGTCTCTCACACGGCTTTCACCCTGGCGTTGAAAATCTCCCCTCCCAAAGCCTCATCTGCCCCAATCTCCAGTCCGCTCTCGCCGAACCCGAAACAGTCGACCTCCTAATTAAAAGAGAAACAGACGCAAAATTTATGATCGGCCCCTTTTCCGTCCCCCCCTTTAAAGTTTTCCGCGTTAGCCCCATCGGTATAGCTACCAGGAAATTCTCAGGTAAAAAAAAAAAAAAACGCCTCATAATCGATCTCTCATACCCGCATAATTCCCCATTCCCAAGCATTAACAGCCTCATTCCACTCGAAGAATTTTCTCTCCACTACCATGACGTTGACCAAGCCATTACCCTGATCAAAGACGCAGGTCGCGGCGCTTGGCTGGCCAAAGTCGACATCACCTCTGCCTTTAAAGTGATGCCCATCCACCCGGATTTTTGGCACTTATTCGGCATCCGCTGGCGTAATAAATTTTACTTTTCCGTCCGCCTCACTTTCGGCTGCAGAAGCAGCCCTAAAATTTTCGACATGTTGTCAGAAGCCATATGTTGGATCCTATCCAACAATTACGCAATACCTTACCTGATCCATCTTTTAGACGATTTCCTAATCATCTCGCCTCCCGACTCCATCCCAGCCGCGCATCTTTTGACAGCCCAAAAGGTTTTTGCTGAGCTCGGGATTCCTCTCGCCCAAGAAAAAACCGCAGGCCCGAGCACCTCCATCGAATTTTTGGGTATCAACTTAGATTCACAAAAATTCCAGGCTTCTCTGCCGAAGGAAAAAATCGATAGGACGATCTTGGTCGCTTCCACCCTCTTAGACAACCCAAGCTGCTATCCATTCTCGGTCATCAAAATTTCGCCATGCGCATCATCCCGCAGGGACGCCCTTTTATCTCACACCTCCTTTTTCTCGCGTCTTCCGCCCACGCACTAGAGGATCGAATATCACTAACTGACGCGTGCTGCAACGAGCTCAGCTTATGGATATCCTTCCTTAAACAATGGAACGGCCTATCTTTCTTTTACAATAACTTAATCTCTTCCCCAATCGACATTAAGTTATTTACTGACGCCGCCCCCTCCGTCGGTTTCGGAGGATTTTATCAAGGCCGCTGGTTCGCATCCACGTGGCCCCCCCAGCTGGTAGACTTACCACAGCAGCTAAAATCCTCAGCTCTCTTCGAGCTATATCCCTTAGTCGTCGCAGCAATGCTGTGGGGTAAGGAGTGGTCCGCCACCAGCATCATTATCCACTGTGACAACGAGGCTACTGTACACTGCATCAATAAAAGCCGTTCCCATTCACCCGCCCTAATGCCTCTGTTAAGACGCCTGATTTGGATCTCGGCTTGCGACCAATTCATTCTAACTGCAAAACATATTCCTGGTTCAAAAAACCAAATAGCTGACTCTCTCTCTCGCTTTGCCTTCCAGAAATTCAGAACGCTGGCACCAGAGGCGGATCCAGCCCCAACCCCAGTACCTCCCTATTCAGAACTGATATTCCCATAAACCATCCACTGAGACCCCTCCTCAAAGCTTCCCTCAACTCTATTCTTCAAGCCATCTCCCCCAGGACCCTACAATCTTACCTAACAGCTTGAAAGTGCTTTAAAGCATTTCACTCTGCCTACAACCTGCCATTCCCAGACTTTTCCTTGCTCGCCATCACCTCATTCATCTCTAAACTCAACATCAACAAAAACCTACAAATCAGCTCCATTAAAGATTATCTAAGCGGAATTCAATTTGTCCACAAACTCTTATACGCTTCACCCTCAGCCCAGATAGCCAATTCTCAGACCTCCCCACTCATCAAAGGTATCCAAAGATCCCATCCCACTAGCCCAGATACCAGGCAACCCATTACCTTACAAATATTAACCAAATGTATTTCTACCCTCCGCAGAGGATATCATTCCATTCACACCGCCCACACACTTGACGCTATGTTCATCCTGGCTTTCTTTGGTTTCTCAGATGCTCTGAGCTCACTATCACATCTAGCTTCAACCCAAATACCCACCCAACTATTTCCGATCTAACAGTGCTGGATGATGAAACCATCTCTTACTTCATCAACCAAAGTAAAACAGACCAGACCAGGAAAGGACATTTCATTTTTATTTTCAACCTCCAATCACCCATACTACCATACCAAGCCCTCCTAGCCTTCATCCAGCTCAGGAAATCACACTCCAAACTCCCATCTGACCCCCTTTTTACAGATGATTCCAACCGTCCCGTCACCCGTTTCTGGTTTCAAAAGCACCTTAAGTCAGTTCTGCTCCTATCCGGCATCCAAGCTGATAATTTTTCCAGCCATTCATTCCGAATTGGCGCAGCAACCACAGCGACCCAAAAAGGCCTCTCCCAGCAGCAGATACAAGCACTCGGTCGCTGGTGTCGAAGCTTGCAAGAGCTATTGCATTCGAACGTCTGACCGCTCCCACATCAAGGAGCTCAACGAACCATCATCGGCCACCCCCTATTAAAGCAGTACAGCACCATCCACTCAAAAACAGTAGTTCCCGCTCCCGCAGGAGCTTTTCTATTTTTCCCCACTGCCGCAGCAGTTCCAGCTCCCGCAGGAGCTTTTACATATTTCCCCACTGCAGCAGCAGTTCCCGCTCCCGCTGGAGCTTTCCATATTTTCCCCACTGCAGCAGCAGTGCCCGCTCCCGCAGGAGTTTTCCATATTTCCCCACTGCCGCAGCAGTGCCCGCTCCCGCAGGAGCTTTTTTCATATTTCCCCACTGCCGCAGCAGTTCCCGCTCCCGCAGGAGCTTTTCTATATTTCCCCACTGCCGCAGCAGTTCCCGCTCCCACAAGAGCTTTTCCTTACTTCCCCACTGCCGCAGCAGTGCCCGCTCCCGCAGGAGCATTTTCCATATTTCCCCACTGCCACCTCCCCCCCTCTCTCCGCTCCCGGAGCCACCCCAAGCGTGAGCACGCCTCCGCAAGCGGTCCTGGCAGCTATCTTTCCTCCTACCTCTCGCATGCCTGCCCTTTCTTCCGCCTTGCCCCTACCCATCCCTCCGAACACTCCCGCCTCAGAACCACCCATTTAACGCCATCCCATCCCTGTTCACCCAAACTCCCGACCCACCATGGCTAACCCCCGTTAACATCACCTAAATCACCTATAACGACCCATCCCCACTACATTCATCCCAACAGCACCCCGCTCCCGCAGGAGCTTTACCTGTATGGCCCCACTGCCGCAGCAGTGCCCGCTCCCGCAGGAGCTTTCCATATTTCCCCACTGCCGCAGCAGTGCCCGCTCCCGCAGGAGCTTTCCATATTTCCCCACTGCCGCAGCAGTTCCCGCTCCCGCAGGAGCTTTTCCATATTTCCCCACTGACGCAGCAGTTCCCGCTCCCGCCGGAGCTTTTCCATATTTCCCCACTGCCGCAGCAGTGCCCGCTCCCGCAGGAGCTTTTCCATATTTCCCCACTGCCGCAGCAGTGCCCGCTCCCGCAGGAGCTTTCCATATTTCCCCACTGCCGCAGCAGTTTCCGCTCCCGCAGGAGCTTTACATATTTCCCCACTGCCGCAGCAGTTCCCACTCCCGCAGAAGCCTTACCTATTTCCCCACTGCCGCAGCAGTGCCAGCTCCCGCAGGAGCTCTTCCATCTTTCCCCACTGCCGCAGCAGTGCCCGCTCCCACAAGAGCTTTTTCCTTACGTCCCCACTGCCTCAGCAGTTCCCGCTCCCGCAGGAGCTTTTCTATATTTCCCCACTGCCGCAGCAGTGCCCGCTCCCACAAGAGCTTTCCTTACTTCCCCACTGCCACAGCAGTGCCCGCTCCCGCAGGAGCTTTCCCCTATTTCCCCACTGCCGCAGCAGTGCCCTCTCCCGCAGGAGCATTTTCCATATTTTCCCACTGCCGCAGCAGTGCCCGCTCCAGCAGGAGCTTTTCTATTTTTCCCCACTACCGCAGCAGTGCCTGCTCCCGCAGGAGCCCTATCTGTATTTCCCCACAGCCGCAGCCGAGCACGCTTCGCAGAAACCTCTAGTTCTCTCTCCTGGTAAGCCTCAGCAGTGCCGTACTTCAAGCGATGTCCAGCAACCCACCAATTTAAGTTCTGCATATTTGGAGGGGTTATCAACGCTCTCTCTGGCTGGTCCCATATAATTGCATCTTTGGGGGGAGCCATTTTGGGTACAGGGCTTTAATGCACCCCATATTGGGGGGTTAATCAACGCTCCTATCTGGTGCTGTACCATACTAATGCATCTTTGTGGGAGCATTTGGGCCGGGACCCCTCTTCCCGGACAGGGGGAGTACCCCGGGTTCGGGAGGAATTACAGAGCTCTGATCCCTCTCCCCGGACAGCACGCCAAATGTGAATAACCTTTATTAATTATAAGTAAGTGTGAACTCGTGAAGTGATGTTTTATTAACAAGTTTCGGGAGGAGCGCGCACAGATAATTAACACGGCCAGTTCATCATCAGTAACTACACCATCTATCCAATCAGCTCAAGAGAGAACCACTATAAATAATCAAAGCAGCCTTACCTCAATTATCTCCTGTCTTTAGCATCCCTCCACCACCCCGACTCCCCACCTTCAGCCCGTTCCTACCCCAGCAAGGGGAGGAACACTCGGGGGGAGCATTTTGGGTCCGGGCTTACTCCCGAGCTCGGACCCCTCTCCCCGGAAAGGGGGAGTACCCCGGGCTCGAGAGTAACTACCGAGCTCGGAGCCCTCTCCCCGGACAGCAAGCCAAATACGCATAACCTTTACTCTGTTCATTATACGTAAGTGTGGAAATCGTTGAACTGCAGTCCTGAAAGAGACTACGCCTTCTTTCTTTGCATGCAGATTTGGGCTGCATTATGCAAATATTTCCACATAGTGACTAGATATGTGGGGGCATGTTAGAACGAGACTTTTAGGGGGGCGTGGCAGAGTCGTAACTTTGATAAAGCCAATATCTCTTTGGTTTTGAGACTTTAATCTTTGAAACTTTACAGATCTTCTTTATGCACAATCAGCTTGTAACACTCCAAAGAGAAAGGAAAATTTTAATTGCATCATATGACCCCTTTAATTTAATTTAAATGGAAAGAATTCATGCAAAACGGTGAAATCAAAAAACGAGTCGACTGAATCATTTGACCCCAAGCAACCACACCAAAAGACTCATAATTTATAATAATAATAATAGTTATTATTATTAATATGGATGTATACCGCATTTATAGAAGGTCTGCACTTACCAGTCTTTAACACAGCAATTTTACAGCTTGACTTCCTAGCACAAATAACCAGCTCCTGTCAACCATTTACTAACCAAATACATGTCAGTGTTATTCCCATTATGGAAAATAATAACTACTGCAAGTTTTTGGACCTAAAAAGGTTTTATTTTTGTTTTTGCATTTAAATCCTATAGCGAACCAAGTCACATCTAGAGACAAGAATATCATAAACACTTCTTGCTTTTTAAATTATGTTTGCTGCCTCTTGTTGTGCAGAACACACACTGCAGCCTCAACATAAAGTCATTTTAATAAGGCAGTCAATGCTCTGCAGTACAGGAATGAAAGTATTCACAAACAACAACATTAAAATACAAAGTTCTTTTCACACTACCCTGACTACGGTGACTTTCGCTATCTCTTCTCTCTCTTCATTCTCTCACTTCTAATAGCTGCAGTATTTTGTAACCCTATGCATTTCGGACTGTCTGGCCTTTCTGTGGTAAATTTAGGACATGGTTCAGTTTTGTGTGTGCTGTGACAGTTTCAAGCCATGGCCACTTTAGCAATTAGCCTCAGATCCTTGCAGACTACGTACCTCCGTAATAAGTTAATGAAAGGCAGCGGGTTGGCCAAAAACGTCAGCATTATGTACGCGCTGGAAGGAGAGAGAGAGCATGATTTTCTTTGAGGATGAGAGGAAAGAGTGAAAGCCCAGCGGCTCGAGACTTCACCTCTCTCTCAAACATCAAAGGATTCACTTGATTACTTTAGCTTTGATTAAATCGGAGTGTTTTTCAAAATTTCACAAGGAAACTTTAAGCATGTGTGAGTACATGCATGAACACATAAGAGAATTTCATGGATTTTTTGAGAACATGAAATTAAAATCTAAGTAATATCATGTTCAGTACATTAAAGAGTGTTTGTCGATTATTACCACTAAAATAATTTGAGAAAAAAATGGAAGGACAATTTTGTATAATTTAAAAGCAGAAATGTGAAATAGTGCTGTCAAACGATTAATCAAAAATCAAAGTTTTTGTGTGACATAAATATACGGTCTGTGGTATGTGTATAATGATTATATTATATATATATATATCTATATACAAACACAGCTGGTACTATATTTAGAAAATGCTGTATGTGTGTGTCTTTATATATACATAATAAATATACACAGCACACACACATATATTACATAAAGCACTAATTTTTTGCACTAATCGTTTGACAGCACTAATGTGAACCTTATTTTATACAAGCAATTACATGTACCCTTCAATTCTTTTGACTCTTTCCTTTTCTTTTTTGTTTGTTTCTTTTTTTAAGCAAAAATCTGTTACACAGTGAGACTTAGAAATGGAAGTCAATTTGAAAACCCTTAATATATTAACTGTTTTAATAGCATAACTACAAAGCATGAACATTATGTGTTTTATCACGACTTATGGTGAAAAGGTGTGTGGTGTGTGTTGTGTGTGTGTGTGTGTGTGTGTGTAAAGTTGCATCTGATTTACTTAACTTTGTTGCCATGGCAACATAGATGCTTAAACCATAAAATGACTGTAAAAAATGTTTTAAACAACTTTACAGTTCAAATTATACAAATGTGTTAATCAACATGACTGAGCTTAACTTGAATCAGGAATATCTCTTTAATATTTCTGGCCTAACTGTAAACAAGTTATTTCTAAAGAAAAACTGTTAATCATCAGTCAAAATTAGACCTATTTCTCTCCTTCTGTCTCTCACTCTCTCGATCCCTCTTGAAACCCCATGGTAGGGAACATATGATCACTCCATAGGGTGCGTTAATACAAAGCCGTGCACACATAAAAATAAAGCTAAAGGAAGGTGTGACTTCCCGTGTTTCTGTCGGCTTTGCAGTCTGTTATTTTCTTTGAATCAAATCTGGGTTGCTGTGCTTGTCCTGCTTCTCATTCAGAGGTTATTTCTGGAAATATCCTTATAAAGTGTGATAAAAGTGCCATTTATTTTGTACTGCAAGTATTAGCTTGGTACATACAGTAAATAATCCCCGTTTATTGTGGGATATTGTTATATACATGTTCTTTCATTATACTGGACTTACGTAATTTGGGTATTTTTCCCTCATGTTTTCTATCTTCACATCTTCTCTCTTGTTCGATCTGGGTTTATTTCTTTGCTTCTTGATTCGAGTGTGCTGTTCCAAAGAGATGTTTGTTTTTTTCAAGCTCTCTGGGCCCCTCGGTGCAGAGAACATTACACAGACAATCTACAGGAGCCGCCCTGATTCATATAGGCCCCTGTTGAAACACCCACACTTCCCACAAAAAAGAATCACCACACCAGTCGGTGAGACCGTGTTTGTCTCATTATCTATAAAATTATGTTTTTATTAGTGTTGTCAAATCGATTAATCACGATTAATCACATTCAAAATAAAAATCTGTGTTACATAAATTATCGTTATCTACAGTTATATATATATATATATATATTCTATATATATATAAATATATATATATATATATAATATTATATATACACCACACAACATGTATTGATTTCAAGAAATATGTGACTCTGGAGCACAAAAGCAGTGTTAAGTCACTGGGTTATATTTGTAGCAATAGCCAAAAAATACATTGTTTGGGTCAAAATTATTGATTTTTTTTTTTTATGCCAAAAATCATTAGGATATAAGTACAGATCATGTTCCATGAAGATATTTTCTAAATGTCCTACCGTAAATATATCAAAACGTAAAGTTTGATTAGTAATATGCATTGCTAAAAAATTCATTTAGACAACTTTAAAGGCGATTTTCACAATATTTAGATTTTTTTTGCACCCTAAGATTCCAGATATATTCCAAATAGCTGTATCTCAGCCAAATATTGCCCTATCATAACAAACATACATCATGAAAAGGCGTATTCTTATTATATATGGATACATAGCTTTCAGATGATGTATAATCTCAATTTCAAAAAATTTACTTATGACTGGTTTTGTGGTCCAGAGTCACAAATAATTCTAACTGTTATATGGCACAAAAAACACATCTATAGATATTATATATATAGATAACACACACACACACACAACACAGTAAATATTTCTGGTAAACTTGACTTGAAGGGTGTGCAAAGAAGAAGCATGAACCCTTATAATCTGACATGACACCTACATGAATATGAAGGAGGTTTTATGCATGTTTATGAAAACTGTCATTAAGTGTCATTCGCTCAATTATGTAATTTTTAATACAAATATGACATTATTTGACCTAACCCCTACCCTTACCCCTAACCATAGCCATAACAAAGACATCTCAAACAATGACATCTTTGCATTAAAAATTACATAACAGAGCGAATGACACTTAATGACAGTTGACATAAACATGCATAAAAAACCTTCATATCCATGACATGTGTCATGTCATGATTATGTAGGTGTCATGTCATGATTGTGTAGGTGTCATGTCAGTCTTATGCACGCCCCTTCAAGTAAAGTGTAACCAATATTTCTTAAATATGTAAATGTATGTGTGTGTTACTTTTGTCAGTTTAATTTAGAGGACACACTCTAACTAACACACACACACACACACACACACACACACACACACACACACACAGAGAGAGAGAGAGAGAGAGAGAGAGAGAGAGAGAGAGAGAGAGAGAGAGAGAGAGATTTTAGTGAGTGTGTGGCTGACAACAATGAACATAATGTGCTTCAGGGCATTCAGAGCTGTAAAGCGTTTGTGTTTCAGACACTGGGGCTGTAATAAGTTCAAACTGTTCTTTCCTTCAATCAATGTACTTTCCCTCTCACACACAACGTCTACACCTCCACACACACTTATATAAATAAGAGCACACTTACAGTCTCGTATAACGCTGACTCAGAGCACTTTTTGAGCAGATGGATTTGAGAAAGCACAAGAACAACAGACTTCCTCCAATATACTTGTAAATATGCATAGAGATAGACAGACAAAGAGAGACAGATGGCTGGGGATAGGTGGAGGAAAAACCACTACCACACAGAACAACAAAGACAAAATGTGCGAGAGGAAAATAAAGAAATTAGGGCGCAATCTCAACCCTCCCACTTAACAGTAAAGCAAGAAACAGCAGCGCTAGGAATCCGCCTCGCACCACTTAAGAACCGACACTGAAAAACAATTTGGGATGAAGCATATATGCAGCAGAGACCTGCCTCGGCACAACGCACTTCAAAAAAGAAAATATCTCACGGAGGGGACCGTTAGCGCTGCGTCCTCCATCCCTGGTAATTTCATCATGCTGAGAGAGAAACATTCAAAGCCTTTCCAATCAGTCTGCAGCTACTATGACAGAAGACTGAACTGCGGAAAGTGCGATCAAGAAGCAATTTTACTTTAACAAACTTTGATCAAGAGAAAGCTGAGGGTTGTGGGTGAATCTTGAATTTCTTGGGTCCAAACAAAGGTGTCATTCTGGGGTCAAAGATTGAGGTGAAAGGTCATAGGTCACGACAGTCACGAACCAAACCAACTAGCACTGTGATAAATCACATCATGCAAAGGACAATGCAAAGCAAAGATAGACCCTGCATTCCATTCGGAAGGGCTCATCCATATGCCCTAATCCCTTCAAAGGGTTTACCCTCCGTAGTGAGAGCTTCGAAGGGCTGAAGGGTGTAGGGGACCAAACAACTGTTTCTTGAAGTGCCCATCATCACATGCCCACACATAGGCGGCGTCATCATGCAAAGAATCTGCGCAAAGGATAATGGGAGCCCGAAGTGTCCATCAGTTATACCCTTCGAAATCCTCTCCATTCCGAAGGGCCCTTTAAAGTGGCCAGTTTTTAGCACTTCAGTTTGGAATGACCCTTCAATATGGCGGACATGATTGCTTTCACTCCGAAGTGCCCTTCGGAGGGCGATATATCCCATTTGGAACACACCGAGAGATGTGTGCTAGAGACTAAACAAACTTTGGAGTCGGTCAAATTTTTTATGTTTTTGAAAGAAGTTTCTTTTGCTCACCAAGGCTGAAAGTATGTTGTTGAAACAATGTGTAAAAACAAAAAAAAAAAAACAGCATTTAAAAAGATATACTTGCTCCAGAATCTTTCTATTATGATGATTTGCTGCTCAACAAACAAACAAATAATAAATAAATCAATTCTATCAATAACTAACCAAATGTTCAAAAATGGGGGAAAGCAAGGGGGGAAAATAAAGGTAAGTTAAAAATATGGATTAAAATTATCAGGGACAAAAAGGATGACAAAAATGCCCCATAAATTCAAGATAAAGGGGCAAAAATTGCCCCTGCATAATTAAACTAAATCTATTATGGCTGTCGCGAATAAAGTTAAAACTGTTAAAATTAATGCAAAAGCCCAATTCGCGGCATAAATGTAACCTTACGTTGACTTGGATCAGATTTCGTTTATGTGTTTTGCCCATGGAAACCAATCTACACTTGTTGCTGTTGAGCTTAGAAAGCATGACATCAGAGAGGTGTTAGATTAGTCTAAAAAAGTAGTTTCGTTTATTTAGCGGACCATGCACTAAACTGACTGAATTCTGAATTCTTAAAGTTTTCTACAAAGCCCCCTCCTTTGACAAGTGCAGTTTGCTCTGATTGGCCAGCTGACCCAGTGGATTGTGATTGGCCGAACAACGCAAGCACTCGTAGGAAATGTAACGCCCCTTACCATAATAAAAAGCTTCATCTTTCAAAATAAATGTAAAGACGGAGCCCAAAAGGGCAACAGAGTGGCGTGACAGACACAGTGATGAAGCTGGTGTCACACACACACACACACACACACACGATGCTCAAAACTCCGACATGTTTGAACCAGTAATGCAATACTTAAACTAATAACAGAACCGTTAGTGATTCAGAAGCGCCAAGATGTCATTAGCAAAGGCAGAATACCTCCTCTCCTAGGTCTCACGAAAGGTCGTCCATAAAAGGCATTGCTGTCTGTTGTAAGTACTCTTAAGCTTTTAAAAATGCACTACTTCCGGAAGGCCAAATTAAATGCTTTTGCTTTCGCCTAGAAACACAAAGCGTCTCCCTGACATGGCTGCTTCAACACTAACTACGGTTACTGAAACCACGCCTTTCTTTCTTTGCGTGAACATTTGAGCAGCGTTACGCAAATCTTCCCACATAGTGACATAGATATGTGGGGGCTACGCTCTGGAGTGTTAGAACGAGCCATTTTAGGTAGGTTTAGGTATTAACTTTTATAAAGAATATCTCGTTGGTTTTGAGACTTTAGTCTTTGCAAACTTCAGGGATCTTATCTATGCACAAACAGCTAGTAACACTCCAAAGAGAAAGGAAAATCTGAAATCGCATCATAGGACCCCTTTAAGGACCCCCCGGCTGTCGATAACCACGATATTAGCGTCCACACCTGTGGACGATATTGTCTGTTTATTCTAAGCGCACACTCGTCTGCCGTTTTACATTCTGGAGCTTGTTATAGCAGGATTGATTCTGATTGGGTGTCATCAGCCATCAGCTGGGGGAAAAAATCGTTCTGAAAGTGTATCCAAAGATATCGTTTCTCTGTGCCTTCATCGTTATAGCTGTGGTGTGGACCTGCTATTTAATGCTGAGCAAGATTTTTAGAACTGTATATTTAACGTTACCTTTCTAGTTATCGCGTATTGGATTTGTGACAGGCCTTAGTTATTCGCAAAATTCTAGCATATAAACACAGCCTGCAAATACACTTGAAGAGATTAATTTAGGCCTTATAGACCGAAGTCAGGGTATACTTCAGAAACAAAAAACTAAAATGTTGAAATCTGTGTTGTCTATACAAGTGTTTACCACTATAAACACATGGCAGCGCATTACAAATCCATTCTGAATGTGATTTTTTTCACTTGGTTCCTCAGGAAACTGTATATCAGATGGAACAGAGTCAAAGACAGGAACCCTCATGCGTTTGAGCAGGAGGTTTGAGGGGTTCCAATTTACAGTCGGTTCGACGTATCATCGTACGGCCAAATCAGACCACCGGATACGAAGTCAGTCACCCGGTGGTACCGACGAACCGTCAAAACTCCAGAAAGACTAGACAACAATCCTCACAATCCACGCTGTCTATGACTGTGCAGTGTGAGGGGCGTCTATGATGATGGATGGAACTTTTGCACAGGATCCAACTCCAGAACCACCGCAGAGCAGCTTTCAGGGTAGTTTAACCTCATATGGCTGCACTCACAGACTGATGCATAGTTTTAGGGTGAACGAGAGAGAGAGAGATAGAGAGTACTAGGAATGGGAGATCCCCCCTTATTCCCTCTTTTTAATATCTCTCTCACTCTATAGCTCTCTTTTCCTCTTTTATTTAGACCCAGCTGGAGAGAAATCAAGTTCACCTTTAAAACAGCAAGACTTGTGGCCTCAATGCATGAGCTGCACGCCTATATACATGCCAGTAACAACTCCAGATAACAGACACACGCTCAAACCTCACGCTCGCTCTCGCTGTAATTCAGTGACACATCACACTTTCACAACTCAATTCAGTGGTTGGCAGCTCAAAGAGAAAATAATGCTGTGGGTCAAAGACATGCAAATTGAACTAGCGCTAGAAATAAAGCCTGCGACTGCACCTTTAAACACAGCTGTGTGATCTGTTTGCCGAGGTCACACTCATGCAGTGTACGGCACAGGAAACTCTGAAGGAATTCTAATGACATCACAGGAAGTGGCATGAACACAAATTAAATTTAAATGTATTTATTATAAAGTAATAATTTTATATAATATACAAAAAAGGCTGAATGTATACTATGTATTGTAAATTGCAGTCTTATCAGAATATCAGAGAAGCATGATTAAAGCTGTTATGTTGTTCCTCTTAATGAAAGAAGAAAACAAAAGCAAAAAAAACCCAATCTTTCGCAAGGAAACAAAAAAAGGGAAAATTAAAGGACTACAGATTGGATCGTTACATTAAAGATGAGAGAGATGATCATATGGTTGTGGCAGTCTGATATTTTAAAAGATCTCGAATAACGTAAAAAAAGAAGGACGCCCAGCAAAAAACCCAAACGCAGCTAATTTCCAAAAAAAAAAAAAAAAAACATATAAAAAGGAGGGTACCCAATCCTGTCAGTAATAAAGTTATCATATGGAAGCACCAAAAACAAAAAGAAAAAAAACCAAAAGAAACCAACAACAAAAACCGCCAAAAAAACCCCCCCCACCCACCCCTTGCTCACGCTCTCTATAGTGGAAAAGACTGCCCCCCTCTCCCCCCCTGTCTTCACACCAACCCACCCCCCATTTTACTTTCTACCGCGCACCCCCCCCTCCCCCCCCCCCCCCCCCCCCCCCCCCCCCCACCCCCCCCCCCCCCCCCCCCCCACCCCCCCCCCTCATCCTCCACCCCCCACCTCCCCCCCCCCCCCCCCCCCCCCCCCCCCCCCCCCCCCCCCCCCCCCCCTCCACCCCCCCCCCCCCTCCCCCCCCCCCCCCCCCCCCCCCCCCCCCCCCCCCCCCCCCCCCCCCCCCCCCCCCCCCCCCCCCCCCCCCCCCCCCCCCCCCCCCCCCCCCCCCCCCCCCCCCCCCACCCCCCCCCCCCCCCCCCCCCCCCCACCCCCCCTCCCCCCCCCCCCCCCCCCCCCCCCCCCCCACCCCCCCCAACCCCCCACCCCCCCCCCCCCCCCCCCCCCCCCCCCCCCCCCCCCCCCCCCCCCCCCCCTCCCCCCCCCCCCCCCCCCCCCCCCCCCCCCCCCCCCCCCCCCCCACCCCCCCCCCCCCCCCCACACACCCCCCCCCCCCCCCCCCCCCCCCCCCCACCCCCCCCCCCCCCCCCCCCCCCGCCCCCACCCCCCCCCCCCCCCCCCCTCACACAAACACCAAAAAACCCCCCCAACCCCCCCCCCCCCCAAAACACCCCCCCCAAAATGTTGCAAATAGTTTAGCGATCTAAAAATTTATTGACTGTGACTCAATGGGAACTTCAAGCACGCAACGGCTTTGGGAATTAATTAGTCTAAAAGTATCACATCAGAGATTCAGGAAACCCAAATAAAACAATCTTTACAACCTTCCCCTACTGGAAACTCGTGAAAAACTGATTTAATCACAAAACAATCAGAGCAGAGGGTGGAACGCAAGTAAAAACGGATCAGGCTATACAGGCTAATGATGTCCGGTTAATCAATTTCATGTAGATAGCTACTAATTTATGAACACCACAGTCTGTTTAGTTTAGATTGAGCATTTCTGTTTGCATTATACTTGGACTGAAAACCTGGCCAAATGGAATTCAGGAAATACAAACAAGGAGTTACTGGATAAATATTCACTAAACAAGTCTAGATGCTAGAGTCAATTTGACCAGAAAATTCACTGGGAATGTTGAACAGATTGTCGATTTTTCCATAGTTTGATATGCTCAATCTACAAATGTTAATGTTAATTAATGTTAATCTTAATATGTTAAATCCATATTAAGACAACATTAACCTTGTGGAGTCACAGGAGGCACCAGCATGATCACTTGGATTGTAATGAGTTGAACTATTTTGTCATTTGTATAAAATAAAATAAATCAATAAGTTTGTGTGTGTGCATGTTTATGTGGTTTATGAGGACACAAATTTGTATAATAACATGGGTATGACATAGGTATTACAACGAGGTGGTGATTTATGAGGACATTTTCAATGTCCCCATAATTCAAAAGGCTTATAATTCAGAATGAGTTTTTTTGAAAATCTAAAAATGCAGAAATTTCCTGTGAGGGGTAGGTTTAGATGTAGGATTGGTGTAGGGCGATAGGAAATACAGTTTGTACAGTATAAAAAAACATTACGCCTATGGAGAGTCCCATAAACAATAAAAACCATCGTGTGTGTGTGTATTATACAGTATGATATATATATCTATATAATATCTATATATAATCTATATATTATATTAATGTATGTGTGTGTGGTGGTGTGTGTGTGTGTGTGAAAAACTCAATGATTGTAACAGAATAAAAAAAAATCGAAGACCACTTTATAATACCCTATAGCAATGTAAGTGTAGAATTTATGTAACATATGTGTTATTATATTATCATTATTTTTAAAGTCGTATAAAAACTATGAAGAATGTATTACCAAATATAATTGTAAAAACATATAATACCAAGCTGTAAATATATACAACAATTTATTGTATATCAGTAATAATAATAATAACAAACAACAATTGTTAGTATAGTATGTAGTATAGTATAGTTAGTATGGTAATAATAACATTGGCTATATTAGTAATATCTAAAATATATCTTTATCATTTTTAAAATGTTTTTTTAACTCATTCTAATGAACACTGTTTTAAATATTAATTATAAACAAAATAAATAATTTTATAATTAAATAATACTTTTATATGTATGGTTATTGTTATAGTAAAGTGAATTTAATACACTTAATATATTATTTTTTCCTCATAAAGAGAAATGTTTAAATATTGATTATAAATATAATTCTATTTAAATTCACATTTATGTTATTTGTTATAGTATAGTTTGCTTACAGTAACTTTCATGTATTCAAACTTGAAACCTTGGGGACTAGAAATTGTTGAAGAAAAAAGGTACTTTTCAAGCCACACTTACTACCTTCTTAAGAAATCATCACATCCAAACGCCATTAGCCTACTGACGATATAACCAAGATTATTGTCCGTCACTTTGCTGCGAAACCCAAGTAAGCAGGTGTACATGTAAACTCAATGCAGAGCAAATGAGGTAAAAGCCCACATGGGGCCACTGAGAGCTGTCATGAGGTAACAGGAGATGGAAGAGTCCGATGGAGACACAGAGCCAGGAGAGGTCAGTGCAGCTGTCAATCACTACTGTAATTATCCAAGTGGGCGGGGCTGAATATACCTCTCATTTCTTGCTCACAAAGCTTTTTAACTTCATCTGCTTCATGTTACCTAATCCGTGTCTTTTCATTCTCTGGGTAGGCTACAGCAGCTCCAGTGGGGATTAGGTGAACCAGAACCTGCCTAGCCAATGAGAGCCAGAGACGGGGCTGTGCGAACAGGCCGTGGCCTCGTGCTGGCTGGGAACAAACACGGAGAACCACAGCTCAATCTCAATCAACACACTGGCCTTCATTATTAATGCTGTGTAAGATGTTCAAATCAAAGCAATAACAAGAACAAGGAAACACTAATAGTGGAAACATTCACACAATAGCAGAATATGGATGTCAATCCATAGTAAATGTATGAAAACAAACAAACAAAAAATTCTATAATCACTTTACTACTTTAAATGTACAGGATGCATGAGTTTTTGCTCATCAAAGCTTTATGTGAATTTATTAGATCAATAATTCAGTCAAATCATAAAAAATGTGAAATTTTATTTCAATATTCTAAAACTATTCTCTATTTCAATATATATTAAAATGTAATTCATTCCTGTGATGTAAAGCTGAATTTTCAGCATCATTATTCTAGTCTTAGTGTCACATGATCCTTCAGAAATCATTCTAATATGTTGATTCGCTGAAACATTTCTTATTGTCAATACTGAAATCTGTTTTTGCTACTTATTATTTTTGTAAACCATTGATACAATTTTTTTCAATCTTCATGATAAAAAGTTCAAATGAAAAGCATTTATTTGAAAGTTTTTACTGTCATTTTTGATCAATTGAATTTATCCTTGTTGAATAAATAAATAAATATGAATTCTTTAAATACTCATTCCAAACTTTAGCACAGCAGCGTACTATTTTAGACATGAACAAATTAGCATTTTAGACATTGACTCAAGCCTGAATTGACTGCTTGATACCTTTACAGCTTCACCACTTATGACATATTAGGGTCACAAACCATACAAAACGGAACTGAATGTACACTCATAGAAATGCTGGGTTAAATACACCCCAGTGCTGGGTAAAATAGGGACAAAAAATTGTGTTGTTTTGACCCAGCGGCTGGGTTACTACCCAGAAGGTTGGGTTAAACATTTAACCCAACGCTGGGTCAAAACAAACCAATTGCTGGGTTAGTCCCTATTTTACCCAGCACTGGGCTATATTTAACCCAGCATTTTTTAGAGTTGTAGCATGCATATATACTGACATATTGCCGCAAGTAAACTGTGAAGGTGACATAAGCACAGATCCATAAATAGCACTGTAGTAGGTGATGTTGAGAAGTAAAATGAAAACATGATGCTGCTATATCTCAACAATAAATCATCACGCACCCATTAGTACTACATACACGTCTTTTCTGGCCTCCTGTGATCTTCCGCCAGGTGCTATAATAGTAATAAGGAGCTAATATGCAGTCTTGAGCATAAACTAAACAGTTCAACTGGGAGCGAGGGCAGGAGTAATAAATCTGTGGCAGATCTCAGACCACAAACACAATGGGACATAGTGGACACAATAATTGAGATATAAAATATATAATAAAATATAAAATATTCATAAGGGGAAATATAGGGGCAAAATCCAAGACATATCTAAGCAATAACAAACAGGTCTACGATTGGTTACAATGGTGGCTTTGTGGAAGGGCAATCAAGGATTTCTTCATTAGAGATGCCAACACTTTAATAACTTTTATATGCGTAAATGAAGTTGACGTCTGAACCTTAAATCAGTGGTTCTCAACTGGTTTTGGTTCAGGCCCCAGATTACACGTTTCAATGATCAAATTCAAGTCAAATCTACCAAAAACAGTACTGACATTGTACAATTAAATGCTTCCTGCAGCCATTCATTCATCTCACAAAATGCATTGTGGTCAGCACACCATTTTTATTCTCATTGCAAATTAATCTGGCTCATATTTTCAATATTTGCTGAAATTTAGCATTACATCACCAATGGATCCTCTCTGCAGTGAATGGGTGCCGTCAGAATGAGTCTTCAAAATCTGATAAACAGCACTCCATCAGTTAACATCTTGTGAAGCAAAAAGCTGTGTGATTGTATGAAACAAATCCATCATTAAGGCATTTTAACTCTAAACCATCGCTTCTGGGCAAGTCCATAATCCATAACACTTCATCCAATGTAAAACTCCTCCGTTGTCCTTTCACATCAAAATCCACCAATATATTTCTTTAAAACTGTTTTAGCTTGTAAACAGTGCTTGATCGGTGCATATGTCTCTCCTGATTCAGATTAGACTCCTTTTTCACTGGCGTAAGCATTTATGGACTCATATTTTAGCCAGAAACAGTGGTTTGAAGGTAAAAACATCTTAATGATGGATTTGTTTATTACAAACATGCAACTTTTTGCTTCACTGGTCTCGTGTGGACTGGAGTTGTGTGGAATATTGTGATGTTTTTAATCAGCTGTTTGGACTCTCATTCTTATGGCACCCATTCACTACAGAGGATCCATTGGTGAGCAAGTAATGTAATGCTACATTTCTCCAAATCCGTTTTGATGAAGAAACAAACTTATGTACATCTTAGACGGCCCGAGATTTAGCAAATGTTCATTTTTGGGTGAACTATTCCTTTAAATTTAATGATTTTGCTATCTTAGCAATGCACACTTATACGGCTAATTGCATTTTTATTACTTGCATTTGCACTTTGCAACCTTCAGATCAGACCAGTTGAGAGACTCTGCCTTGAATATCTGATCTGAACCATTATTAGTTAATTTCTATAACAATTGCTGGTGTGCTCAGACAACCACATGATTCACTAGTGCACAATTCCAAGAGCAGCCATCATCACATTCCCACAGATGAAGAGCGACATGCACGCACACATGCAGTTGACTCCTTGTGCACGGGTCAGTTATGAAGCGGCTTCTTACGGTGCATGCAGCCGAGCAGACGCAAGACTTCATTTCTGCATGCACAACACTATTGTCTATTGTGATACCGATGCATTTGCATGCTTATTATGCAAACACATGCTATCTGAGTGCTCTTGCACACGCTGCAGTGTTTGTCACTGCGTGTGGAAGAGATGACGATGCATCCAACATTTCAAAGCATCTTCTGAAGCGAGTAAACATTAGCTTATGTGACCGCAGAGAGTATCGAATCACCTGCGTCACAGCCAGCCGTGTTGCCTGGGAAACAATGAGAGCGATGATGTCACGAAGACATCACATAGTGACCGCTCGTAGCTCCATCCAGTTGTGGCCTGCTTTTCAGTCACAAGTTCAGGACACACAGAACAAATGACAAAGACACGCAGACTTGCAAACAAACACCCACAGATCCTCTTCAGCTGTGCAAATAAAATACAATGAAATCACAACTTAAAACTTGCTTTGCATGGGTTGGTGTAGAGATAAAGAAAACCAATACAGAGAGCATTATAAACGTATAACCAGTAGCTCTTCTGCATTACTTCTGGACTCATTTACTCATGTAACTGCAATTTAATTTTCCTTCCAAGGTTTAAAACCACCTTTACAACAAGTACTGTGGCAGTACCATGGATGGGAATACAAGGATACTGTACGATTATAAATGTCATTTAATAAATGTCAGATACAATATGATTGTAGTAGTATTCTTGGCAGTCTTTTATAGTTCCATCTAAACGTTATGGTACATGAATATGGTATTTTTTATGTGAGTGGGGCAAGCTGTGCTTACGATTTACTTTGGTTGTCCTCTATGCAAGAGGTAAAACTAAAACTTATATAATTATATTAATAATTATGTCAAGCTGCCTGTTTTCAAATGAATGTAGAAAAAACACACAAAGCAATAAAATCAGATAAAAATAGTAAAATAAATAAATATAAAATAATTGTGACTTTAAATGTAAAAACTTAAAAAGTCTTATGGTGATGCCATTCTTTTTTTTTTTTTTCATATTTTCAACAGCCAGAAAACATTTTTCTGAATACCATAAAAAAAATTTGTATTTTGTAATAATACAGCATTTAAACAAATCATACACTTCATCCAATTTATATAATATAATATATATATTTTTTTTAAATCACCTTTTGAATCTATTCTAGTCTCTAAACTGTTTACTTTGCCATGTATTTTACTATCAGTGAGATACTATTATATTTTTTTATTATAATATATTTAGAATGTTGCTTTTTTCATTTCTGTTTTTGTCATTCGTTATTTTTTTAATATGTTTACATAATCTGTTATTCATTTTTATTTCAGTTCATTTTTAGTTTTACTCTCACATGAAAATGAAAAAGTAGATTAACTAAAATAGCTTACATAAAATACGTTTTGTATTTTATTTTAGTTGATGCTTATTTTAAAGTAACACATTTTCTTTTAGGTTTTGTTAACTACATTATCCCTGCCCTTTGTTGTAATAAATAATACATAGATAATCAATTAATTAATCTATTTATTCATAAATACATAAATGATCGTCACATTTGTATCTCTCAATCACAGACAGCTATGATGAGCTCTATTGAAATACATGGTCACATGACAAATATTAACTGTGCAGCACAGCTTACCCCACTCTCCCCCAAGCAATACAGTATTTGCATTCATTCACTTTAAGCTACAAAAATGGGTCTTTTTTGTACTCTCCCTCTCTCTCTCAGATCCTGTAGTTTGTACGGATTATAAATGACTCCGATATGCTGGAGGGAGTTCATTTCTCTCATAGATATATAACTGGGAACTCACCCACTTCTGTTTCCCCATGTGATTTCAAAGTTTCATGCACCTCTGTGTTATACACCTATGTTTCCTGGCCTCTTTTGGTCAGAGACACAGGGCTGACTGCCGAATGGGTCACATCACACATTTGATTCAGACACACTAATGAAACTTATTTAGAATCATTTCTTTCCTTCTCATTCTTGGTCTTTCTTTGCGTGCAGTTCTTGCTCAACAGTAATGTTTTGGTTTGACATTCTCCAATGCCCCTTCTAAATTTGTGCGCTGTGCCCGTGATAGATGAATGACCCTATAAAAACAGCCGCGAGCTGACGACTCCACCGTCCCTGGACCAGCTGCAAGGCTGCTGACTGCGGCGGGAATCACACACAGGTACGTGCATAAAACAGATGCCTAATGAGGTCAGCCAGCAGCACAAACAAACATTCTGAGGAATGGGCTTCATGCAAACTGTAAGTCACAGTGACAGCGGTACAATTAGGAGTTGTGCAGGTCATCAATCAACCAATAAAATTCACTAAAAGATGAGCTAACGACAGAGCTGGACAACAAGGTCAGCTATTTCATCACCCTTAACTGAAACTTTTAGGTTCTCTCCAATCAGTGTTTCTTTAGTATCATTGAAACACTATTATAGTTTTTGGTTACTATCTGAAGTATATTTTATTTTTATATATTTTTTATATATGTCACTTTAATTTTAGTTGAAGTTTTAGCAGAAACAAACTTTTAAAAAGCACAACATCACTTGAAAACGCACTCAAATATGGTGCCTGATAAATGTTGAGAATGACAACCGTAAAAATAGCCTATGAGCCCAAGTGTCCACTTTTTGTTGTTGTTTGTTCTTTTTCTTCTGTTTTCATCTTTTGGTTGTCTTTTTGTTTTTTATTTATTTCATTAGTTAATTAGTTTTAATTTATTTACTCAAGTAAATATGTGTGTGTGGGAAAATTATTTATTATAACAAGTACTATAAAACATTAAACATTATATAAATTTTTTATATAAACAAACATTTAAAATACTTAATAAACTCCAAATTTTAAACTTTTAATGTTATTTTACTTCATTTGTCGTGCGTGTTTTGTATGTTATACTACATACACACATATACAGTATTATATATAATATATATATATCTATATATAGGCTATATATATTATGGGTGTGTAATACTTTATGTATATATGAAGAGTTTATTTGCAAAAACAGATAACTCTGTTCAAAAGTCATGTTTTTTATTATGTTATCATGTTTATAATGTTTTTTATTGTGTTAGTTAGCTGTATTTTTTTGTTATTTTTTACCTAATCAAAATACCCCAACTGCAGTTTGATTGAGATTAAATGGAATGCAAAATGAAAAAAACATGATTTTTGAAAACCGTTAAAATTGGAGTTATCTATCTAATCACTATCTATTTATTTATTATTACACATTTATAATTATTTACTGACTAGTTTAATTAATATAAAAAAATCTATATATAATATAAAAGGTGTATATAAAATATAAATAAACATGACCTCACTCAATAAAATAACATTTTTACAAAGTTTTTATATTGTAATTTTCAAATAAATTTTTTTACTTTTTACATTTTTCCAAAAATGTTTTCTTTTAGTATAACTTGATGTACTAAAATATCACAAACGGATATACAATTTAATCAAATATATATGAACAAATATAAAAATAAAACAAGTATTTTAAATGACTAAAACATTCAAATGAAATTAGAAAAAAATATAAAAATAAATCTGATTCAAAGTATTCATAAAAACGTCAAACATCACACACAAATCATTTGGTTGTACATCAAATAAATGTTCTCAGATGTCTATGTTGGTGCTTCTCAGTATTAATAAAGGCTAGTTCACATTGTGTCCCCAACAAACACTAACTTTCAACGGTTGCTGATGACTGTTGTGACAGTGTGAACTATCAAGATGCTAATTGGTTCAGATTGTATGCTGTACCTCCAAATGTGTTGATCTGAACACTGAAGAGCTTCCCAACGCATTACAGCGAGTTAAACTCAAGTCCATGCCATCAGCAGCAGCCTGAGATGATGATTCTCCATGCAGACCTGCATGAACACAAGCTCTCGAAAGCATCAAAGCAGCTGAGATCAGTGTTTCCCCTCCTCTCTTTGATCCTCTCAGTCATCAGTGGTGAGTTTCACTTCCTCCCATAATTCAATGGAGCAAGTCAAAGATGCTCATTATCACAATCGCTTTCCTCTCGTCTCAGAGGACGGGTGGCATGCACAATTTATCAAAACGATAGCATCTCAGGAGGGGAACGAAACGCCCCTCTTTGTTCTAACGGTGGCCTGTGATTTTAAACCGGTTTGGCCCCTTCTGCCCGCGTTTTCCACCACATTTAGCTTGATTGTACCACTTCCATACTTAGCACAATCTGATTAGCTTTTGTTATGGGATTCTTATGAAGAAAGATGGAGATAAATGATTTGTTTGTCTGAAAACAGGATTGTAATTGAGTAAAGAAACTAAAAATACGCTTGCGCTCAGCTGAATTATCGCAGCGTGATAAGACAGTGCTCAGCTGTTACTTGAGGTCATCTGATCGACCCTGCGCTAATTGAATATAATTCCAGTTAGTGGATAGAGGGGGGGGGGGGGCATTTTTACAACCCTATTTGTTCAAATAAACATGGGAGGATAGAATCTGTAAAAATCTCATGCATAACTTATATAGTTCCCCCCAAAACGAACTGGCTCTTAAAGGTACAGTTCACCCAAAATTAAAGTTGTCATCGTTTACTCATCCTCAGGTTGTTCAAAATCTACACAAATTTCTTTCTTCTGCTGAACACAAAAAAAATATATTCTGAAGAATATTGGTAACCAAACAGTTGCTGTTTTTTGTTCCATACTATGGAAGTCAATGGGGACCAGGAACTGGTTACCAGCATTCTTCAAAATATCTGCTTTTATCTTTCACTTACTGTAAGAAAGAAAGTCATACAGGTTTGTAACAATATGAGGGTGAGTAAATGATGCCAGAACTTCCATCAGGCAGACTATCCTTTAAAGGGGTCATGTACTGACAAACCAAAATTCCCTTGACCTTTTGACATATAAGAGGTCATTGTACTATAAAAACGTCCTGTAACTTTCAGAACTCAAAACTTTCTCATTAGTCTAAAAACAGATTATATTAAAGTCAGTCTGCCGAAACGACAGCTTGTGGAATGTTCTACTCTATGATGTAATAGTGTGGCTAAATACCACCTTCCGCAGAAGACCAACACCTACTTCTACATCGCTGCCTGTTTAGCCTCGCCCACCAATTCACACATGTAGTGTTTACGAGAGAGGCAAACGCAGGTCTACGCAGAAATCAAACTATAAAGTTAGCTCTGAAGACAACAAGAAGCTGTGCAGTGGCCAAGTTGTGTCACTCCCGGATAATCGAAAATGGGCAAAGAGGTGGAGTTGGTTGCTGAAACCACGCCCACCTAGCTCGACGGTGGTGACAGCAGCGGCAACCCACCTGATACTCAAGTGGCCACGCCCTTAATTATGCAGAACTTTAAGGCTTAATATAATTTAAACGGATGAGTTATAAAAAAAATTCACCCCCTCACAGTTGTCATGAAGGGCAAAATTAGCTATATAGACCAAAAACACTTTTTGTACCAGGCTGTAAACCTATTTTTTTCTGCTGTAAAATTGAGCATTTTAACGTGGGGAGTCTATGGGACTGACTCCCTTTTGGAGCCAGCCTCTAGCGGCCAGTCGATGAATTGCAGTTTTAGTCACTTCCGTGTTGGTTTCATGAGAGAGACCGGAAGGTTGCTGCTTGGCTGAATGTTTGCGATTCACTAAAAAAGAACTGAATCAAAAGAGTCAGTTGTGTGAATCCAGCCATTCGTGTTTCAGAACTTGTGTAGAGAGTGTTCTGTATACATTACGTACTTCATATTAACTTCCAATCCTTCGGATAATTGATTGGTTTTCCCTTGTCTGGTCTTTGGAAACGTGAGACTCTGATTGCACTAGAATAGCTGGAATAGAAACACAAAAACATGGCAGAAATAAAACATTTTCATAATCATAAAAACATTTAGAATCAAATTAAATGACTTACCAAGCTGACACGAAAGTCTGTACACATTTTAATTTAGAATACAGTGCATCTTCCATCTGAGAAGCCATCGCCATGAGATATCAGATATACAGTTTAAGGAGACTTTTTGAATCGTTCTTGTTTTATGGCTTAATCTGAAATTTGAGCATCACCAAATACCACATCATAGCCTAACAAAGTAATCTTTCATGTTAAAGTTAGTTCTGGAGGTTTATATCAGTAGTGACTCGGGTTAGGAGAATCTCTAGATAAATTAATCTGAAATCTGTAAATATTATAGTGAATACGATTTTCCTAAAGCGCAATGCATACAGGTCTAAAGTGCAAAACAGCGCAATGAGTCCTCATTAGTCGTCTTTCCAACACATAAAGCTCATTCAGATAAGTATTTTAGGAAAAACAAATAATAATAATTTACCAATACTGTAAACCACCGCATACAGAAGGTTGGAGAGTAAAGAGCGACTCTCCTCTATCAAACACTCCAGTAAAAACAGTCAAAACATGTTTTACATCCAGCACTGAGGCATACAAGCCCGAAGCACATAATAACACTGATGACCAATCAGCATAGTGTAACAAACCTGCACTCTCGCTCTGTGAGAATACACAGACGAACACAACAAATCACCAAACGTCTCCACGCGCTGTTTCACAGTTGCAAAAAAACAGGCTAAAATTCATTAAACCCTATGTAATGTACAGCATCAGTACAGTATTTGGCAAATAAAAGATTGGAGTGCACACGTGCATGGCATTTGCAAGTATACATTCATTAAAGATACAAGCTAGCTTGATACAAACGCCCAAATGATTGCTCTGGGACTTTTCTCAGACTCACAGTAAGTTTTTTTTTTCTTTTCCCACTGAGTCAGAAGGTATCGTGTACAGTACAGTAGTTTAATAGCCTTTGGCATAAACTGGGAAAGGAAGCTAGCTGCCAAGTGCTCACCTACGAACCAACCCCAGTTTCTGTCGCTAACGCCAAGAGAAGAAACCTTGCGACCATTCCAGGCACGGCGCTTGTAATGTATTGTAATATTTTTTTAGTTTTAGAAACTTTCCTGCAACATTCAGAGACACGAAGATGATACAAAAAGGAATAAATAAAGAACTGAATTGCTTAAATATTCTCCCTTTGACCTTGTGGAAGAACTGGCGTCTGCAGTGCATTCTGGGTACCGCAGAGAGTATGTACGTGAGGCTTTGTGACTGAGAACTGTATTGCATGTATGAGGAAGAACTGGAGGCATTTATGAGGGTTATTATGTGCTTTGTAGCATTATAGAGTCTGTTTTTGCGAGGGCCGCGTTAGTACTCGGTGTCGGAGACGTCTGCCGGGTCGGTGTTGCGTGACAGCATGTAGTTGTCCATGTCTATGGAGGGGCAGTTGTGAATGGAATAGCGTAGGCGCTCGGCTAGTATGGCCTGGCTCATGTAGGGAGGAAGACGCAGCTGGAAGAAGCACGTCTGGGCCGTAGGAAGTCCGTTCACAGGCTGTTGAGAGAATAAAGTGAGACTAAAGACCCGGGCCTGATCCCAGTTCACATATTGCCGTTAGGCATGGAAAGTACATATACATAATTAACTAGGCTGATTGATCGGACGATATTTGCCAATACTGGCCGATAACTGTGACCATTTCTGTAACTTTTTAACAACAATTGACAAAATAACTGACAACAATTTAAAAGTTTCCATTTTGGGGTGAATTTTAGTAAAATAATTGTTTACTAAATTATCATTTTATATTCAAAAGTTAATTCCATAAAGTATTTTTTTCTGTGTCCCTTTTCAGTTTTGAAATCTGACAACCATTTCATATAAATAAACATTAATAATCATACAAATAAAAATACATCTTTACAATTTTCCATTTTTGGGTGAATTTCAGTAAAATAACTACAAATTCTATATTTAAAAGGTCATTTCTTTAAACAATTTTTCCTGTCTCTATCAGTTATTAAATCTACTGACAACCTTTTTATATAAATAAACATTAATAATACAACATTTTAAAATTTCCATTTTTGGGTGAATTTTAGTCAAATAATTTTCAATATTACTTCAAATATAAATTTTCATTTAGAAAATCAAATTTAGTCTACATCTAATTCATGGTCATTAAATTCTGTTAAATTAAAACAATTTTGTAATTAACTAAATTATATATTAAATTATGCAGCTTTATTTAATTAAATTCATTCAATGTAACAATTAATTTTTTTTATTTTTTAATCTATTTTTAATTAGTCATTTGTAAAGACAATATTCCAGAGCAATTTTTCTACACTCATTTGTGTCAGTAATTATTATATATTAAATTAAATTATATATAGTTTTTTTTTTTAAATCTATTTTAATTTGTAGTAAGAATCCGAGGATATTCTATACCTGACAGTAACCTTACCCGATCAACTTTGACGATCTGAAATTTTTGTGTGATGTCCGCCGGATTGGACGGCAGTCTGGAACGTCCGGACACGAAGCGCAGGAACAGGACTCTCTCCTCATTGGTGAATTCCTCGAGGCTCTGCCACAGCCAGCCAATAAGCTGATGGCTGTCAGTAATGTCACGGTATCGTACCACCTTCTTCAACATTTCCACAGAGACCTCGGGCAAGCCACACACCAGCTGTTCCAGCTGTCGAGCCGTGAGCAGGGAAAGCAACGGGACTGGGATGATTGAGGACATGCCCTCCCTCACTGCTGCCACCTACATACACACAAAAACTGCGTTACCATTAAGTACTGTCAGCATGCAAGATCAGTCTATATGAACTATTCCTTTAAGTGAGATGCATAGCCAAGATCATTTTAATTCTAAAGTGTCTGGAGGTGAGGCAGATACCTGTCTGTCCATCTCCTGAAGTCTGTAGTGCAAGGCTCTCTCCACATAATCGTTCCTGTTGGAGAATGTCAGAGGGACGTTATGCCCACCAGGAATCACCGGAACCAATGTGCCATCAGCACTGTGAGCCACAAACGAGTCCAGAGGGATCATCTACAAATCCAGAATAAAAGACAGTGAGAAAGTCATGTCTGAATGGATGATCTCTGCTGGTCTCGGGTCTGTGTGCCTCACCACTGTGAAGTTCTCTTCATTGATCACGCTGTTGTCCAGGTGTAAGATGCCCTGAAGTGAGCGGTGTGTGAGCAGGTCCACTTCCTCCAGGTCGGCGGCTCCCAGAGGAATACAGCACATTTGTTTCCACACCCACGGCGCCAGGTGCAGATCCAAGGGCTTTTTGGTTCGAATGGCCACCGCCATTAGGATCCCCAAGAAGCGAAACTGCACCATGTGATCATCCGAGACTGCTGCTGGGTTCAGCAAGAACCTGTCCAGACAATGGAGGTTAGTAGTAAACAGTCTTTCTATTTAGAGCAAATAGAGTGCTGCAGGGATGACGTATTTTTGTAGACCAAAACCAGGAACTACTGGGTTTTTGTTGAGGAAACCAGGGTGAAGCTACCTTCTGGTTTAGCCTACAAAAATACATAATCGCTATACATTCTGCTTATGCATTTCATCATCTACAACGTACCTGTCCGTGTTGCTACCAACATCTGCAGAGCTGTTAGGAGTGTGAATGAGAAGCTCGACCACACCTGACTGCAACTCCTGGGAAAAGAGAATTCGGTTTTGGATGCCTGAACATGAAAGCAACCCTCCCTTTTAAGAAAATGGACTTACCTGGCACATTTCGGTAATGGTGTCGTCAAAAACGCCACCAGCATCATCCGCCCCTTCTCCAACCAGCTTCACCTTCCATGCTCTGGAGGGCAGACGCAGCTCAGTAGGGTTCAGGTTCACCACTTGTTTGGCGATCTGCACAAAAATGGGCTTGCTAGAGCGCCCCCTGTGGATTGGAGGACAAGGTTAGGTACTTGATCAAGTAAAAAGTTTAAATCTTGGCAAAAAAAAAATTATTATTAGTAATAATAAAAATAATAATATTTTAATTTTTATATATATATATATACTATATATATATCTCAAACGGCATTTACCCAACACTGTCTATCAACTATCCATCTATACATTTCCTACACTTCCTGTAATACATTTTTTGACTTCAAGGCCTAATAGTACATAGCAATATTCAAATGCCCTATGAATTTAAGTTTTTCATGATTAACTGGATAAGAATTTTTTACTCAATTTATACACAATAATTAGAAAATAACTAGAAAAATAAATATTCACAAAAATAATCATGGAGTTATACTTTTTTTTAAATTTACACAGCAAATCACACTTAAAAAACAGTTACTGTGAATTAGACTTATCAAGAAATATCTTGATGTTTTTGCTGTATTTTGGCTTATTTAATGCTTAATTTGTCTTATTTTAAAACATTATTAAATGATACATATATTTTTTCTTTCACAAGTACATTACATGGAGCTCAGGTTCAGAAAATAATATTAATAATAATAAATATTGTTCATTATTACTATTGTAATACTCCACTGTAAAGTAATAATTACAAAAATAAAAAAGAAACACTCTGAAACACTGGAAACACCAGCTCATGAGCTGCCCGCATGTAAAAGAACACAGTGCTGCGTTTCGCTCTGAATCACGCAGCACATTTATTTATTTAAATAAATCACAGCCTTTTGACAGTACCGCTAATCCATTTTGTGATTTCGGTGAATTCATGAATTTGATTAATTGTGCAGCCCTGGTTAAAAGCTCATACCTGGTGGAGATCCGTTTGACTGTAATCTGGGGACCGTAGGTCTTTCCCTGGGTCATGGTTCTGCCGATAGTGCGAACGAGAGGAAGTGTGTTGACTTTCGGGGACAGGAGGCCTCTGAGTTGGCCCTGTACGATGGCGGCGGTACCTGAGCTGTAGCGGGAAGCATTTACCTGGAAACCAGCCAGACAGTGACACTGTCAGACAAAACTTCTGCTCAGATATCGACCGACACAGACCTATTAGTCTGGAGGTAAAAAACAGGAACCGAAACAAGGAACACTTTCACACTGGACACAAAATCAGCTGAGCTTAGAAAATGACGAAAGGTTCTTGGCAGGGAGTCAGAGTACAGTTTTTTCCCAGAGAAACATCAGTAGCGAATGCTGTGATTCACGTGAATGTGTGTGTTTGTTTTATTATTGATTGGCGTACCTGACTGCGGGGGTCGAGGTTCAGAAGCCTCCAGGACTTGTACATTAGATCAGAGAAGTGGTACAGCACTCTGAGACGGGTGTTTAGCACTTCAGGGCTGCAGTCTTTGAGGGCGTTATACTGCGGAGGCACGGACTGAGGCAGACCCAGCTGTATCCCTGAACAACCTGCAAAATACACAGTCAGAGTTGTTGACATGAAATGCAAAAACAAATCTCACATCCAACCGCTGAGGAACTGATCCTAGAACAGATGTTCATTGATGAGGTCAGAGTGTGTGGAGATGTGAAGGTTTTTTTTATATGCTAGGATTCAGCAGAAACATTTTGCATATCTGAATTACTGGGTTTATAGCTTTTGACCCATACATTTTCAGGATTTTCTATGAGTCTGCCTGTTGTTTGTTGCTTCTGGATAAATCATATTTGTAGAGACTGTACTAAAAAGCAACTAGTCGATTAAATATTTTCGAGACGAGAATAACTAGAAAATATACAATATAATTCAAAAGTCTGGGTCGGTAGTATTTTTAAATATTTTTGACAGAAGGCAAAGGCTTAATTTATTTGATCAAATATAAATAAATAAATAAAATAAAATAGTAATACTGTCAAATATTATTTAAAACAAATTTTTTTTCAAAGAGTGGTTTTCTTTTTAAATAAATTTTAAAATGTAATTTATTCCTGTGATGCAAAGCTGAATTTTCAGCATCATTACTCCAATCTTCAGTGTCACATGATTTTTTTAATATGCTGATTTGCTGCTCAAGAAACAATTTCTTATTTTTATTAATGTTGAAATCAGCTGTGCTGCTTATGTTGTGGAAACCTTGTTGCAGGACTTTTAGGATAGAAAGTTCAAAATAACAGCTTTATTTGAAATAGAAACCTTTTGTAACATTATAAGTTTTTACTGTCACTATTTTGGTCAATTTAATGCATTCTTACTGAATAAAAGCATTAATTTCTTTAAAAAAAATAATAAAGCTTTTGGCCTGCTGGATGTGTGCACTTTAATTGTAATCTTTAAAAAAATAAAATAAATACTATACAAATTCATTGGCATTTTTAGGATTTTGTTGATTTTTTTTCATTTTAACTTTAATTTTTGCAATTTTGTTTCATAGTACCAATAAGAACGAACTTACTATTGAACAGTGCTAGTTGTATGGTGCATATAAGTAAACATTATTAGCTGTTACCCATGTAGATGATTTCAAACAGTTTACTTATGAAGTTCCAGTGCAGCTCACTGGGATTTGTTTGTACCTGAAGCTCTGGTTGACAGAGCCGGCGTGGTCCAGGCCGAGGTATGACAGCGTCCAGCTGAGATCTGCCTGATCTTCTTGTCCTGCAGAGCAGTAACCAGAGTGGGCTCTTTGACAGGATTGGAATGGCCCAGACCCAGCTGCAACACACACAAAGAGGACATAAGCTCCACTAAATATTCTCAGATTCTTAAAAATCCACAGAAAACATCATTGCTGACAGTACCTGGGCCTCACAGTTGCAGCCCCATGCATACACGTCTCCAGTGTTGGATAAAGCAAGGATGTGTTCACAGCCCACAGCAATGTCCTCAATGAAGACGCCCTCCATAGCGGGAATGATCTGCGGCCGGTTGTGATTCTTCAGCATGGAGTCCGGCAGACCTATCAGACGCTCTGTGAAAACATACATGCATATAAGGGCTTTCTCAACATCACAAAGGTCATTTGAAAAACACAGTCAGCTTTACGATCAAAATATTCTTTTGAGAGAAAAATTGGTTCAGACTAGAATCAAAATAGAGTAAATGTAACTGATGCCACATTTACACAAACACATTTGGATGATGATGATTTCTGGAGGGTCTACCTTGGCCGAATGTGTAGACGTGTCCATCTTTGGCCAGAACCACTGAGAAATGTGTTCCACATCCAACCTTTTTAATGCCTTTATTGCAAAGAGCCTCCACTTTCTAACAACGAATAGAAACCCAGGACAATCAGCCAATGAAAAAAAAAACACACACTGATTTTCAGAAGTTTGGGGTCAGTAAGACTTAGATTTTTTTGTGAAAAAATGATTACTTTTATTTAGCAAGGATGCATCAAACTAATCAAAAGTGACAGTAAAGACATTTATAATGTTACAAAGCATTCAAATAATTGTTGTTCTTTTGAACTTTTAATTCATCAAAGAAAGTTTTGTCAATAATAAGAACGTTTCTTGTGCACCAAATCAGCATTTGAAGACTGGAGTAATGATGCTGAAAATTCAGCTTTGCATCACAAAAATTAATTCTATTTTAAAAGATCTTAAAAAGAAAACTGTTATTTTGAATTGTATTAATATTTCACATAATTACTGTTTTTACTGTATTTTTGGTGAAATAATTGCAGCCTTGGTGACCACAATATTCATCTTTCAAAAATATGAACAAATCTTACCAAATTCAAACTTTTTGAATGAAAATGTACCTGATCAATCAGTAAGACTGTACCTGTGGGTAGCATTTCACTGTACATGGTCCAATACCCAGTTTACCATAATCACCGTCTCCGAAAGCCCACACGCTCAGGCCGTCTGATGACAGGACCAAAGTATGATTGATACCACATGACACCTAAACACGAAAAGGTCATCTTCACTCATCACGCGCTGGTCAAAGGTCATATACGCACATTAGAATGAAAGTCCAAATAATGAAGAAGCACCTGTCCTATGTGGTACTCATCCAGTGCTGTCACTCTCTCCGGGACCATCTTGTTTGAAGTTGACCTTTGACCCAAGCGTCCAGAATCTCCACTGCCAAAGGTATAGAGTTTTCCGTCCGCTGTGATGACGGCTGAGTGTTTGAACCCACACGCCAGCTGAAAGAGGGAAATGATGTTCAAGCGAAATCTGATCATGTCAGAATCAGAAATCTTCTGAAATCTGATCATGTGATGGTTTTGGTGATTATCTTGGAGAGTCGTTTTCTTTACCTGCACCACTTCCTCTCCCTGCAGAGCCTCAATCTGTTTGGGTCGCCTTTGCCTTTCACTGTTCCCGTGGCCGAGTTTCCCATAATCCCCATCACCCCAGCTGAACACCTCTCCGGTCTCAGTGAGAGCCAATGAGTGGCCATCAGACCCGTATGATGTCACCAGCTGAGTCACTACATAACCTATTAGGGAAAAAAATGACATGTAATAGATGCAATATATATTTCATGCATTTTTATATATCCATGAGTTCAAGTTTAGATAATAATAATATTTTATAGGTCATATTATTAATTATTAGTATATATTTTACAATAAGTATTAGAACGAAATATATAGAGGTCATATATTATTATTAAGTTATTATCATTATATTATTATTATTCTAGGGCATAAACTATATTAATTATAGTAAGATGGGTATCCATTATACGTTGGTTATTAGCAAAAGATATAGAGTTGAGAGGATATTCAATGAAGGTAAAAGTACTAAGAATAACAATAATAATAATCATCCTCTTAATCTTATTTCCCAAATATACAAATAATAATATAATCTATTCCCAGCACCATTAATACATTGTGTTAAATTCAGATAATAATAAAATATAATAATATTTTATAGGTCTTATTTATTATTATAATATTATATAGTACATAAGTTTTAGCAAAATAGATAAGAGGGTCTGTCTTATTATTATCAGCATCAATTATTTATAATTAATTAACCAAACTATTATTAAATTATATAATTATAATAGTTTCCAATATAATTTAGAACAATTCGATACAGATGTTATTAAATTAATTAAAAAAAAATCCATTTTTTTATAATAAAATAATACTAATATCATAATCCATCTCATCATCATCATCTTAATCTTATTTCCCAATATATAACAATAATAATAACTTCAGTAACGAAGCAGTTTAATACAATGTTTTAAAGTCAGATAATAATAATAATACTTTTTTATAGTGGTCATTATTATTATTTATAATTACTATATAGTTTTACAATGTCATTAAAAATAGATATAATTAATATATACATACTTTATTATTATTATTATATTGTTATTATTATTATTATTATTAACATTGTTATTGTTGAATCATGTTATTGTATCATCACGGTGTGGTTTATTTATGTTGGTTTTTGTATGTTATTATAATTTGTATATTAATAAATAAAATATTTTTATTTAATTGACAGTCACAGTTATATGCGTCACTTTAAAAAGCTTTAAAAATGAGATGAAACTTTCATGTATTCA
Organism: Sinocyclocheilus anophthalmus; assembly: GCA_018155175.1. Classification (NCBI taxonomy): domain Eukaryota; kingdom Metazoa; phylum Chordata; class Actinopteri; order Cypriniformes; family Cyprinidae; genus Sinocyclocheilus; species Sinocyclocheilus anophthalmus. The sequence continues at coordinate 77,384 of JADLZN010012097.1, read as the reverse complement.
TTAAATAAAACTTATATAAGACTCAGTAAGAGTTAATTCACTTTTTTTTTTTTTATCTGCATCTATTTTCAACATTTTCCCCCTTTAATCAATGTGTTAATTACATCTGGACAACACATATTACTGGCACTGGCCTGAAAACAAGTTTGCTGTGGTTTGCATTACCTTGTAAAGCTGAGATGATAGTTGGGGTGTAGAGGTCGTCTGAGTTACCCTGTCCGAGTCGCCCGTAACTGCCCTCCCCTACAGCCAGAACCGTACCGTTAGCCTGAACCAGGAACGTGCAGTTCTGACCGCACACAACCTAACAGAGATAAATGGAGAGAACATCTCTTTTTAAATGAACATGCCAACTTTTTGTGGTAGCTTTGCATGTGTTTTGTGTTGATAATCTACCTGTTGAGTCTGCGAGAGAGAGGGAGCGAGTGTGGGCACAGACGCGCTGGTTCCAGCATCCGCCAGCTGCCCGTGACGTCCGTTACCCCACAAATACACCTCACTTTTACCACCCTGCTGCCAGTCCTGTCAAAAACACAAACATGACTTTATTAGATAAAAAAAAAAAAAAGATGTTTAAAGCACTGTTAAATACAATAATATTTCCTTTATACACATTACAAAAACATTATTCCTTTAATGCAATCTCAAGCCAATTTAGCAAGCTGTGAAAGTAAAATAGGCATAGAGATATGCTTTAAATAATGAGGAAAGGAGTTTTATGTAAAGTAGAGACAGGTTTTGTGTGGCGCTGGCTGCTAGGGTTTGTGAGGGGTAATTTATAAAAGCTGAATGAATAAAAACACGTGAAGAGTGATAAAAATCTGCCTGAAAGAACAATGCTGAACACAGGGGCTATACTGACAGAGACAAATGAGGGAGATGAAGGAAGATCCGGATGTCTTAACACACACTTCCACATATCTGCTAAACCTCACACACGTTCAGGAACACAGACTTACTTCAGGTCTGCTGGTCGCCCAGGACATGAGCTGTTCATCCATCATGAAGGTCCATTTACTGTTGTCCTGGAAGGAGAACAAAAGACCCTTTGCATAAATCAAAATAACCTTAAAGGGGCATATGGTGGAAAACAAGATTTTCTGAGCTCAGCTAAGGAATTCTGGTGTCCTTGAGATACTATTATAGATTTTATTAATATTTTGAACCAGTTTTTATTTTTCGGTTTTCGTTTTAATTTTAGTTAAAGTTTTTGTAATTTTGTTGTATGTTTTGTACATTACACATTAGTCATGTACATGTTTTATTCATTTTTAGTTTTAGTTATTTTAGTACATCAACTTAAACTAAAAATTTAGGAATGTTGCCTTTGCAACTAGCTGAAACATATATTTTTAAATATATTTATTTTATTTCAGTTGACATTTTAAATAATAAAAATGTTTATTGTTTTCATTTTAGTTTCAGTTTTACCTTACTATAATACACTGTAACGAATCATAATACAACATTTAATTCCAAAAATTACATGAAAATCTGAATAAAATATAAAAAGGTTAAAGGAAAAACTATAAAATAAAAATTTATTTTATACTTTACTGCATTTTTTCCCCAATACTGATTGCACTAGTATTGCCATTATTTCATTGTTTACATCCTTTTATGCTTACTTAGTCTGTCATTTTTTATTATTTGACTTTTTATTCATTTCTTTTTTTCATTTTAATCCTTGTTATGTATAAGTAAAGCAGCAAAAACAGCTCATTTAATATTCCAAGTGTCAAAACGAGTCAAAAAAGGTCTTGAATAAATTGTTGTTTTTTTGTGCAAAGAAACCTTACTAACATTATAAGCAGATATACAAATATCCTTCAAGTATTTCACAAGGATTAATTCCTTTGCATCTTACCAATGGTTTGGTCAACTCCGTGGATCCAGAATGATGGAATTCAGGTGCAATGAAGGATTCTGGGAAGGTGGTGCCACGAGCAAACGCCTCTGCGCTCTTCACTGTGGTTGAATAGATGGAAAGCCAGTTCCACTCTGAGGGGCAGAAGGATCCAGGGGGCCCGTCCTGATCCGGCCCCGGCCCCGTCCCGCTGTGATGAGGCGGTCTGGACTGACAGCACAGTAACTGATCCAAGAAGAGACCCATGGCCAGAGTGGCCAGACTCTGAAGAAAGGCACTGTGGGTCAACTGATCGCCCGCCATCACATGACTCTGAGGAACAACACACACATGAAAGGATATGATGTTATATAATATCTATAATGCACTGAGAATACCATTTTCATTAAATAATTTTGGAATAATTAAGGTTTGTGGTTTAAAGCAGCTCACCAAAAATACTGTGAACTAGTATGAATACTGTGAACTATTACGTCTATTTTAATACATTTTAAAATATAAATTGATGAAGTAGGAAGTAAAACTAGGTGGCGCTGAGGTGATGTTGACCCAGAGAGCTGCAGTGAACTGACTGACTCTGGTCTCTCCTCAGCAGACTGCAGGAGATCTCTGCTGTTTAACCGTGGACAATAATGAGCTGTTAATAGAGACTGTTAAGTGAAACTCTGCAGCAAAACGGGGCAAAGAGTCAATATGCCAGCAGAACAAACTGAGCCTCAGCAGAAACTCAGACTGGATCAGAACTGAGGCAAATATGTACAGTATGTGTCAGTTATCCTAATGTAATGAATACAGTTATTTCATTTCTACAGCATTCTAGAAGACTTCAAGAACTCATTTCAAAACAAAGCGCACTTCTACAGATTTTCCTGTTTTATAAGCACATTTTATGATCAAAATCTACCCATAAAGTTACTCCAAAATTAATTGTAATTGTATTTCAATTAACATCTTTTCAGCATCAAATGTTATATTCATGGCAAGTTCAAAAATAATTATCCCTTATCCTGAATTGATACGATAATTTAACATTATATTTACAAACAAACAAAAACAAATAAAAAAATAACAATAACATTTACATATAATCTTTCAATTTGATATCTGATAAAAAAAATAGAATATCTCCTGAATATTAAAAATTTTGTATGTGACTATATTTTGTAAATATTAGCAATTTTCATTTAATTTGAATTATATTTTATTGGCCGATATCAATTTGAAAAATAATAAATAGAATATAAAATAGTCGCGTGTGGATAAGTATTTTTGCCGATTTTGTTATTTAGATTACTATCTAGCACTAACTTAAAGGGATAGTAAAAGATTATAGCAACATTTCCCCCTTTAAGGCCATTATTTTTTTAAATATAGTTTTCCCTTGTCTTTAGTGTGTTTATTTATTCTTTGTCTTTTAAAAAATAGCATAGATTTATACGTAATATTTTTCAGTTATCGTCCGCAACACAAAGACAACACAAAATATATCTCATTACATGAACAATAAATGTAGTGAATGTTGAGTTTTCAGTTTTGATGAGAAACTGCACGTACTTTCTCATAGTTGTACTGCTCCTGAAGCAATGTGGGAAGGCGCTCAAGAAAGACGGCCATGCAGGGGGCACGATTCAATCCCAGAATGCCCTGACTGCGTAGAGCGGAACGGCAGGAGGCCAGAACGTGATTCTGAGAGATCCAGTCTGGGGTACAGCGAATTAGCAAAACATCCTGAGATAGGAGAAACAGAATTAAACATTACTTACACATTTTTAGATTAAACATTAATTGAATGAAACACTTTTTCAGAAAGTGTTTGGTACCTTAGATCTTCCAGAACAAGCGGTCACCCCTATGTGTGGGATCCAGGTGGCACAAACCACAGAGCCCATTCCTGTAACCACAGTCTGCAGGACCGAACCATCCTAGAACACAGGGGAGTTACAAACAAAAACAGGAGCTTTGTAAAGCTAATAAAAGAAATACCTATAAGAAGCGTTTGACTTACCCTGAGAGACCAGATGTTGAGCACCCCTCCGATTCCTCCAGACACGAGCGCTTCGAAAGAAGTCGGTCACTGGTGGGGAGGCGCAATGACAGGGTCGTTTAACCCAGCGTTAGGGAATGTGTCCACAGAGCAGAGGCGGACACACATTTAGCATTACACCGCTAAAACACAAAAAAACACACACACACACAGCTTCCTTAAACTGTCCTAACACACTCCAAAAAATAAATTTAGTGACAAATAATCTAACAGTAAGAAAGTTAATTAAAAGGTGAGCTTAAACAGGCAATAAATAAGAAGGCTAAATTATCTCCCCAAAAAACAAAACAAAAATAAATCATTCTGACCTTGCTGGCACTGCTCTTGTCTTGGCTGGTAGGCGGGGTGAGGAAATTGGGCACCGAGACATTAGCACCCCCTTGAGGAAGATTCCACACATACAGGAGGCCATTTTGACATCCACTGAGGAAATAAAGGAAAATCTTAACATTTAGATGATGGATTAGACACCTGTGCATCCTTGAGTACCAATATAACCGATAAACCTCTACATATCCTAAAAATACTTCATGAAGTACACATTTAAAGCTCTCCTCTGAGATATATTGTACCCAATCTTCACGTTAATGGTGTGAAAAATAATAATAGTGCCATTTTATACACTTTTGTAACATTTTAAGACCACTCGATTTGATTCTTACTTATAATGTTAATGTTTTTCCCACCAAAGTCACCATTTCATTTTACACTTTTTTGTCGATTTTCCACCCTTGCTCTGACCTTTAGGTTTTTACTTCTGTTCTAAAAGTTCTTTTACTATCTATTATCTAAATGAATGTCGCAGCTCTTATTATGAACAATTTACCTGTGTATTTGTCAATTTTAAATTGTATTGTTGAAATAAAATGTCACGCTATGTTTTTTTCTTTTTGATAATTTGTTACACTCTGATTTGTCATAATATCGAAGAAAAATCTGTTGCTACCTGGGTTATTATAGCTGACAAAAAAAATAAAAATGTTACTTTAATGAAATATAATATAAAAAAAACTTCCATTGATGAAATATAATATAAAAAAACTTCCATTGCAACATTTCTCGTTTAGTTTAACTTGATGTCCTAAAATAAATGAAACTAAAACTGAAATAAACATTCATAAAAACTATACAGACATATTTAAAAACAACAAAATAACAAACTTTAACTAAAATTAATATGAAAGTAGAAAATATTTTTTTTAATTCCAAAATATTAACAAAAACTGTAATAGCATCTCAATTATACTATAAAATAACACTGGTTTCTATTTCCATTGCATTGCCATTTTAAGAATTCTACATGTAAATGGATTTTTTGGGAGTGAAATGAGTAGTTAACACCCCCAACAATTTGCTAAATAGTAAAGTAGGTGGGGGCATCTGGTTCTGAAAATCGCTGTGATGATTATTAAGCATATGGCACACTTACACTGCCATCATAAGACGAGGCTCCGGTCCTCTCCCGGGCAGAGGACACCACTCACCACTCGGAGAATCCGTGTGAACATGCCCGTGTGGAACAAGAGAAAAAGATGGGAGTGTATACCACGTCACCGCTGGCACGACCCCAGATCTTCACCCCCTCAGAGCGGCCCACAGACAGCAGCAGATGACCGGTAGGGTCCCCACCGATCGCGATCACACTCTGCCGTTTGGCACATAAACCATCAAAACATAGTGTTATAAAAAATTGTGTCACAAAAGTCGGTGTCAGTTTCAATCTGTCTGAAATGTGTGAAGAAACCCAATTCATTTCAATGTCATCAGTCAAATTCATTTGGTTTGTGGTGGTTTCTTACTCAATGTTCAAAAGTTTTCCCGACTGAAGTCCCATGTTGCTGTTTCCGAATGAAAACATGTATTGGTGTGCTGCATAAAGTGCACTCACAGTTGTGAAAGTTTATGGTTGGCCCAGATTTTTTTATTTTTTGAAGAATTCTCTGATTCCCAGCAAGACGAAAATTACAGTAGACACGTAATATTGGAAAATACTACTGCGATTTAAAATAACTTGTTTTCTATTTGAATATATTTTAAAAAATTTGATTTATTTCTGTGATGCAAAGCTGATTTTCACGCACATGACTCCAGTTCCCATGATTCCTCAGAAATCATCTAATATGCTGACTGGAGCTAAAGAACATATTTCTTAATGATTCTTATTTATTATTATTACACACGTTTGAAAAGGCTAGCTTGCTTATTTTTTGCAAATATATTTGTGTAACATACATTTTGTGAAACGCAAAATCTTTTGTACATAGAAATGTCTTTACTCACTTTTTTATCAATTGATACACCTTTGCTGATAGGTGCTTAATTTTGTTAAAAATATAATACAAAAGAATATACATATATCACGGCCAAAAAGACGAAAAAGGTTTGAACGACAAAACACTACTGCTTTAAATTGTTGTTGTTTTTCCAAAAAAAAAAAAAATGTAATTCATGTAATTGTATTTTTGTTTTTCTGAGCAAAAAATAAATATCATAACTTTTCCCCTGATTTACAGAAGAGAGCCACTAAACTGTCATTCAGTGTAACAATCTTGTCATGCATATTTACAACAAAAATCAATTTATTACATATTAAAAGACTAATTACTTTCATCCCAAATACTAATTAGTTCTTATTTAATTTTTTTTAAATTTGCCACTATCCTAGAGGTTTTGCCCATTTGTCAGTAAGAAATTTTTACTCATTTAAAACACAATAAAAATGTAATATGCTCCCTTACTCATTTATATATTATAATATGTACAAGTCAGAATAAGCATGCTGTTTGAATTATTACAAAACTGTAAGCGTTACACTGAATGACAATGGAACATTATTTCAATTTTGACATTTTATTCTTCAAAAACCTATTTGAATCCTTAAATGTAGACACTTGCATTTAATGTGCTTTCTATGGACATAACATCACTTTTGTACATTTCTTTGGGGATGCGGACACCCTTAAGCGTTCGTTTTGACCCCTACCCGATTTTAAATTTTTTAAATATTACTGTTTATCGCGCCAATCACTGATTAATTAATTAATTTACTTTCGTTATTTGTTATGGCCATTTTTGTTACAAAAAACATTATTGAAAAAATATTTCTAAAACATAGCGTTGCTTGTCATATTCATCATCACTTCCAGTCCATTGGCTTACAAATGCTTACAAGCAAACAAGTTTCTTAGTCCAAACAAATGATTAGTCTCTAACCAGACAGCATTATTGACCAGACCATCATTATTTGGTGCTTAATGTTTGTCTTTTGTTTTGAGGACCTCCCTACCACTAACAAACTAAGAGAGGAATAAACCAGTCCCTGAATTAGTCAGAAGGAATGAGCATCACCCCTTCAGTTATGGGTCTGATTACCAATTTTGGCTCTTCTTTATCAATGACCTTGATCTCCACCTTTCGTACCCTTCCATCTTCACTTGGGAACATGCTAGTGATGCACTCCAGAGGCCACGGGTTACATTTGGACTGATGGTCTTTCATAAGAACTACACTGCCCTCTGTGATGTCTTGCCTTTTCAATTGGCACTTCTTCCTAGGTTGCAACGTGGAGAGATATTGTTTTCGCCACCTGTCCCAGAAGGTGGACACCAAATTTTTGACTTGTTTCCACTGCTTTCTGTAAAGGTCAGCATGATCAAACTCTCCCGGGGGACAAGGACAAGGACCATACTTATGAGTGAGTAACATTGAGGGGGTGAGTATGAGAGGATCCTCCGGCTCCATAGATACCGGTACCAGTGGTCTGGAATTTATTATTGCTGTCACCTCCGCCATGAATGTTGTGAGAACCTCCCGTGTGATTCTTGATGGTCCCAGCTGCAGTATCGAGTCCAAAATCTTCAGAGTTATGCCAATCATTCGCTCCCACACTGCACCCATGTGGGAAGCGTGGGGAGGTTTGAAGACCTATGAACATCCTTGTTCTGCAAGAAACCTGTTTCATCCAAGCTGGAAGGGATGTCCAGTTCTCTGCATACTCCTACTAAATGTGCCCCTCGATCGGAGCGTATCTGCTTAACTGGACCACGAATAACAATGAAGTGTCTCAGGGCATTTATGAAACAAGATGTGTCCATAGACTCCATTACCTCGATATGGAGAGCTCTGATAGTTAAACAGGTGAACAACACCGCCCATCTCTTGCTGTTCGCGAGTCCTCATCTAGTACGGCGGGCAGAAGTGGTCCAAGGACCAAATACATCAGTCTCTACACAAGTAAACAGGGGTTCGGTGTTGACTCTGTTCATTGGCAGATCGGCCATCTTCCGTCTTTCCCTTTGTCCACGCAATTTTCGACAAATCACACATTCAAAGATAAGGGAACATATGCATCTTTTGGCTCCCNTACATTTCTTTTGATGCGGACACCTTAACGTCTTTGACCCATACACGATTTAAATATTTTTAAATATTACTGTTCATCGCCATCACTGATTAAATTATATTAATTTACTTATTATATTTTATGCCATTTTTGTGAAAAAAAAAATTATTGAAGAAAATATTTTCTAAAACATAGCGTTGCTTATAATTCATATCACTTCCAGTCCATTGTCTTACAAATGCTTACAAGCAAACAATTTTAATTAGTCCAAACAAATGATTTATTCTCTAACCAGACATCATTATTGACCAGACCATCATTATTGGTGAATGAAGTGTTTGTCTTTGTTTTGAGGACTCCATACTCACAGGAAATGCTGTTAGCAGAATAGGCGGGTCGATTTCGTAGCTCTCTGCTGTTGCTAGTAGAATTTTGCCATCGGGATAGCCCACGGCAAAGGGTTTATCAACACTGTACCAGGCCAGACACTGAGGAGCTAAAAAACACAGTGATAGTCATTCACCACTGAATTAATGAACACACATTTAAACTGAGATCTTCAGCACATTTATGGACTAACCTTCTTTCCTGTAGCAGTGAGTGAGCTCTGTTCGCTCCACCCTCAAGTCGTCTGTGACCTCCAGCCAGCAGAGGGAGCCGTCCAGCCGGCCCACCAGCAGACTCTCAGGAGGGCTGACCTGACTGCAGGCTTCCTGACTGAGGAACGGAGTGGAGGTCTGAACCCACGAGAGTGCAGTGACCCAGGAGGACTGAGCCTCCATGTGTGCCTGAGCACCTACAGGAAAGAAAACAAACAAACGCTTTCAAAAGGTGCCTGTATAATACAACCACTTTGTCCAGGATATTTGAAGATGCACATGATATACTGCAGGTTTTATCCACCAAGACTTGCCTGGATTGTGAATGTTAGGCTATGAAATTATAAGTAAAGACAACAACCACTAATAAAGCTGATAAAATGGGTGAAAAACATCCCACAGAATACACTACCAAAGCATCTTACTGGTGACTTTTGCACAGACATGCATTACTCCCATTTTTGTAAAAAAAATAAAAATAAAAAATGCATTATTGTTATGATATGGGATTAAATATTTGTAAATATTTGCCCCAACCACACTAGATCCAATGTTGTTGAGGTACCTAAAACTAACGCTGCACTCGATTAAAAATTGTTTTTGGTAATTAAAATGAAGCTAAAATTTAATTAAAATTACATATTAGATGAAACATTTATTTAAAAAAAATCTAATTAAAAGTAATGTCTAAGTACTACAAAATAAAGTTTAAGTACTACAATTACTACAACTATGAGATAAATATAATTAAAGCAAAATAGAAATATTAGAAAACTAACAAAAATGACAAAAGCTCAGCAAAATTACTAAAACTTAAAATAAAAACTGAAAATATAAAAATAAAGGAGAACACTGTAATAAAGCCTTTATGTATTAATGCATTCAAAAAGGGGTATAAAGTAACACTCCACTATTTTTGAAAATAGGTCATTTTCAACTCGCCTAGAGTTAAACAGTTGAGTTTTACCGTTTTCGAATCCATTCAGCCGTTCTCCCGGTCTGGCGGTAGCCCTTTTAGCTTAGCTTAGCATAGATAATCGAATCTGATTAGACCATTAGCATCTCGCTCAAAAATGACCAAAGAGTTTCTATATTTTTCTTATTTAAAACTTGACTCTTCTGTAGTTACATCGTGTACTAAGATATTACGCAGCGGCGGAAAATAGGCTTATTGGAAGGACCTAGCTGGGTATTCAGATGACTCAGATTCAATGATCTATGCTAAGCTAAGCTAAAAGTGCTAACGCCAGACCCGAGAGCGGCCTGAATGGATTCGAAAACGGGTTTTTTTTTTTGTTGTATAAAATTCAACTGTTTAGCTCTAGGGGAGTTGGAAAATGAGCCCATTTTCAAAAATAGTGGAGGGTTCCTTTAAAGTATATAATGCATTATAATTATTCATAATGTGCGTCGTAATACATTATATCTTATCGTAAATAATTATAACCAAATTTAAATGCTATGTAACAATGAATTGATAAGAGTTATAATGTATTAACTGTGGTTACAATTATTCATGAGATTGTACAATGCATTATAAAGTGCATTACAAGGGATAATGAATGCATTAAATCTACTTTTATAATGCATTATACTTAAAGGATTTAAGTAAAGGGTTGCCTATAAAAGCTAATTCAAAATGTTAGTAAACACTATAATAGTATATAAATAAATGTATAAATCAATTGATAAATACTATTATAGTGTATACATAATACTAAATTATCACTGGTTACATCAGCATTGTTTCAGAAGCAAATAAAGTTATTTTGATGCAAGATTATGGTAACAAACTTTTTTCTTCAGAATAACATGCACTGATGTATTGTGCACAATAAGTCCAGAAACAATTAATAAGTAAATAGAGATAACATTGCATTCATATTGTCTTCAAGTTTACTTGCTCTTACAATCAGTTATAAATTACTGCATGCCCGTTCGATTACATATAAGATTTTACAGCAGTAGTGCTATGTGTGTGTGTAAATGTGACAGCAGGATGCTGGTCTGACCACTGATGGTCCAGATGTTGATGAGTTTGTTCTGGAAGGCGGCCAATAGAGTTCCCCCTGCGCTCCACGATACAGCGGACAGCAAATGCGATCCCATTGAACCATCTGAGCTCTGAGCATCCTCACTGCAGAGACCACACACAAACACATAACGGTCTCATTCAACAGAAACATTATTTCCCAACAGACCTAGGAAACATTTGGAATTTCTCCCTTTCCTAATCAAAGAGACAAAAAACAGGGAGTCTCACCTGACGCTGCAGGTGTGTGTGTGCTGCAGTTCTGCGGTGTTCGGCGTTACAGCCCACAGTCGAACAGTCCCGTCCTGTGAGCCGGTGGCCAACAGACCTTGTTCTGAACTCCAGCTGCAGCTGCTCACCTACAAACACAGCAGCCAATCAGGAACAAGCCACGACATAGAGAGAGAGACTTGCAAGACATCTAGCATGTTTCTTTAAGTGTTTCTACTGTATCTACATCTTCTTTACCCTGTTCTGATGTCCTTCCAGCTTCTTGATGGGACACTTGTGCAGATCTCCGGCCATGTCGCTGTATGTCTGGGGTCTGGCCGTGTTGTCTTTCTCAGAGACCGCCAAGGCCTGGACCAGCTGTTGTGCCGCCCACTGTCGGTGTCTGCTGGTCAGCCTGGCCGAGAGGGCACAGGCAGCGAGAGCATTAGCCAGCTCCAGCGGCCCGACCCGCACTCCAGCTTGAGAGAGAGGAGGACCTGAGGGTGGAGGGCTTCCACCTTCTGTCCAATCACATGCGGAGTTAATTAGGGTAAGTTAATTCCAAATCATTAACTGCCATTTCAAAATTATATATGGGTACCTAAGAGAGTCACTAGAATTAAAATCAGCAGGGTTCCCAAAACTTTTGACCACTGTCCATGACTTTTTCATACTGTAAGTTTTCCAGCCAATCAAGATTACTGGTTATTTATTTATTTATTTAGACATGCATTTCAGGAACAATCTACCAAGGAATATTTTAGAGACAAGCATAACTAGAAAAGATTTTTATTTATTATAGACATTTCCTTATTATGATTTCCAGACCTGGTAATCATAGTGTAAAATTATTTGAATCTTCAATAAACAGTTTAACCAAAAAATTTAAATTGCCTGATACTTTCGAGGATTTCCATGACAGTGAGATTTATAAAGGTAATAAACTAATAATGAATTAAAAAATAAAATCAAAGTCCTGATATACTTTACAGGTTTTCCATGACAGTGACAAAAGATCAATATTATTTTAATTATAGATTTTTACATAATATTGTCATGGACCAATCATCTGAACAAGAAACGACAAATTTTGCAAATGTGTTGTAAAAATGATTGATATACAAAAAATTTGAATAAAAAATTGTAAAAATTACCAATAAAACAAATAAAAACATATCCTGACACTTGCAGATTTCCATGACAGTGGATTGATAAAAAGTATAGTGAAAAGAAGTTTTAAACTAGAGTAAAATGTAATAATAAAATGTAAAACACTTAAATAATTGAAGAGCCATTAAATTATTGTAGTGAGAGAATATTTTTATGTACTATAAGATTCATTACTATTATATGTTAAATATTAATAAATAAGTATCTATTTATAATATAACCAATATTAACTTTTTATGTCACTATGTAAAAACAAAACAAAAAAACAAAAAAAAACAATTATGCCAAAACGTGTTGAAATTTCAGGAGGTACTTCACTTAAATATTTCAGGTCCAAGGTTTGGAAATCGCTGGTCTAAACTAAACTAAAACATTTATGAAACATTTAAAATATATGTACTGTTTTGAGAAATTCTTCACCCTTTGATTCAGTGGAATCACTTCTTTCCACATTATAATGGTATCGAACGCCTTTCTCCGTCAGGAGGGACACCAGACTCTGTGTGACCAGGAAGGTGGGAGGGGTCAGTTCTCTCGGCTCCTGTGGCGCCCCCTTGAGGGCAGAGCTTTGCCTCATCCTCTGCTGCGGACCGGTGATAGCGCTGATGTTCATCCCTGTAGCTGCTGCCATGAGATCCTGAGAGGAAGGACATGCAGGTGAGACAGCATGATTAGGCAGAAGGCAGGATGATTAAATGAGCTGAAAGCAGAGAATGATGAAGAGCATAGCAAGGATAATGAGGTGAGAAACATTAGCAGGGGGGGGGGGGAGACACGAAAGGATGGTTGGTAGGGAGGAGAGAGAGAGAGAGAGAGAGAGAGAGAGAGAGAGAGAGAGAGAGGAGGTACCTGAGTGCAGATGTCCACTAACTCTCTGTAGGCAGCAGGACTTTGGGACACTAAACTGCCGATAGCAGAGCTGAGGAAGGACAGGAAGGCGGAGCCTGTGCGATCGCTCATAGAGCCACGCCCCATTCCCTGCTGGTCCATGCCTGTGTGGACACGCCCCCCCGCTGCCAGACACATCAGCCGCACCAGGATACGGATGTCAGCCAGACCCAGAGCCTCCAGACCACTGGACTGATTACACACTGAACTACTGAAACATATGGTGACAGATACACAATGTGTATATTTATATTTGTACATTCGATATGGATTATCAAAAAAAAATGAAGGGCTTGCAGTCGATTGTAAAAAAAAGGGGCGGGGTTTAAACTGGCTAAATGACTGGAGAAGTGCACCACATACACCACAAGAAAGAAGTCTGTTGTTTCAATAGAAATTAATTTGATTATAGATTACGAGGACAAAAAAATTAAACGTATGCATAAATGAATCGTAAACAAAAAATTAATGAATCGTTAATTTCCATTTCATGTTGACTTGAACTCCTCATTAATACAGTATTCATTAAAATGATTTATAATTGACAAAAACACAAAACAGACTTTTTCCCACAAAATTATTTACATCAAGTTTGATAAATGTTTAATATTCTGCTTTTTTAAAGTTTCTGAAAAATACACAAAATCAGTCAGTAATACAGTAATACATTTTAGGGTTTCAAATACAAAATAACTGACTTTTTCCCAACAAAACGATTTGAATCAAATTTAAATATTCTATGTATTTTTTATTTTCTATTTCTTTTCTTTTTTTTTTTTGAAAATTAAAATAATCATAGTCAGGAATCAACAGAAATTTTGGATTTGTGTGAAAAAAAAGTATTTTGGGGTAAAATATGAAAAATTCTGTGGAATTCATTTAGATAAATTAACCATATACCATCTAGTAACCATGTTAATCTATGCTGAGAACTACACTTCTTATGGGAGCAGAAGAAATAATACAAAATAATAAAACTAATTGAAAAATTATTTTTTTGGTACTTTGTTTTTTGGGTTTTTTGAGGCAAAGTCTTAGTTGAAAAAAATATATATATCGCTTATATTACATGTATATATTTATTATATATCTGTAAGGATTTTGCAAAATGGATTTAAATAAAGTAAAAAGAATAAACAAATTAGTCAAATAAAATGAAATGGCCAAGGGAAGGGTAACACATTTGTGAGTAATGAGTGTGATGTTGATGGGTGAATAATGGAATTCTGCAAGGCTCAGATTCCGTGCAGGTCAGTCAGACATTGATGGATCCATCACAGTAGGACATGTCAGATTCGGTGAGAGGGAGTTCACCGAGCAGATGATATATTTACTGCTGAGGGAAGTCAGGTACGAGTGGTTGTTACCTGGTGGAGGTCTGTGAGAGAGCTCTCATCACCATACTGTAGGCCAGCAGGATCTGAGCGGTGGTGACGACTCTCCTCAGAGCCAACAGTCTCTCCTGGGGCTCCCGCAGGGATGCTGCCTGCTGGCCGAGACTCAGAGGAACCGAGGAGCTCTTCAGCTCGGTGCTGACAACACCTACACACAGAAACAAACAACAACCTGCTGCATTTCACTGAGATTTTGGAAGCTCTTGTAGGAAACATGAAACAAAATAAGAACATTACCTTTGTAAAGCAGGTTGTTGTCTCCGCTGACCGAGCCACTAACGAGGGCTCCGAGTGGGTCGTGTTCAGTGAAGGGGATTGGGTCGGGCACGGGCTTCTTCTCACTCAGACCCAAAGGCCTCAGAAGAATCCCAAAGTCCTCCAAACCCGTAAGCCTGTCTGAATCCGAGTCTTCCTGGTTACCTAGATCCCATTCATCTAATACAGAGACATTACATCATTACACATTCATTTATTAAACTGGATAGTGTTGGTTATTTAAAAGTTTGCACAAATACCTTCTGATGTACCATCTAATTGACCAATCAGATCAGACGCCAAGCCTCTTGCCCTGAAAGAACAACATCTGGGTTGTTATATAGCAAAAAGTCAATGGCTACAGCATGTTCATCGTTTTTTCATCTTCACCTGTCCTGTTTGGAGCTCATAACCCCCAGGTTGGAGGCTAGGTACTTTTCCCTGCATGCAGTGCACAGGAGGTAGTATGGGCTGCCTGATCCGCATTCGCCTCCGAACCAGCCGTCCACGTAGGCTCCATTGCTGCGGTAACCACGGCGACTGGCGCTCTGACCGCATCCCGGGTGATGGCGCTTCATGTGGTTGTTGAACTGCAGGGTGAGTGTGTTACACAGCTCACACTCCACCATCTCATGAGGCTCTGGGTGCTCTTCTCTTCCCTGAGACAAAAAGAGAGATAGAGTGAGAGAGCAATCAAAAATACATTCATAAATATACAAATAATATTAAAAGAAAAACAGCCAGAATGATGAAACAAACAACAGTATTCACAGAGAATGATTAAATAAATGATAATACATATAAATGATCATAATAAAGTAGAAATACAAATGAGGTATGATAGAAATACAAAACATTAAATGATAGAAATAATGACAAAATGATAGACAACAATAATATGATAGAACAATAGACAGAAAGAATGAATGACAGAATGATAGAGAAATAGAACGAATGAAAGAAAAATAGAACACATGAAAGAACGAGATAAAAACAGAAATGACAGAACGATAAAAAAAAAGTACAAATGAAAGAACAAAAGAAAAATAGAATGAATGACAGAATGATTGAAATATAGAATGAATGACAACAACAGAAAAATAGAATGAATGAAAGAGAGAAAAATAGAACGAATGACAGAATGCTAAAAAACATAATGAATGAAAGAACGAGAGCAAAACAGAACGAATGAAAGAACAAGAGAAAAATAGAACAAACGACAGAACGATGACAACAGAATGATAAATAGAGGGAATGACAGAATGATAGATACAACAACAGAACAAAAGGCAAATAGAACGACATGTAGACAGACAGAACAATAGATAGATACATAGAATGATAGAATGACAGCTAGAACGATAGACAGAACAATAGAAAGAATGATAGAACGGCAGACAGACAGATAGAACAAATGACAGAATTATAGGTAGAATGGTAGATAAAACGATAGATAGAAATCAACAGATAAAACAATAGACCGATAGCGTCTCCAGTACCTCTACCATCCACAGCGTGTCTCTCTCAGAGGTGATGAACTCTGGGGTGAGCAGCTCCTCATACGGTTCTTCCTGGTACGGATCATCCATGTAGCCCAGCTCTGAGTCGTCTTCAGCAGCAAACGGGTGCGTTTCGGCCCGCTCCGGCCACTCTGCCACTCCCACGTCCTGTCTGTACAGCGATGGGACAGGACTGGGCGACGGAGAGTCTGAAACAAACAAGTTAGGTGAGCAAACTCATCCTTGCTGAATTAAAAAGAAACTGTATTGTATGTGACTCTGACCTGCTCTCCTGAAGGACGTTCTCTGACTTACTCCGGACCGCTGCCTCCGTGCAGGTGGAGGTCTGTTCCTGGTGAGGTGAACATCCAAGAAGTTCTCTCTCTCCACCAAGTCCAAACCTGCCAACAGACTGGAAAACACATTGGGAGCACACACAATGAATAAATGGAAATGAGCCCATTCTGGGATACAATTTTCCTTGCAGTGTGCTCTGTTCTATATCATTTTTTATGAAATTTAGTAGGTCATTGTGACCTTGCAAACATGAAATTTGTATACCGTGCTACTACACATACTGTATACTAAAAACAGAAAGAGTAGTATGCTAGTATGATATTCCGAAAGCAGACACTGAAACCAAGTGGCCCTCAAGGTTGGTTAGGACTCAAAACATGCGAGAGATGTAATTTATCACTTATCAGTGGTTAGGACGTAGTGTATGCATGACTTCACCTCTCGTTGGGTTCTCTGCTCTCCTGTAGGGTGAGAGGAGCTGGAGACTCAGGGCACTGGACCGTCTCTGGCCCTTCAGAGGAGGGCGTATCAGTGGCGCCCCCTGCAGATGAGCCCTCTCCTGTGATGGGATGTTCCAGCATCCAGCTCGCCAGCACCTCAATGGTGCGTGAGTCCACCTCTCCAGTGACCCCTGAGAGAGGTCACAAAGAGGTCAGGGAGAACACTCAAAAAACGTTTAAACACACTTGACTGAATTCAAGTTTCTCGTGATCTTAAAAACTATTTGGTCTGAAGTGTATGATAAATGCTTGAAACTTATAAAGTGAATATGAATTACTTTTTTTCAACAAATCTATAATTTTATTTTAAAAACAGACAATATGGAAGCAGACTTGTTGGACTAGATGGGGAAGGAAAACTTTAATACAGAACTGATTAAACTAGAAATCTATGGAAGCTTGATTCTACCATGGGTTAAAAAAAAAATTGCAACTTTTTCTCTCACATTTATATTTATATATCTTATTTATATATCTTTATATCTTACAATTCTGTCTTTTTTTTCAGAATATAAGACAAAGTCAGAATTGCAGGTCAATTTCAGAATTGCAAGATATGCTGAAAAAAAATTTTGGAAAAAAAAAAAAGTGGGATGTAAACTCGTAATTGCAAGAAAAAAAATCTGAATTCCGTACTGACAGACAAAACAAAAGAATTGGCTTATTTTAAAAAGTTGGCTTTGCGAACAAAAAATAAATATTAATTACATTTTTGTATACTATAATGTTTAAGAAAATGTAAATATGCAATAAAAATAATTATTACAAATACATACAAAATATTTATATAAATAAGTTGAACTTTGTTGAACTGTGAACAGAGCATTCATAACAGAAAATAAGACTTCATGCGGTGCACCACTAACATTTCCCATGATTCAGCTGAGTGTTTTAGTGGGGAAAACAGTGAGGGGTGAATTGAAGCAGGATCTCATAGGGAAGTGTAATGAGTCTATCTACCGTAATAACAGCATCATCAGCAGTCAGCAGTACATAATTAGAGACAAAATAAATAAATAAATACACTAATCAAAAGTACAAAACTCAACATAATTATCCAACTCTTCCATCCTTCTTAATCCTTGAAAATTTCATAAAGCATTGTAACATGATTGTCCCCTTTAGCAGGTAAGAATGAGTCTGGCTAGATGTTGCAAGCCCTCGCTGGTACCTGCTGCCTCCATGGCCCTGTAGATGTGTCTCATTGAGAAGCCCATTTCAAGCAAGCGCACTGGGACAAACACTTGGGGCTGTTCTGAAGGACAGAAATCAAAATGTGATTCAGTGATGCATCAGAATGTGTCTGGACTGGGCTGACTGATGCAGTCAGTCAGGTAAATATAATGTTTTTAAATTATTTATTTAGAAAATATCTGCATTTAAAAAATATAGCACAGTGCTAGAGAACTGGGGAACTTATTGGTCAACAAAATGACACATGGACTACAAATTCCATTACACACACACACACATACATTTCAAATTCCATTACATATATTTTTTTACACTTAATAAACTTTAATATCTGACACGGACTACAAAACTTTAATTGATTTAATTTGTATTATTTTTCAATTAACCTTTCACACAGACTGACACTGATAATATAATTAAATACATTAAGTGTAATATAAAAATATAATTTAATTTTTTATTAAATTAAATAATTCGACAGGACATTGATGCACTAGTGTTCAAGTTTTGGACCCCAGTGCATAAAAAATATAAATATATTTATAAAAGAAATTTGTAATTCATTGTGAGATTCAATGTGCCATTCAACAGGGTGTAAAGATGCACAAAAAAGCCAAACACTTTTTTTGCAATCAGTGAGTACAGTATGTAACAAACCCAAAAATCCTTGTAAAACATGTGTAAAACATGCACAGGCGTCATGGTCTTGACATCAGTTTATAAAAACTAATTGAAAAAAAAAATCACTAGACCATATGAACTGTGTCCATGGATGCCACATGCTACTTATATTCCAGTCTGTCTGGACGTCTTACCCACGGGGGTCCTGGTCTGACCGCAGGGCTCCAGGAAGCTGGTCTGCTGCTCAGTGAAGCCCTCACAAAATAACGGCGTGCGTAGCAAGATGGAGGCGGAGCTCGTCAGGCTACCGCGGGGGCAGACGGACTGTTGACGAGACCTGCCAATTTGGGAAAACGTGCCAGCACCATCCGCCTAGAGGAGCCCAGCCACACACACATGCACACACAGACACAAGAGAACCGCTAGCACCTGTTCTAGAGCAAACCTTCAGCTTGAGCGTGTGTTATGATCAGGTGTTAATCACCCTGGTGTCATTAAGCCATGCTCAGATGCCTGAGGTTAAGAGGAGCATGTGTTTATGAGGTTATAACACACACAGCCACGGCTTTACCTGTAACCTTTGTGTGAGTGTGTGTCTCAGTTGACGCCGAGATCTTTAGTAGTCCTCTCTGTGCTCACCAGGCATTCAGAGAGTGTCGTGGTGTTTTGGTGGAAGTGTGTTGTGTGTGTGTGTGTGTGTGTGTGTGTGTGAGAAACCCTCGTCCCATGTCCCTTTCTTTCAAATTGACATTGACTAGCACAGTTATTAAAAAAACTGTACAGTACAATTACTCCTCAGATGTTACAACACAATGGCATTATTTCATAGTACTTTATAATGACTTCACTAATTCATAGGTTCCTTTATAATACACTCTTTAAATGTTAATAATTGGGCTTGGATGAAAGAGAAACTCACTGTAGCAGGTTGATGGGAAGGAAAGGGTTAAAGTTCTCCAGGCTGTCAGCCTGCAGGGCGGTGAGGAGCGAGGCTGTGAGGTCATTGGTGGAGGGTGAAGCTGATTGGCCGAAGATGGCGGTGCCTTCAGAGCCGTTGCTGTAAAGCGAGACTGAACTGGAAGATTTGGACACGGGCTGAGAGGACGAGTGACCTCCTGAATCTGTGTACACAGAAACAACAGAACAAAGAGTACAATTAATGAATATACAAAAAACAAACAAATATTACATTAAAAGCCTACGTTAATATTATTATTAGTAGTAGTAGTAGTAGATATTATTATAGAATTTTTCCTTTCTAAGCTACATGAAATGCTACTGTGCTACTACTATGAAATTATTTATACTAAGGTTTACTAAATCACATTAATAAATATATTATTATTATTCTTTTACAGACTTTCGTTCTGCTTCTAAAGTTCAAAGTTAAAATTAAAAGTTAGTAAATTATATTAATACATTTAAAAACATAAACTATAATAATAAATGTATTAAAGTAGCTATTTTTCCAGAGCGGTTGGCTTTCTAAGCTATATGAAATACTACTACTATTAATAATGAATCATAATACTAATAAATTGCATTATTGTCTTAAAATTATTAATGATGAATTATATATGCAGTATAAAGCTAGTTATTAACTTATATTAAGATATACAAGAACATAGTAAATAATCAAATGTGATGATGATAATATTTTTTTGTATATTTTTGTGAATTATTATTTTTATCCGACTCATTTGCCTTTCTTTTGTGTAGATTTCATTATCATATTAAAATTATTAAATAAGTTATTAATTATGAATAAATAATTAACAAACAGTAGTACTATTATAATTTATTATGTTGTATTACAATTTTCTTTTTACATTTTGTGGGGCCCATTGACTTTTGCCTATGAGATATTTGTTAACTTTTTTACTTTGCCTATTAATAATTATAATACAGAAAGCATAGTAATATCAATTATATTAATTAAATTAAATAAATTAATAGGCGTTATAATATGTAAATAATTAATAAATTATTAGATTACAAGTATTAAAGTACATTATTACTACGGAATTATTATAAACAAATATATAAACATTTAATTATTATATTATTATTACAAGTCAAGTTAAAAAGTTTAATTATTATTATTCAACAACAGTAAAAGTAGTAAACAACTGAATAAACTGTATTGTTCACATGTTGCTGCCAAAGCTCCAGACCTTTGTGTTCTTTGCTTCCATCCTCGTGCAGTCTGCTCAGCACTCCTTTAAAGATGATGATCTGGGCCCTCTCGAGGTCTGATAAAGCCATGGCCTGTTTGATCGGACAGGTTCTGACGGCCCACTTCACCATGCTCCGCACCACAAACTGCAGCACAGAGCGCAGCTCGCCGTTCTCCTCCCCGACAGCAGAGGCTCTCGCTGGGTCGGGGCTACTTACATTGACCCCTGCATCTGATTTGGGAACCAGGAGGAGATCTGTGAACTTCCCGCAGCTCAAAATGACAGCCAGAGATTTTAGCGCCCCCAAAAGGAGGTAGGAAATGCGGACTGCGCGCATTTCCAAAGCAAAGAAGTCCACTCTGGGTTGTGGCGCAAGTATTGGTGGACAGGGGGTGCCAACACTCTCCTCGTTTGACTGTATGAGGGATCTGAACGTGTCATCTTGGTTCTCATCTCTCCTCTCTTCCACTTTATTTCTGTCCTCATTCACCGGACAGCTCATTCTCTCTTCGTCCATCATAATACGAGCAATGTCCTCGTCCAAACATCTCTCCAGCTCTCTACGCGGGCCGCCCTCAGAGCTGATTCGGTTTCGTGACAATCCAGATGTTTCGGATGATCCAGGAGGCGGCTCTTGCTCTTCTAAGATGCCGGTCATCAGGATGAGGTCGAACAACATGGAGGGCTTGAGGCCACGGCAGCGGGACAAGTCCAGCTGGGGGACGTCACACGGCTCCAGGGAGGAGAGAGGCGTGTCGCTGGGTGACCAAGAATTCAGGAAGCTTTGGGTTACCAATAATGAGCCAATCTGATGCTCTGTTCTTTCGGAACACTGAACGTAGAGGGACGACAGGCAGGTCCCAAAAAGCATATGTAGTGAAAGAGGAGGGAGTCTACGGGGCAAGACGAAATAAAGAGTGCTGAGGAAGGATAACCTGATATAAAAAAAATTAAGGGGACAAAAGACAATACAAGAAAAGGGAAGTGAAGAAATCGAAAAGGAAAAAAGATGCATGCAACTGGCAAAAAGAACAGGACAGGTATAACATACAAAAACATTACAATGGCATCTGAACATAGAAACTAATGACAGTGCTGGAGAACATTAAGTCATAAACCTACACGATTAACGATAAAAGGTTTTGTACTATTGTTTGTATAATATATATATATATATATATATAACATATATAACATATCTACTACCACACACTCATGTTATAATGTGTAAGAACAATATTACTGTCATTCAGAGACAACAACCTTTTTCTAAATGAATTGGTCTTTTATAGGGTCCTGCACAAAGTCAACAAATACAATGCATATTAGCTGGACAAATTTACTTGCCAACCACTAATCAAATATTGTTGATTTATAAATCTTTCATATAAAAAATGAAAAATAATAAATAACAAATCTGTTTAAAAATATATTAGATATATTTATTTCTTACAACTAAAATGAGATGTAATTATTACATTATAATGATACATTATAAGAAAATAAATACATTATAAAATAAAATGAAAAACAGACATATCAAATTCAGTAACTGCATGAAAAACTATTATTAAATAGATTTTATTATCTTGTGAACTTATACATTTTGCAAAGTTTTGTTTCCGCTGAGATTTTATGACAGCCCCCACACACCCCCAATTTGAACCCTTTAACTCTAAAAAATTTAAACAATGAGCATTTTTACTATGAATTGGCATGACAAAATTTAAAAAATGAAAATGGATTTCATTTAATTTTTTATAATCAACAGACATTTTAAGTCACATTTAAAAAAACCATAGTAAAATAAAAATATGACAATAATAATGATTAATATTATTTGTGTATATTTTGTGTATTATTTTACCCGACCTTTTGCCTTTCTTTTTAGATATTTAATTTATCACAAGAAACTATTAAACAATTTTAGTATAATAATAATAAATAAAATAAATAACAAACCGTAGCAATATTAACTGATTATTTTTTTATTCTTATTATGTTATTTTTTTACTTTTGCCTCTTTGATTCATTATAATAATCATAATACATTAAATCATTATATTACATTATAATATAAAATGTAATCATTTGAAACTTGCATTTATTTGACCGTCTGTAAGAATACTGTATATGTGCATTTGTGTACTTACCTCACTGTAAAATCGGTCTCCTCCCACTGAAGCTTAGCCAGGGGGCTTCCCTCTTTCAAGACCCCAAGCAGGGTCGCCCGTCGACCACTGTGTTTGTGCAGGCAGGTCCCTCCAGCACGGAGACCGCTGTCCACCCCTCCAATGAGGGCCATGACAGGCCAGACTTCAGTGCACAGCATACTGAGCTGGCCGTCAGAGAGCCCCGCTGGGCCAGAGAGGTGGTCTGTCGATGTCCCGACATCTGCCCAAGCAGAGCCCCTCTCACATTTCTCATCGGACTCCTTATTGGGATGACCTGCTGGCAGAGGACGAAATATATTAACCATTAAAACACAATTGGCATAGCGATTGCAAAAAGCCTTTTCTAAAAAGTAATTCATGGGAAAAATTCTATATTATATACGCTCCTGGAAACAAGACGAGTAATCAACATTTTAAAGTCTAGAAAAATATGTTTTAAAGTTTCTAATGTATTATTAGACTACATTTTTGTATACATTTAGTTTTTATATTTACATTTATTAATTTAGCAGACATTAAGTCTGCTTTTTCTGCTAGTTTTTGTTAAATTTTTTATTTTAAAGGGGTCATATGATACGATTTAAAAATTTCCTTATCAATCCTTTCGGAGTGTTACAAGCTCTTGGTGCATAAAAAAGATCTGACAAGTTGTAAAGACTAAAGTCTCAAATCCACAGAGATATTCTTTATAAAAGTTAAGAGTCAGCCAAGCCTACCTAAAACGGCTCGTTCTTAACACGCCCCCACGTCTACATCACTGTGTGGGAATATTTGCATAACACCGCCCAAATGTATACACAAAGAAAGAAAGGCGTAGCAACTTATTTGTTATTCGTTGTGAAAGCGAAACTACTTTGTTTGGGTCTTCCAAAAGAGGACGATACTGCTTGTCATTGCCTGGAGCTGATTTATGCCATCTTGGTTGCTGAGAAATACTACATATAATACTAATACAGCCGTCGCCGCTATCTTCTCACTCAGCCCGCCGCCTCTGCTCGAAAAGGCCGTGGTTGACGCTGTGTTTTGTTGTGAAAGCTAAACTACTTTATGCCAGCTGTTCTGACTCAAAGACTAAGTACACAAGTTTTTTATATTTAAAGATTTTTTATATTTTATATATTTAAAGCGAGTTTATTGGGCAGTGTAGAGTAGGGCTTGTTGTTTGTTATTTCTCAGATCACAAACGCAGACATAGTTTTATGTTTACGCGGAGCGATGCAACACGTAAAAAGACAGTATAAGCCATTATAATCAGTAGTTATGTCCCCACTGGATGCAAACGAATGCCTCGTTTATAATGGGTTTTCATTTTTTTTGTCTCGACGCTCTGGCCTGACAGGGCATCACAATGTGGTGAGGGGCGTAACATTTCCGTCACATGCTTGAGGAATTCGTCCAATCATAATGCACTGGATAGCTGCCCAATCACAGCACACCTCGCTTTTCAGACCGGGGGGGGGGAATTAGCTTTGTAAAAATCGATGCTTTTCAGAAAGGCGGGCATAGAGGAGAAACAATAATGTACAGTATGTGCAAAATAATGTTTTTTTAACCTTAAACCTCATAAACACATTTCATTACACCAATTTACACAAAATAATGTTCTTTTTAGCACATCATATGACCCCTTTAAACAAATAATTTTTATTTCTAGCTTTTATCTATTGTAGCGTTTCTATAGCATAGTAAAGCTAACAGACAAGGTCTAAAACATTTCCAAAATGATTCATTGCAATGATGCCACACAAATATATAGACTATATATGTGACCCTGGAGCACAAAACCAGTCATAATTTTTGGGTCGGAAAAAATTTAGACGTTTATATAAGCCTCTGAAAGCTGAATAAGCTTTTCATTGATGTATGGTTTGTTGGGATAGCGCAATATTTGGCCGAGATACACGATTTAAACGCTGGAACTGGGGGTGTGGCAAAACATTTATTGAGAAAATCATCTTTAAAGTTGCCCAAATTAAGTTCTTAGCAATGCATATTATTAATCAAAAATTAAGTTTTGGTATATTTACGGTAGGACATTTACAAAGTATCTTTATGGAACATGATCTTTACTTTGTCCTAATGATTTTTGGCATAAAAGTATTTTTGACCCATACAATGTATTTTTTGCTATTGCTACAAATATACCCGTGCTACTTATGACTGGTTTTGTGCTCCAGGGTCACATATAATATGTATATTTTAGCAGACCTCAGTTAAGTTAACTGACCTATCTTGCCTTGTCCCTCTCTCATGAGAGGGTTGATGAGCTGTAGTTTGTTCAGCATGTGCTGGTTGATATGTTGAACCCATTCATTGTTCATGTACAGTTGTCTCAGCAGCTGAATGGTGGACTCCAGCAGAACTGTGGCCCTTGGGCTGCACAAGGGCTCCCCTGGGAGAAGATCGCTAGGCATGCCACGCATCTGCAGGTCACACAGCGCCACCTATGCCGTCGAATGCAGTAGGGTTTTTGTAAATATAATATTATAATATTATAAAGTTAATTTAACAACAAAAGTGTTGTATAGGTTTACGAGGCGGACCTTTTCTCCTGGGTTCTGCTGTAAAAAGAACACCGGGGTCGAGCTCTGTGGCATCCACATCCTTCAAACCTGCTCTTGGGCTCCTACCATACCTAAAGCCACTTCAACAACATATTCAGCTTACCCCTATATTCTATTTTAGGTTCATTCCTGTTTTTGCATTTATTATTTTATTTTTTGAAATAATTATTTTCCATTGATAGAGCTTGAATTTAACCTATTCTATTTTCTAAAATTCCTGTTTGCAATGCCTTCACATGTCGGGTGCATGGGTGTGCACAACTTGCATAATGGGGGTGGGTATTTTGGAAACAGAGAATAGTTCAGCAAGAAATAAATGTAAAGGACCGGACTTTATCTAAGTTCTTTGGATTTTATTGAAGTTTTAAAAGTATTAATTTTCTTAGAATTAACATATAAAATATGACTAATAGATTGGTGTACCGAACCGACGGAGATGCAACTGATGTTGATGCAAGCTGAAAATATTACTATTATAGAATATATATATATATATATATAGAGTATATATATATATATAAAAGTATAGATATGCGCATAATATAAAATAATATATATATATACGACATATATATACACATAGTAAATAAGGGATACAGTCGGTGGTAGGGGTGAACTATAATGACGAAGGGCGACACGCAGGTGAATATATTCTGTATTTTTATCTATATATATAATATACACCTATATTATATATAATATATACACGGATACAATCTATATAATATATATATATACACCTATATACACATATATACTATAGGGGGGTACAGGGGTGTAGCAAATAATACCACATATTCACCTAGATATAATTATATACACATATGACACTATAATAGTATATATATATAGAGACAACATACTACAACAGGAGGGAAAAGGGGGGGGAAAGGGAGGGGAAAAGAAGGAGTATATATAAAGGTATATAGATATATATCTAAGAGACATACCGGCATATAGACACATATATATATATAAGTAAAGGAATATATATATATATTGACACATAGATATATAATATATACACATATATATATTATAGTATACAGATATATATATATAGAGATACACATTATATATTATTAAATATACTCTATAGATAATATACCGCCATATAATACAATATGACACACCTATATATATATTATATCAGTATAACCTATAGGCACACAATAGATATATATCTATATTATGTAGATAGGAGACGGGACACATTAATATATATATATCTATTATATATTATATATAGATAGATATATACACATATATAGTAGATTATCATAATATATATATACCATAATCTTAGCTAATATATATAGCGCCCATATATTAGGGAATCTCTATATAGGGAACCAACACATCTATATAATTCTATATATACACACATATATATATATATAATATACCCTTATCTATCATTATATATGCACATAATATATATATTCTCATATATATAAGCACATATATATAATAATATATAATATATATAACACCTAATATTAATATAAATATATATACAATATATATATATATATTATATATACACATATAATGTCATTATAGAATATATACACATATACTATATTATAATTATTATAGATATATATATAATATATCACATACACTATTATATATTATATATATATATAATACCATACACATATATATCTATATATATATATAGATATATATCACATATATCTAATACACATAAGATATACACTATATATTATAACAATATATATATCCATATATATATATACCATATTTCCACTAAACCACATATATAATGTGATATATATATACACAACAATATTATATAGATTATATATATACAGTGGTACGGAAAGTATTCAGACCCCCTTAATTTTTTCTCTCTTTGTTATATTGCAGCCATTTTCTGAAATCATTTAAGTTAATTTTTTTTTTCTCCTTAATGTACACCAGCACCCCATTTGACAGAAAAACACAGAATTGTTGAATTTTTTGCAGATTTATTAAAAAAGAAATACTGAAATATCACATGGTCCTAAGTTTTCAGACCCTTTTCTGTGACACTCATATATTTAACTCGGTGCTGTCCATTTCTTCTGATCATCCTTGAGATGGTTCTACACTACACTACATTTGAGTCTAGCTGTGTTTGATTACACTGATTGGACTTGATTAGGAAAGCCAAACACCTATCTATATAAGACCTTACAGCTCACATGTCAGAGCAAATGAGAATCATGAAGGTCAAAAAAGGGAGACTCGAAAAGCACATGAAAGATCTCAGAAGACAAGAAGTTGGTGGAACAGCACAATCTGCGTACACAAGGTTACAAAAAAACTGTTCTGCTGGCACTTAAGGGTTGCCATAACAAGCAACAAAAGTAGGCCTCCAAAATAATCCGAAATTGAAATACGATTTGGGGAAAACAGAACCGGCACCCTAAGCGGGTAGGGACCTGGCACTGGGAAAAAACAGCGGGAGGACGGGGCAAACGGCTAAAATCGGGGGAGAAGAGCCTTGGTGAGAGAGGGAAAGAAGAAACCAAAGATCACTGTGGCTGAGCTCCAAAGATGCAGTCGGGAGATGGGAGAAAATTATAGAAAGTCAACCATCACTGCAGCCCTCCACCAGTCGGGAAAAGAAGAGCTAATAGGTGGGCAGAGGTTGGGCCGCGACGGGAAGCGCCCAAGGGGGGATCAGTGCAAGTTTGCTAAAAAAAAACACCTGAAGGACTCCAAGATGGTGAGAATCAAGCTCTGTCTGATGACTACCTAAGATCGAACTTTTTGGCCTTAATTCTAAGCGGTTATGTGTGGAGAAAACCAGGCACTGCTATCACCTGTCCAATACAGTCCCAACAGTTAATCATGGTGGTGGCAGCATCATGCTGTGTTTTTTTTTTTCAGCTGCAGGGACAGGACGACTGGTTTCAATCGAGGGAAAGATGAATGCGGCCAAACACAGGGATATCCTGGACGAAAACCTACACCAGAGTGCTCAGGACCTCAGACTCGGCCGAAGGTTTACCTTCCAACAAGACAATATCCCTAAGCACACAGCTAAAATAACGAAGGAGTGGCTTGACAACAACTCTGTGTCTGTTCTTGAATGGTCCAGCCAGAGCCCTGACTTAAACCCACTTGAGCATCTCTGGAGAGACCTAAAAATGGCTGTCCACCAACGTTACCATCCAACCTGACAGAACTGGAGAGTATCTGCAAGGAGGAATGGCAGAGGATCCCTAAATCCAGGTGTGAAAAACTTGTTGTATCTTTCTCAAAAAGACTCATGGCTGTATTTGATCAAAAGGGTGCTTCTACTAAATAGGGTCTGAAATACTTAGGACCATGTGATATTTCAGTTTTTTCTTTTTTAATAAATCTGCAAAAATTTTAACAATTCTGTGTTTTTCTGTCAATTATGGGGTGCTGTGTGTACATTGAGGAAAAAAATTAACTTAAATGATTTTAGCAAATGGCTGCAATATACAAAGAGTGAAAAATTTAAGGGGGTTTGTTTGTTTGGGTTTCCCCCCCTGAATACTTCCGTACCCCGTTATACACAGATTAATATATTATATCTTATCTATACACACTAGATATATCTATAGTATAACACAATTATTATATATTAATATATATATATACTAATTATCTACACATACACACTTTTTTTAGGTTTTTACAAGAAAAACCGTTTGTTCCCTTCAAAATAATGCGCACAGAAGCACTGCACACATTAAAAAGTCTATTAAATCTATCATACTCTTTTAATTTGGATTTAATTCCAACTTTAAATGTTCTACTAGCTTATAAATCAATACTTTTTGACAGTAATTATAATCCATATATTATTGTACCTTAAATTAGTAATATTATGTTCAAAACCAAAGCCCAAGCTTTTTTAAAAAAAACAAAAAAAACATTTCACATTAATAAAAAAAAAATCATAGGTTAATTGTCTATTTTAAATGCTCCTATATCCCTATAACTATATTTCATAGACAAAGTTGATTTGGGATTCATATAAAATTATGATATTGGAGAAAAACAACAACATAATATACTGGAGTAAGCAGTCACGTGGTTTTCAGCATTGTATTGGAGATTAATTAATATCTGTCAAAAGCATGTGATCTATGATGTCCAAAACTCTGCTCACCTGTAAACCACATGACTGCTTACTGCAATGTTATAATATTTTTTTTCCTCCAATATCATAATTTTTATATGAAGTCTAAAGTAACTTTGTCTATGAAATACAGTTATAGGGATATAGGCACATTTAAAATAGACAAATCACAGAAATAAACTATGAATTTGTTGCATTAAATGTGTCAGCCTAAAATAGGAATCACTTTGCCAACATCAAATAAAATCAAATAAAATCAAAATCATTCACAGAACCAAATTAAAACCAGTAGGTGTAACAGGAAAATAATTCAAACTAAGGTCATAAACACACTGACCCTGTTGTTTTTGGCGAAAGAGATTGTTCTGGCCTCCATGTCTAGGATGCAGGTGATGGTGTCGCCCTGGGTGAAGGAGGGCAGAGCTCGGCCCAACTCTCCTCCATGATACAGGCTACCGCTGTAGGCCCGGTACAGCCACATGTCTGTGGTTTTTTCTGTTTTCTGTGCGAAAGAATGTACGTAGTCCCGGCGGACCTAATAGTTACCGCGAGCTAATCATGTCCTTCCACTTTTTTCAGTATAGCTCCTAGGTGATGTAAAACTAAGAACCCCGCATGGAAGAGCACAACCACCACCACACATTAGAATTCAGACCCTGTAAAAGACAAGGGACACCAGTGACTGTATTTTCTATTGTTACCTTCCAGATGAAACATCCAGATGTGATGGCAGTGGTGGCCAAACCGTACCCTTTTCCCCCCGATCCATGAGAGAGTACATTCCCGCTCTCCAGAGAACAACAGATCAGTTTATGAGGGTCGAAAGAGAAATCACCAATAGGAATACATTCATCTTCACTTCTGCTGTCCTGGGGGACACACAAGCACATATAAAACAATCTAAAATGCATGGACACAAATACGATAGGGTAAAATTTGTACAATGAACAGACAAGAGGTGTGTTTAAATACCCTATTTGAGTTCTCCAAAGTTCTCTCTTTTTCTAAGTTTTTCCTCAGGGACAGAGGTTCCTCCCACATGTATGTGGACAAAAGGCTAAATAATTGATCAACAATCTGAAAACAAAAATAACATGGTAAACTCTTAAGTCAGAATCCATCATTTAGTGTCAAGTGCACAGCATTGATAAAAACAAAACAAAAAAAAACACTTATTTTCTCACCTGTTTCATGACAACAGGGTCTGAACAGACAGGGAGAAGAGCTCAGAATATGGAAGGAAGCAGTTCGGTAGCAGGTTTGTGGAAAGAGTGGAGTTCCAGGAGTGTGCCATTTGTACAAGATAATCGTCATCAGTGGATCAATCCACTTGACAAACGCGGAGACTCTTTTGGCGACCCTTAGAGACAAAATGCGTCTTAGGAAGAATAGAAAGTCAGCAAGCTGGGACTCCACAACCCTCTGATACGAATACAGCGCACCTAAAATAAAAATATAAATTTAGAGTTAAAAAACGAGATATATATAATATATATAGTAATATATAGTATATAGATATATATCTATATATACACACACATACTACATAATTACATACAGGTGCATCTAATAAATTAGAATGTCGTGGAAAAGTATTTATTTCAGTAATTCAACTCAAATTGGGAAACTCATGTATTAAATAAATTCAACGCACAGACTGAAGTATTTTAAGTCTTTGGTTCTTTTAATTGTGATGATTTTTTTTGCTCACATTTAACAAAAACCCACCAAGTCACTATCTCAACAAATTAGAATACTAAATAAGACCAATAAAAAAAACATTTTTAATGAATTCTTGGCCTTCTGGAAAGTATGTTCATTTATGTACATGTACTCAATACTTGGTAGTGGCTCCTTTTGCTTTAATTACTGCCTTAGTTCGGCGTGGCATGGAGGTGATCATTTTTTGGCACTGCTGAGGTGGTATGGAAGCCAGGTTTCTTTAACAGTGGCCTTCAGCTCATCTGCATTTTCTGGTCTCTTGTTTCTCATTTTCCTCTTGACAATACCCCATAGATTTTCTATTGGGTTCAGGTCTGGTGAGTTTGCAGGCCAGTCAAGCACACCAACACCATGGTCATTTAACCAAATTTTGGTTCTTTTGGCAGTGTGGGCAGGTGCCAAAATCCTGCTGGAAAATGAAATCAGAAAAAGCTGGTCAGCAGAAGGAAGCAATGAAGTGCTCCAAAATTTCTTGGTAAAAAGGTGCAGTGACGTTGGTTTTCAAAAAACACAATGGACCAACACCAGCAGATGACATTGCACCCCAAATCATCACAGACTGTGGAAACTTAACACTGGACTTCAACTTGGGCTATGAGCTTCTCCACCCTTCCTCCAGACTCTAGGACCTTGGTTTCCAAATGAAATACAAAACTTGCTATCATCTGAAAAGAGGACTTTGGACAACTGGGCCACAGTCCAGTTCCTCTTCTACTTAGCCCAGGTAAGACGCCTCTGACGTTGTCTTGTGGTTCAGGAGTGGCTTAACAAGAGGAATACGACAACTGTAGCCAAATTCCTTGACACGTCTGTGTGTGGTGGCTCTTGATGCCTTGACCCCAGCCTCAGTCCATTCCTTGTGAAGTTCACTCAAATTCTTAAATCGATTTTGCTTGACAAACGAACTGCGGTTCTCTCAGTTGGTTGTGCAACTTTTTCTTCCACACCTTTTCCTTCCACTCAAATATCTGTTAACATGCTTGGATACAGCACTCTGTGAACAGCACTCTTGGCATGAATGTTTGTTTGGGGGGGCCTATTACCCTCCTTGTGAAGGGGTGTCAAAGATTGCTTCTGGACAACTGTCAGATCAGCAGTCTTCCTCATGATTGTGTAGCCTAGTGAACCAAACTGAGAGACCATTTTGAAGGCTCAGGAAACCTTTGCAGGTGTTTTGAGTTGATTAGCTGATTGGCATGTCACCATATTATAATTTGTTGAGATAGGGAATTGGTGGGTTTTTGTTAAATGTGAGCCAAAATCATCAAAAATTTGAGGAACCAAAGACTTAAACTACTTCAGTCTGTGTGCATTGTATTTATTTAATACACGAGTTTCACAAATTTAGTTGAATTACTGAAATAAATGAAATTTTCCACAACATTCTAATTTATTGAGATGCCACCTGTATATATCTATATATATATACTAATTAAATGGATTATTACGATTAAATGTAAAATGACAAAATAGGCCATGAATTAAGCAATAGTATTATATTTACTTTCTTTTACTAACTCATATTAAAGCATGATAAATAATAAATAAAGTAAATAATGTATAATTAAATAGTAAAAAAAAATATATATATATACACATTTTTTTTTTTTTTTTTAAATATTGCAATGACAAATAATATTACATTTAAAATTATACAAAGGTGTTTTATAAAATATATATAAAAACACTGAATCTTGTGTTGAAATGACTGACTTTCTTGTTTGGAAGTTTCTTCCTGGATGTGCTCTGTGGAATCCCTCTCTAGCACCTCCTGCTGGTGGACTGCATGTAACAATCCCTGCAGCTGCTCGCTCATTACATCCATGAGAGCCTGGGACACTTCCAATGGCAAGGCCTCTTCACAGGAACTGGAGAAACACACACACAGTTTTCTTTAACTGCAGCTGTACAACCTAGATTGTCTGCAGCCAGGTACTGTTGCTCTTACTGGCAGAGGGGATGTTTGTTGATACCAAAACATCCATATGAAATTGTGTTTTGGAGTTTCTTTACTATGCAAAACTGTTACATTAAAGCAATATTATGATGTAGCAAGAAGAATGCTTTGAGCACGATTATCTAAGGCATCAGTTTTCAAAATGTGAGGTTTTAAGAGCATATCATGGGAGGCATTTTCTCGTTCTGTATTTAATTATCAAGTTTATAATCTCACCTGGCCGCTATGGCGAATATCTGCAGGAGTCTGGCAGCGGCCAGCTTCACCGCCCCACCGAGCTGCATGTGACCGGACATGGAGGCGGCCAGCCAGCGCTGGTTCACCAGCACACAGGTGTTATCAGTCAGAGTGGACAAGATCTCCAGGACACCACATTTAATTATCACCACCAGATCCACTGGCTGATAGTGGAAGTTCAGAGCAAAGACTGTAGCTAACAGCAGCTGCTGATAAGAGCCTGAAATGAGACAAATCTATGTTAAATCACTACTTAATCAAACTGGCATATTATTAGAGTACTTGGACTATGCCAAACTATAAAAAAGTCAAACAAAATTTTAACCACAAAGCAATATCACAAATGAATGTCTATTTAAATTAGTGGGTAATGATAATATTGCAAAAAAAAAATCAGTTTTAAATGGTAAAATAAAAATAAAATTTAATTAAAATATAAAATAAACATCACTAATAATACTATTTCCCCAACTAAGATATGAAAAGTGCATGCGCATAGTACAGTAGGCATTGTATAAAGTCTATCATTTTATTAACATTAAAATGCACTGTAAAGTACAAAATGGTTCATTTAAATTTACTTATTATTTACCCTGTTTTATATTAGCTGCTCATTATTAATAAAAAATAAAATAATAATAGTCAAATTATATTAGTAAAACATTTCAGTTATAATACAAATAACGAAAATAG
Source organism: Sinocyclocheilus anophthalmus (assembly GCA_018155175.1). Classification (NCBI taxonomy): domain Eukaryota; kingdom Metazoa; phylum Chordata; class Actinopteri; order Cypriniformes; family Cyprinidae; genus Sinocyclocheilus; species Sinocyclocheilus anophthalmus. The sequence goes on along the minus strand of JADLZN010012097.1, from coordinate 42,822 downwards.
TACTGACATTTACATTTAAACTGAATATTTTATGTGCATTTACATAATATAAAAAGTATTAAAAAAATTAAGTATTAATAAAAAACTAAAAATGGCCCAAAAAATAAACATTTATTAAAAAAAAAATTATACTTTGTTTGTGCATTTAGACAAATGCTACATGCTCGAGTAAGAAGCGTTACCCACCAGCCTGTTCTCTCTCTAGTGCCACTTTCTGTCTGAGCACACGCACCAGTTGCTGGTACAGCGTGTGAGCTGCAGACTGTAACTCCCTCTGAACACTGATGGGCGCCGACTGAGTCCCAGCCTAGACACAAACCAACATTTCAAACATCATACTTCAATGAGAATATAGGCCTAATCTATAAGGGAGATGTTCAAGTCAAGAAAAAAAAAATCATGCATGAAATTTGGAAAAATTTGTGATTTGTATTTGAGGAAATGTCATTATCAGTGTGTCTTACGGTGTAATGGTGAATCTTGTTGTTAGGTGCCGCTAGACTGCCGGTGATCGGGGCTCCCAGACCAAAGCAGCCAGAGAGGAACTGCAGCTGCACTGACTGCAAGAGGCCTGGAAAACGAGGAGGCGCTAGAGAGCTGACACTCTTTTCCTCCATCTCTGACAAGAAAGAGGAAATCTGACACAAGGCCTCCAAACGAACCTGGATGGAGGGTATGAAAACAACTGCGATGTGTCTCTACATCTAGTTATTGAAAGTAAAATGGATCTGCAATGGATTTCCCACCTGAGCTCTTTGGTGTTGCTGTGCCATGGCTATGGTGATGGCTTTGGGATCCACATGTGCACCTCCATCTTTGTCCACCAGAGAAGAGGTTTGAAGGAGGCTCCTACACAGGAAATGGAAGACCTGGCCCAGGATGGGTGTGCCACCTCCGCCCGGGCACAGCACAGTAGTGGGACTGATGCACTGTCGCAGTCGCTCCCAGGCATCTTTCATGATGCCCAAAGAACAGAGTGGAAGGCCTTGCAAGAAACAAGGCTGATTAGCTCAGAGGTGTGATATTTAAGCTAACTAAAACTGATGATTATAGTTTATGTGAAAGAAGAGAGAGAAAAAAATGCAATGCGAGTTATCAGACATGCAAGATCAGATCAGATGTGTGGGATCAGATGTGTGACATAAGACCTCAGAAATTAGATTAGAGATCACATGAGATTAGGCAAGCAAGATAAAGCAGGTGTGGGATCAGACATGAAAGATCAGATATGTGAGATCAGACAGGTGAAATATAAGAGATGCATTATTTGATATATGTGAATTCAGACATGTAAGATGTGAGAAATCAGAAATGAGAGATCATACATCACATCAGATACGTCAAAGATCTGACATGCGAGATCAGACTGGTAAAAGTTGCAACAAATCCAATATGTGTGAGATGAGATCAGATATGCAAGCTATTTGAAATCAGATGTGAGAATTCATACATGCAAGATCAAATATGTGAGATCAGTTATGTTAGATCAGACATGTGAGATGAAACACATGAGGAATTAGAAACAGAAGATCAGACAGTTGATATCAGACATTAAAAAACGGTTTCATCAAAGAACTGAACTGTGATATCAGACAGGTAAAAAACAAATCAAAGATGCAAAATACCCACTATGTGTGAGATCAGATATTAAATATGTAAGATATGTGAGATCAGATGCAAGGAAACTTACAGATGAGATCAGTTAAGTTCAATGAGATGTGAGATGACAATAAATTAGAAACGTGAGATCAGACAGTTGATATCAGACATGTGAAAGATCAGATATGTTAAAGATCTGACATGCAATATCAGACAGGTTAAAGATCAAAGATGCAACAAATCCAGTATGTGTGAGATCAGATATGCAAGATATCTGAGATCAGATGTGAGAAATCATAAGTGAGATCAGATATGTAAGAGATCAGTTTTGATAGCCGAGACATATGAGATGACACATTACAAAAAAGGAATGTGAGATCAGACAATTGATATCAGACGTGAAAAATCAGATTTGTTAAAGATCTGACATGCAATATCAGACAGTTAAAGATCAGAGACGCAACAAATCTACAGCTAGTAAAATAAGTATTGAACACGTCACCCTTTTTCTCAGTAAATATATTTCTAAAGGTGCTGTTGACAATTTTCACCAGATGTCGTAACAACCCAAGCAATCCATACATATAAAGAAAACAAAACAAATAAGTTCAGAAATTAAGTTCTGTGTAATAAAGTGTAATGACACAGGGAATAAGTATTGAAAACATGGGGGACTGCAAAAAGGCATGGAAAGTCAAGACACCAGCAGAAATCTATCAGTAATTAGAAAGCAATCCTGCCCCTTGTCAGTGGAAATTAATATTAGCTGGTTCAGTCCCAACTGATGGCCTATAAAAAGGTGTCTCTTGACCAACGTGTCACACAAGAAACATTTCATGATGGGTAAAAGCAAAGAGCTCTCTCAAGACCTTCGCAACCTTATTGTTGCAAATCATACTGATGGCATTGGTTACAGAAGGATTTCTATACTTCTGAATGTTCCAGAGAGCCAAGGACCACTTGTGGAGAGCTTCAGAAAGATCTGGAATTAGCAGGTACAATTGATTCAAAGAAAACAGTAAGTAATGCGCTCAACCGCCGTGGCCTGTATACACGCTCACCACGCAAGACTCCATTGCTGAAGAAAAAGCATGTTGAAGCTCGTTTAAAGTTTGCTGCACAACATTTAGACAAGCCTGTGAAATACCAGGAGAATATAGTCTGGTCAGATGAGAAAAATATTATACTCTTTGGATGCCATAATACACACCATGTTTGGAGGTCAAATGGCACTGCACATCACCCCAAAACATCATGGTGTAGCACTGGCAAAATTCATATAATTGAAGGAAGGATGAATAGAGAAATGTACCGATACATTCTTGATAAAAATCTGCTGCCATCTACCAGGATGATGAAGATGAAACAAGGGTGGACATTCCAGCGAGACAATGATCCCAAACACAGCCAAGGAAACTCTCAATCGGTTTCAGAGAAAGAAAGTAAAGCTGCTAGAATGGCCTAGCCAATCACCTGACTTGAATCCAATAGAAAATCTATGGAAAGAACTACAGATCAGAGTTCATAGAAGAGGCCCACAGAACCTTCAAGATTTGAAAACTGTTTGTGTGAAAGAATGGGCCTAAATCACACCTAAGCAATGCATGCAACTAGTTTCTCCATACAGGATGCGTCTTGAAGCTGTCATTAACAACAAAGGATTTTGTACAAAGTAATTTCAGTAAGCGTGTTCATTACTTTTCCCCTGGGTCATTCCATTTTATTACCCATAACTTAATTTCTGAACTTATTTGTTTTGTTTTCTTTGTATGTGTGGATTACTTGGGTTGTTGCCGACATCTGGTGAAAATTTCATGTCAACAGCACATTTAGAAATATATTTACTGAGAAAAATGGTGACATGTTCAACAATTATTTTACCCACTGTATGTGTGAGATCAGATATGTAAGATATCCGAGATCAGATATGTGAGAAATCATCCGTGAGAGATCAGTTATGTTAGCCGAGACATATGAGATGACACATTAGAAATTAGAAACATGAGATCAGACAGTTGATATCAGACATGTAAAAAACCTGACATGTTAAAGATCTGACATGCAATATCAGATGGGTAAAAGATTAAAGATGCAACAAATCTACTATGTGTGAGATCAGATAAGATACCCGAGATCAGATGTGAGAAATCATGCGTGAGATCAGATATGTAAGAGATCAGTTATGTTAGATGACATATGTGAGATGAGACACATGAGAAATTAAAAACTACAGATGAATGAGATCAGACAGGCAATATCAGTCATGCTAGAGATGAAACATGCAATAGATCCAATATGTGTGAGATCAGACATATGAGATCAAACTTATAATAAAATAATATGCTACTTCATACACCACTCACCAATTTTATTTTTGAATGACCCTGAGGAGCTTTTAGATTCATCTGGTGTCTGTGACAAAACAGATTACAAATAACAAAATCAAGAGATGAATTCATTGATATTAAACTAGTGGGAACATGAGAAACATAAATACCTCTCTTTCACTGAATCTTCTCTCAGAAGAAGACTGTAACTCCATCTTTGATCCTAACGCCTCATAGTAGGGTGGAGATCTATGTAGTGAAAGAGATTTATCACTTTCAGATTGTTTCACACCCACACATGCAAATGTTTGTAATTGCACACAACACAAACCTGGCCAAGCTGCTCTCAGTGGGCGTCTTTGATGACACACTCTCCTCCTGCCAAGCAGCTCGGACCCCCAGCAGCAGGAAAAGGCAGCGTGAGACCAGCAGGTGGCAGGCTGCTGGGAAGGACAGGCCCTGGTCGGTGATGCTGTGGTGGTCCCAGGGACGCTGGGGGGGCTCCCTGTCTGGCGTCCCAGGGCTCTCAGTGCTGCTGGGTAACGTGCTAGTGCCAGACGACTCGTACACAGTCTCGTTCTGTTGGAGCTGCATGGCCTCACGGGTGGCCAGGAAACACTGCAGCACCTCTGCGGGGAGGAGGACACAAGCAAATAGTTCACAATTACACAATACAACACCAGAGGGAGTATTTTAGAGACAATAGTGTCACATGAATCCCAAAAATGATCAGGGTTGTTACGGTTAATTAAAACTTAAAGGAGACATAGTATGTCCCTTTTTACAATATATAAGTCTCTGGTGTCCCCAGAATGTGTGTCTGTGAAGTTTCAGCTCAAAATACGCCATAGATCATTTATTATATCATTTTGAAAATGCCTATTTTGAGGGGAAGCAGAAACTCGCAGTTTCTCGGGCCTGTCTCTTTAAATGCAAATGAGCTGCTGCTCCCCGCCCCCTTTTTCAGAATAGAGCTGTACCATTACAGCTCGGACTTGCTAAAAACATCTGTTTTGGTTTTGATCATCATGTTTATCGCGCTGAAATCATGCGTTTTAAACCATATGAGTTTAAACTTCTGATATACGGTTTTCTGAGCACACACATCCGTTGCACACGGACAGAAAGCTGCTGTCACAGCATGTGAGTACTAAACTAAGTTCTCATTCACACACAAGTTTACGTTAAAAACACACGAGTTACAAAAAAACAGTCGGTTATGTCTGTGAAGGCAAACTGCTGGGAAATAAATAGCGGGTTAATTTTAGATCTGTGTGGCAGCAGCAATATACAGTAAATAAATCAATAAATCCACTGCTGTCTTGTCTCCTCTGAGGCTGGGACTCTAAACAGTGTTCTGTGCTCGTCTGTGCAGCCAAAGACAGAACAGTTAGCAAGTTTTGCTCAAACTTTCGCCATAACATTAGAGCTGGTACACCGTTTTCGCTTTGCGAAAACACAATGACTGCGCTATGGGTGTATTACATTTACAGATTAAGGTGCGGTAATATTATAATGAGATCCCTTTGCCATGTCACCAAGGGAGCGAAATCAGATCCGCTCGTTTTCTCAGACGCTTGCAGAAAAAGGCTTACCAAAACAAAGTTACTGGGTTAATCTTTTTCACGTTTCCTTGATTGGTAGATGCACCGGGGACCTGATTATAGCACTTAAAACCTGGAAAAGTCAGATTTTCATGATATGTCACCTTTAAATCATTAAAACATTTTCATTACTTAAATAAAATATAACAATTAAAAGGAATAAGAACTGTTGCCTTGGCAAAATAAGTTTAAGTACCAAAATAACTAAAAAAAAATAGCTAAAAAAAAAGATATAGTTTATGTATACATTTAAAAAAAACGAAAAAAATGAATGAAAACCGAAAATATAAAATTTCAATCAAATTCAAAATATTAAAAAACCCATAATAGTGTATCAGTGATATTAAAATTACACTGACCATGATAAATCTATTAATAGCATGCAATCTTAAATGTTTATACATAAGACAATAGGTGTCTCAAGATGTCTTTTTAAAAGTTGAACTATTTAGAACAATGACAAAACAGCAAAGTCCTGACAAAAACCTAGTGCATGTTCATATAAAAACACAAATCAAAAACTTTGCAAATGTCCTGTGTGACAATGTTTTTACATATATTTTAATACAAGTTAAGAGAGTAAGTGAAGCATTGAATTAAAGGAAATAAATGATTTTAAGTATTTAATCCCAGAACTGTAGCCCCAAAAAAGTTGGTTAGACACCACAACACTAAGATTGTTAAACAGACCTCATTCTGAGACAAAGAAACCTCTGGTATATATTTCAACAGAAGCACACACTTGCTCTGTGAGGGAAGAACACAGAAAGCAGCGTGTTTACCCGGCAGGTACATACTGCTGATGCTGAATTTGGGGGGGGGGTGGGGGGGGGGTTTTCCTCCTCTAAGGATGTCGGTTGTGTTCAGGGTCTGTGGGGCTTCCGGGGGGGGGGCCTTTGGCCTGGGATCGGGTCTCTTCAGTATGCTTCCAGACTGCACGCCTTCCTGCCTCTCCTCACTGGGGCTCTGAGAGCCCAATGAAGCCTGGACACGATGAAACACAGAGTAACAGTGATAATGTTGGTTAATGTTACTTTGTCCCTGGTTAGGTGGCATCACATACAAGAAATTGGGAGGTAGGGAAAGTCATTATATTATATTTTATTATGAATGGTTGGGGGGGTCAATGCATGACGATTTATATAGCACTGTATTGGGTTTGCGCACACCCAGGAGGCTTAACCAAAAATCATGTGGGGGGGGGCCTCTCCTAACACCAACAGTTGTTGCAGCATCCACTGAGCGATGATGTGCGAACGCGCCAAGGACAACGGCGACAGTACATATCCCAACCGATCGGTGGAGAGGAGAGAGAGAGATTGAGCCAATCAAGTGAATGGGGATTATTAGTTGGCTATGATTGACAAGGGCCAGTGGAGGGAATTTGGCAAGGACACCGGGGTTTCACCCCTACTCTTTACTATGAGTGCCATGGGATTTTTAATGACCACAAAGAGTCAAGGACCTCGGTTTAACGTCTCATCCGAAAAACGATGAACGTTGCTGCTTTTTACAGTATAGTGTCCCTGTCACTACACTGGGGCATTAGGACCCACACAGACCACAGGGTGAGCACCCCCTGCTGCCTCACTAACACCTCTTCCAGCAGCAAACCTAGTTTTCCCAGGAGGTCTCCCATCCAAGTACTAACCAGGCTCAACCCTGCTTAGCTTCAGTGGGCAACCAGTCTTGGGCTGCAGGGTGATATGGCTTTTTATTCATCATCCTTAAAAAAGCATCACAAGTTCCAAAAAATATATTAAGCAGCAAAATGTTTCCAGCTCTGATAATAAATCAGCATATTAGAATAGATTAGAAGGATCATGTGACACTAAAGACTTTTCCACCACAGGAATAAAATATTTTAAAGTAATTTAACTATTTTAAAGTATATTAAAACAGAAAACTGTTTTATAAACCGCATAAGAGCATAAATAAAATTCCTTCAGATTTAAAACGGTAGTGTATATATGACTGGTTTATTGATGTGTTTTACCTGTTTGGTGGTAGTTGTTTGGACGCTGGTTGTGTTTCCTATGCTCTCTTTATAAGACAGCAGAATGCTGCGGATTTTATACACCACCTGATATATTTCAATCAGCACCTCACAGGGCTCATATCTGCAGTCAAACACACACACCACACACACACACACACACAAAAATGCACAGAATGGATGGTTTAACCTATTGGTTCATCCTGGCTGCTGCTGCAGAAGGTTGATCTGGATATTCATGACTGTCAATTCATATTCACTAAACTCTCACAAATGAGTCATTATGGCTGAGGAATTTATCATGTGAGATTTCTCACAGTACAGAGAGAGACAGGCACTGACACTTTAATATTCACATACAGAGTCATTCTTTAAATAGAGCATATATTCATTAAGTCTGGGTCAATTAAAGAGTTCATTACACTATGGCAGAAGGGAGACGTGGGAAGACAAAGGTGTTCAAGAGATCTAGGTAAAGAGAGATAGAATGAGGGCGAAGTGTGGATCTCACTCACTTATCCTGCCAATAGGCTTCATGAAGGCCGGCATGTTTGAGCAGAGCGGCCAAACTACAGCGACACGCCGTCTCTAACAGAGAGTCTCCCACTGATCCACTATTGTCCCAGTCTGCATAAAAACACACATGTGAAGGTCAATACTTAAGACAGGTACATGATGATCGTTCACAGTTCTTGTGGTGCAAATAAAATCAGGTAATTCTGCCAATAGTTATAGGCATAGATTTGTATAGGTAGATTCCACCTTCCAGCTACGAATGAGGGATCTATGTATTATTCTATGGTCATAGGAACTATGAAAATGTTCCTCTGGTGCAAAACTCACTTTTCTAAGTATCTGGTACCAAAAAAGTATGTAAATAAATGTCTTGCAATATTTTTTACCTTCTTTTCATATTCTACACACATAAACAAATCCTGCCCCTCTCTTACCTCGACTCGCCGCATACTCCTTCATCTTCCTCCAGAGGGCACTGGCAGGTTCTCGCAGTGAGCCAAGAGCGAGTTCCACTAATGTTGTGTTCTCTTCTGACAGCAGCAGCTCGGCTAGTCTCACGTCTCCACAACCCATGAACACGGCCTCAGTCAGCCAACCCATTGCCCAGTCTATAGGATAACATACACAGATGAGTATTTATTTTTCTGTATTTATGTGTGTTTATAACACACAACATAAACAATAAGCTGTTGCCTCCTGGTGGCAGGTCATTACCCAGCTGTTCAAAGTCTATCTCCAGCCCATTTCTCAGGAGAGGGTTACACAGCCAGAACTCTGCTGTCTTCTCCTGGATGGAAGGGGGTGGGCCCTGAAGCATACCTCCCAGGCATCGGCCAATGGCAAGAGCTACAGACCTCTCCAGGTCTAGTAGCCACGCCCAGTCTTCTGGCTCTGGCACTGTGATTGGCTCAGAGGTTTCAGATGCTTCTGCAATAGAAAGTACATTTAGATTTACATTTAGTCATTTAGCAGACTCTTTTATCCAAAGCGACTTTCAAATGAGGACAACAGAAGCAATCAAAACCAACAAAAGAGCAATTATATGCAAGTGCTATGACAAGTCTCGGTTAGCCTAGTAAAAGTAGGAGTGTGCAATTGGCAGTACTGTGTCTATCTTGATGATCTGTCATTTGTTAATGATTAAGTTGTTTTTGAACCGTTTAAATGTCAAACAATGCATTAAGGTATTCGGAACGTTTTCCAAGAATGACAGAAATACATAATTCTGGTCCTTACCATCTGAAGTTCCTTCCAGCTCCATGTCCTCCAGGTGCGCAGTGTTGGGCAGGTAACAGTTGAGCTCATTGAGATGTTCAAGCAGAGTGAGCAGGTGAGGAAGGAGGGGTTTGACCACAGCCAAAGGCAGCAGGAGCAGAGAGTACATCACCTGACACAGCAGACTCCCCGCCACCGAACCAAACAGCACAGCTATAGAGAAACACATATAACTCAATACACTGGGTCTGGTTGGATCACAGGGTGGCTACCATGATTGGAGGAATGGAAGGCAAGATAAATGGATGGAATAACAGATGGACGGAGGGATAGACGGAGGGATGAACGGATGACTACATGAATGAATAATAGAATTGATGAACAAAAGGATGGATGGACAAATAGCTGAACAAGTGAATACCTCTGTAAATGTATGGATGGATGGACTGATAGATGGATGGATGGATGGATGGCTACGTAAATAGAGGGATGGATAAACAGAAGGATGGATGGATGGACAAATGGATAACTACATAAATGAATGGATGGACTAATAGATGAATGGACGGATGGCTACGTAAATAGATGGAGGGACTGATAGAGAGATGGATGGACTAATGGATCGATGGACGGATGAACGGGAGACTACATAAACGGATGGAGGGATGGATAGATGAACAAATAGCTGGACAAATGGATAACCACATAATGGATGAATGGATGAATGGCTATATAAATAGATGGATGGAGAAATGGATGGACTAATGGATGGATGGATGGATGGATGAATGACAGACACTATAAATGGATGGAGTGATTGATGAACAGAAGGATGGATAGATGAACAAATAGCTGGACAAATGGATAATACTACATGGATGGATGGATAGATGGATGGACGGATAAGATTGATTATGAATGGCTACATGGATGGATAGATGGATGGATGGATGGATGAATGGGAGACTACATAAACTGATGGAGGGATGGATGAACAGAAGGATGGATGGACAAATAGCTGGACACATGGATAACCACATAAATGAATGAATGGTTACATAAATAGATGGTGAGCCCTGGCTGGCCCATGGCTGGATGCTGGAAGCATGGCTGGGAGGCCATCTCACTGGCTGGCGGCTTGACCGACCAGCAGGATGGATGCTGAACCCCCCTCGTGGCCCCATGGCTACTCCTCCATGGATGGCTGGCTGGATGGCTGGCCGGATCTAGCCTTGCTTCGCATGGCTCCCTGGATGGATCGCGGATGCCTGGTGGCTGACTGGGCGCCTCCCTCCCTGCGGCGGGCTCGCTGAACCGAAGGCTGGATGGACAAATAGTGGACCATATGGATACCCACTAATGCCTGCCTGGTTACATAAATAGCTGGTTGGCGGCCCAATGGAGAGCCTGGCTGGATGGATGGACGCATGGATGGGAGACTATATAAATGGATGGAGGGATTGACGAACAGAAGGATGGATAGATGAACAAATAGCTGGACAAATGGATAATACTACATGGATGGATGGATGGATGGATAAATAGATTGACAGATGGGGGATGGATGGATGGATGTATGGATGGATGGATGGATGGATGAATGATGGTTAAATGGACAAAGGGACAGATGGATGGATAAACTGATGAATGGGGATGGAGAGATGGATGGATGGCTACATAAATAGACAAAGGTATACAGTAGATGGGGGGATGGACAGAAGGGTACTTTAAAGGAGGGATAGATGGTCAGAAGGTTGGATCGATGGATGAACAAATAAACAGAAAATGGACAACTACATAAATGGATGTATGGATGGAGAGATGGAAGGATGGATGTAATGATGGATTGATAGGGATATGCATGGCCGAATTACTGCATGGACGCATAGATGGCTGCATACATGGATGGGTGGGTTGAAAAATGAACAGCTAGATGGATGGATGGATAAATGAAGGGAGTGACAGACAGATGGCTGGATGCATGGATGGTTAGTTGGATGGATGGATGGCACATAATGCGTGTTCTTACTGTGTAGTTTCTTGATGACGTGTTTGTCCAGTGTGCTCTCCTCCAGCAGAATGGTTGATCTCCTGAAGGTCTCGGCTGCGTAAGGCAGCAGCAGGCACAGGTGCTTATGGAGCAGCACCACGCTACTGTCATCCTACACAACAACCAAACACTTATTATGCAGAACGCCTCCGGGTTCTGGAACAAGAATTTTTGACTAAACATGCTCACACAACAGTATTTTATTGCTTAAAACTACAATGCATAACCACTGCAACTGGCAGCCTGTGGGAGCTATCATATGGAGTGGGTTTTAACAGGAAATGTGTCATTGTTGTACCTCAGCGCCTGTGTGGATGTAGCAGTGGGCCAGCAGGTGTCTGTGAAGGGCTGACAGCAGGTGGTGGAAGTGTGATGGAGCCTCCGTCTGTTTCTGGGACTGACTGAACCGCTGTTTATCACTGTTCTTCTCCAGTTCGCCAAACGCACGCTCCTGCATGAACAAACAGGGAACAGAGTGAACATGTTATGATTTGTGTTTTGATTTTTCTAAAATATATCACACATTAAATCCCTTTTATAAATTTTATTTTTCATTTAATATACGTAATTAAATACAACAAAACATCTCAGTTGATTGGCTTTTCCTACAAGGAAGCAGACAGAGAGCATTAGAAACAGGTTTACATTTTTGCATACATAAATTATTATTAAATTAAATTAGTATTATCATACGCTACCATTCAAAACTTTTGGAGTAAGTACGATTTTTTTTAAATCTTGTTCAGCATGGATGCATTAAAATGATCAACTACTGTAAAAACATTAAAAATATTACAAAAGCTTTCCATTTCAAATAAATGCTGTTATTTTAAACTTCTTATACATCAAAGAATCATAAAAAAATTATGTGGTTACCACAAAAATATTTTCATATTTTTAATATTGATAATGTTTCTTGAGCACCAAATCAGCATATTAGAATGATTTCTGAAGGATCATGTGACACTGAAGACTGGAGTAATGATGCTGAAATTTCAGCTTTGTCATCACAAGAATATAACATTTTAAATATATTAAATAGAAAACAGGTCATTTTAAATTGTAATATATTACACAATGTTACTGTTTTTTGTATCACTAAATGGCAGTCTTGATGTCAAAAATGACAAGAAAAAACCAGTAATGTATATTTATAGTATTATATTCAATAAGTACTGAAATATACGGTCCAATTATACATTAATATTATATCTATATATTAGATTCTTAATTATATATTACAATTTAATACAACAATTAAAAAAAAAAAAAACAAAAGTCCAAAAGAGGCACAAGGTGTACAGAAGATTGTACAACTGTTGGAACTGACTGTATAGAACCCGATGCTGAGCAGCAAGGTCTTCAGTAGCACTTCAGCCAGGTGGAGTTGGTTGGAGCTTCTGAGCCGAGCTGACTTCATGTGGGCCCGCACGGGTCAGGGGTGGGCGGCAGTGCCAGACCTGCGCTCAACTCCCCAGGTGAGCTGTATCCCAGCAGGGACGCCACGTGACTCTGTTCCTGCAGGCTGTTCAGCACCATGTCCAGCTGTAGACGCTGTAATAGTAATATCACAGAATTATTAGAGGAACAGCAGGGGTTTCTCAGCAAATATTGATATATGTGCCAGACTTTAATATTGTTGCGTTTGCGTACCTGTCCTTTAGAGAGGCTTTCCCAGCTCTCTGGACCCTGTGGTAACAGCGAGTGCAGCAGCTCCGTTCTCTCCCTGAGAGGAGGCAGCAACAGAGACGCTCCCATAGACAGCGTGGTCATTACCGCCTCAACACACAAACAAAAATTAATTACTATGGTGTCGGAATGACTCATATGCTGGCATTCTGACGATGATTCAGTCAAAAAGTTACACTGTACTCTTGAAGATTGTGAAAAGTCATGTACCCTGCAAACTCCCTCAAAAAGAAAACCGAGCTAACAGATTCCATCATCTTAAGAGTTTTTAACATGTGGGCGGAACGCCAGCAAGCATTCTGATTGGCTGGAGTTGTTTACTGTTTTGTACTGTTGCCAGAAATGATAGATTGTACAGTGTTTTTTTTTTTTTTTTATTAAACAAAAAAAAAATCTGTTTTGAGCCTTAAAAATGCTGTATGGAAACAAATACATTTTTGTACCTATAATAAACACATATAATACTCCGTTTACTTCAGGCAGAAAAAAATATATTTAAAAGTAGGCTAAATGTAATAAAATATGCAATTTATTATGTTTAATAAAAGAGTCACAGTAGCATTCACAATGGCTACCATTTCTATTTTGCACCAATTCCCCTCAAAAACAGCTGTTTTGTTCTCTTGAACAATGTTCTTCATTCACAAATTATTTTCACTTTTATTTATTTATTTATTGCAATATTTCATTGTCATGCATAAATTAAATTAGCAGCTTGGATGAAAACACAGCTACTGACAAATAACATATGCCTTTGCCAAGTATAATTTGCCAAAGAGCACAATAAATCACATAATGAAACAGAAATTCATAACTATTCAGCACCTTCTGCAAGCTTTGTTTCTTCAAATTTAAATTTAAGGAAAAATTTAACTACCGTTCAAAAGTTTGGGGTTATTATGATTTTAGAAAGAAGTCTCGTATGATAAACAGGATGGAAATGTATTTGATTAAAAATGCAGTAATAACAGTAATATTTTGAAATATTATTAGAATTTAAAATAAATGCTTTCTATTGTAATATATTTTAAATATAGTGTAATATATCCTTAAGGCACACAAAGCACAGTTTGGAGCTCTAGAAACATTTCTTATTATTATCAATGTTGAAAACAGTCAAAGAAAACAGCTGCTTAATATTATTGTGAAAGCTGTGATGCATTTTATGATGATTCTTTGCTGAATAGAAAGTTTAAAAAAAAACAGCATTTTTTTTTAAACAGAAATCTTTTGTAAATTTGAAATGTCTTTACTGTAACTTTCATCAATTTAATGCTTTCTTGATAAAAAAAACCCTTTTAAACATTGTAATAATTCTATATGTAAATTGTAAATATATGCAAATTATTCAGAACTGTGCAAAACCAATAACTGTAAGCAATATTGAATTAGCATATAATGCAGAAAAAGTACAACTAAAACACACTGAAGCCCAGTGTTTCACAGCAGACCTGTTGTATGGAGTCTGGTACATTAGAGTCGATGAGTCTGAAGAGCAGGTTCCTGAGGGGCCGACCCTGAGCGCCCAGCACTGTGGCCCCCGTTCCTCCCGCGTGGGCCAACGACAGGTGGATGGACAAGAGTTTCATACACAACAACACGAACTGGTGATGTTCCCTGGAGAAGAAACAGAGAGGACAAGAGTGAGAAGTTTAAAGATGAGAAGTCTAGAATGACCTTTACCGAGTGTCAGGCCATATGCTGCTCTGACCCCATCCCTGTGGGCATGGAGACGGTTATGAGCTTGTGCCAGATACCCCTGCAGCTGTGTATGTGTGACATTCCTGCTATATGAGTGTCTTTCAGCAGCTGACATTGACACAGATAAACCAGAATTCGTACTTGCCTATACAAAAACTCTCTGCCACAATGCTAGGTAGTTGCTAGGGCACTGCTATGCAGTTATTTAGCTGCTATGGTGGTTGCTATGTAGTGACTTGAGAGAAAAGTAAAAAGCTGAAGCAGAAACTTAGAGGTTGGAGGAGTAAATAAAAAATATAATAAAAATAATAGTTAACGTTTTCTGGAAGCTTCCATATAATGGGATCAAGACATTTGACGCACACTCTCTCTTTCTTTGGAGATACTGGTGCGGAATTAAACGTTCTGACCTCAAGGTCAACATACATCAGTTACCATCTTGAGGCCTCAGCAGGAAAAGATCTACAATATTATATAATCTGTATGACAGCTCTTGTGTAATCTTGCAGTTGACAGATGTAAACTACTGACATCTGACATTGCAAATGTCTACGAATCGGATTGGCATGTCTGAAGCATCCATCCATAGTATGAAATGGCATTTTATTCTCCATTTTATAAAGTATAACAGACATTTTTAATATGATAATAAATAAAATCTAATTAGAAAAACTCTTAAATTAAAAAGAAACTTATATAAACTTAAATATATTTTAATTTCTCACCCTGCATTTATCCACATACCTACCTATCAAAGAACAAGATTTGCTTTTAAAACAGCAATATCTGACACTCTGTGCCTCTATAAATACACATTATACTGTACATATGTTTGATTAATCGTTTGTGGTGCAAATCACAATCCATCATTTGTAAATCTGGGTGGGTTGGTGCTAGGTTCTTACCTCTTAGAGGGGAAAGGTGCAGGTGGTGTGTCCCCACTGATACTATCACAGTAACGCTCCAGGAAACTGCGCAGGTACGTAAACGTGCTCTCCTCCAGATCCACACAAAACGGCCTGTG
Source organism: Sinocyclocheilus anophthalmus (assembly GCA_018155175.1). Classification (NCBI taxonomy): domain Eukaryota; kingdom Metazoa; phylum Chordata; class Actinopteri; order Cypriniformes; family Cyprinidae; genus Sinocyclocheilus; species Sinocyclocheilus anophthalmus. Next base: position 27,101 of record JADLZN010012097.1, on the reverse strand, counting down.
CCAAGCCACCAGCTGCCTGCCAGCACACAAACACACATTGATAATTCACACTCAGTCCTGTCAGGAAAACAAAGCAACTGAACAGCTGTGAATAATGGAAAATGTAAATGCGATTGTATTAACACATTAGCGGTAGAACTCACGCCTGATAGAGCAATATGGGGTTTGATTTGCATAATGGTGCTGTTTCCTGTTGACTCAAACTCATTTAAGGACAAATTGGTTTTGGTTTTGGTTTAGATCAGGAAGAGGGGGCTTTTTATTCCATTTGCATTATCCATAAGCAATGAGAGATGCAGATAATGAAATACCGAACATGCATTGTGGAAAAGCCATCAAATCTCAACTAATGAACACAGTTTTCTGTCTCTTCTCACCTGTCAGTGGGAACCGCTGTCCAGGCCAGGCTGTGGGAGGTGCCTGCAGTAATCTGCTGTATTGACACCCCTTCTAAACCAATCACTTTCTTGGGTTTGGTGACTGGCGTTGAGGTATGGCCCTGCCCACACTGCCCCATGGCATTGTTGCCCCAAGCAAACACCTCGTTTTCTGTACCACAAACCAATGAAATTACTCAAGCATTTTCTTAGAATAAACTAAATGCAGCATCAATCTGAAAATCCCATTTCAGTAAATAACTTAAATTTCAGTCTCTTGCTGATACAAAGCTATCAGATGACTATTTCAGAAAACTTGGAATATAGCGCACAAGTTGTATAGACTACTTTTATGGTGTCTTTTTTTCTTTTCCAAATGTTCTGTTTGGAATTACATGAGGGTGAGTAAATAATGAAAATTATAAATGTTTTTGGTAAATATTCCTATAATCCTTAGTGTTGTTATGGTTAACAACAACAAATGAATTTTTTAAAAATTGTCTTGAATTGAAATAAAGCTGAAACAAAATAAACATTGTCTTGGCAACTAACTGAAGTAAATAAGTTTAGGTACTTAAATTCCTAAAAGTTAAACTAAAATAAAAAAAAATTAAAGCTATATAGAAATATTTTAAAAAGAATAAAATAAGGACGACAACATTTATTAAACGTAAACAAATATTAAAATAAAAATAAATGCTCATTTAAAATATGAATGAATACTATAATGGTAAATACATAATAATAAAATAAATACTATAACAAATAAAATTAAGAGATAATAATATCGATAAGATGACATAGCGACTGATCCACCATTTAATTTCTATAAAATGTTCTATAATGTTTCTATAAAATTAATTTCTATAAAATAATTTGATGCAATTTAATGCTAGGTAATTTAATGCAATGCATTTTTCATGTAAATTAATTTAAATATGCAGTGTCAAACTCTGTAGACTTAAAAAATAAAAAAAAGCTTGTCTAAAAATTTTGAAGAGAGCAAAGTTGCCACAATCAGTATCAAAGCAGAAATTATCTTTTTAAGTTTCTTTTTAAATTTTTATTTAATACTATTTTCTCATCTCCTCTTCCCATTTTGTTTCTCCATCTCTCTTACCATGAGACAAAGCGAGACAGTGGCTGTCTCCACAGGAAATGTCTATGATTTTTGTGATACTGAGGTCCTCGATCAGGCGAGGTCTGAGTGAGGTGGTTTCAGATGAGCCGCAGCCAAGACACGAGCCGCAGCCCCAAGCAAACACCTGCATCACACACACAGGAAAACACAGAGACATGAGAATTTATATGGGTGTATAACGGTACATATTTGCTCAGCAATATACGTGAGATTGTGTATACCTGGCCAGCAGATGTCAACGCCAGTGACGACTGGCTCCCAGCACACACTTTTCTGATAATGAAGCCATGTAGGGCTTCTATCACTTTAGGCCTGTACACACGGTTTGTGTCCCCATGTCCCAGTTTACCTGCAACACAACACAGAGTTTACATTTACAGAACTGCCTCTAACATGGATAATAGTAATTTAAGGTGTCAAATTCAGAGGCCGTGTTTGCACTTGTTTCAACTACTGGCTCTATATTTTGCCTTCTGAAAACACTTTGCGAAACAGCTTTATTTCAAACAGGTTTGAGCCTGTCAGCAGATGTTATGTCTGATAGTGCTACAATACAGAGCAGATCACTCTGAAGGGGACACAGCTTTACCGTCTCATATGTACACATGTACCATGACAAACAACAAAACTCATATGTATAGCTGTTAAAATTGTTATGGCAAATAGAACTTGAGTCAAATATTATGCCTTTTTGTGCCGTTTAATTCAAATTATTCAATTCAAGTGAAAAAAAACATGAAAATCAATTTTCACAGATAGCCATATGGTAAACAAAAGCAATGCATTGTTTGAATGAATTATAAAATGAACTGAAAATGACGATAGATAGATAGATATAACTATAGATATAAAATGAATAAATAAATCACAACTAAATAAAATGAATAAATAAATCACAACTAAATAAAATGAATAAATAAATCACAACTAAATAAAATGAATAAATAAATCACAACTAAATAAAATGAATAAATAAATCACAACTAAATAAAATGAATAAATAAATCACAACTAACTAAATCACAACTAAATGACAGACAGACAGAGACAGATAGATAGATAGATCAAATAAATAATGATAAATAGATTATTTTAACATCCCTCCAAGTATACTTCATGTGTGAGGATGATGAAAATGGTCATCGGAAATTAAATTACGACTGATTTTAGAGGAAAATGTGGAGTTCTACAGAGAGAAAAAAAAAAAAAAACTTCAAATACTACAGAATATGGCCACTTTATACGAAACATCAGCATACCGTTGTCTCCTCCTCCAAAGGACCAGACGATTCGTCCATCTTGAGCCACAGCAATGGTGTGAGAGCTGCCACAGGCCACTTGCCCGACCCCACTGATGTCCTTCACCAGAGTGGGCACATTACGACTGTGACTGTCGCTGTGCCCTACATGACAGGCAGACAGAGGAAAAACAAGACTGAGACACACAGGCAGAACTTCTGACACAACAGTCTGACTCAGTCTGAGGGATCAGGCGTCCCGTTTACTGCCTGGCAAATTATTTCTCTATGAATTAAAAAGAGAAAACTCTGAGCAGTGTGCACTGTGCACTGTGCACAGCAGTCATTCAAACCATAAAAACCAACTCCCAGAAATCAATAGTGTATTGTATTTCACTGACAACACTACATCTAAGAATAGATCCTCAGGCAGGTGTGTGTGTGTGTGTGTGTGTGTGTAGTGATGTTGATGGTCTGTAAGAGGAGAATGATGTACCGAGTCGACCGAAGTCGCCTTCCCCCCAGGTGTACAGCTCTCCGTCATTAGTCACCGCAGCGCTGTGTCTGTATCCAGCAGACACACACACCACCACCTGCAATACACACACAGAAAACACGCACACTTTGACAAATGCAATGATGAGATTTGTTAAATTTTTCTGAAATATAAGTGATTGTTAGAGTGTTTTTTCATTACTAGTGCATTGCTATGTGATTGCTAGGTTGATTTTAGAATCTTGCTATGCAGTTGTTAAGGTGTTCTGTGTTTATTAGGGCATTGCTATATGGTGCTAGGGTGATTTGATTGATTTTTAGCATGTTATGTAGTTGCTATGAAATTTAGGGGTTGCTAGGGCATTGCTATGACGTTATTATGGTGATTTGGTTGATTTAAAAATGTTGCTATGCAGTTATTAGGGTGTTCTGTGGTTACTAGGGCATTGCTATGCAGTTGCTAGGGTGATTTGACTGATTTTTAGCAAGGTCCGCGAGCTGGGACTCGAACTTAGGACGCCTGAAGTGCATTTTGGGGCGCTGCCCACGAGGCTATTGACGCCAACAATCTGGTTGATTTTTAACACATTATGTTGTTGCTAGGGTGTTCTGTGGTTGCTAGATTGTTCCGAGTGATTTTTAGCATGATGTTATGTTGTTGCTATGGCATTCATGGGTTGCTAGGTCTTTGATTCATGTGGTTGCAAGGGTGATCTGATTGATATGTAGAACGTTGCAATGCAGTTGCTAGGGTGTTCCGTGGTTGCAAAGGCATTCCTATATGGTTGCCATGTGGTCGCTAGGGTGATATGATTGATTTTAGCATGTTATATTGTTGCTGGGAAATTCAGAGGTTGTTAGGGCATTGCTAATGTGGTCTCTAGGGTGTCTTGGTTGATTTTAGAATAGTGCTATGCAGTTGCTAGGGTGCTCTGTGGTTGTTAGGGCATTGCTACAGTGGGGGAAAAAAGTATTTAGTCAGCCACCAATTGTGCAAGTTCTCCCACTTAAAAAGATGAGAAAGGCCTGTAATTTTCATCATAGGTATACCTCAACTATGAGAGACAAAATGAAAAAAAAAAAAAATCCAGAAAATCAAATTGAAGGATTTTTAAAGAATTTATTTGAAAAATTATGGTGCGAAAAATATGTATTTGGTCAATAACAAAATTTAATCTTAATACTTTGTTATATACCCTTTGTTGGCAATGACAGAGGTCAAACGTTTTCTGTAAGTCTTCACAAGGTTTTCACACACTGTTGCTGGTATTTTGGCCCATTCCTCCATGCAGATCTCCTCTAGAGCAGTAATGTTTTAGGGCTGTCACTGGGCAACACGGATTTTTAACTCCCTCCAAAGATTTTCTATGGGGTGAGATCTGGAGACTGGCTAGGCCACAACAGGACCTTGAAATGCTTCTTACGAAAACACTCCTTCGTTGCCCGGGCGGTGTGATTGGGATCATTGTCATGCTGAAAGACCCAGCCACATTTCATCTTCAATGCCCTTGCTGATGGAAGGAGGTTTTCACTCAAAATCTCACGATACATGGCCCCATTCATTCTTTCGTTTACACGGATCAGTCGTCCTGGTCCCTTTGCAGAAAAACAGCCCCAAAGCATGATGTTTCCACCCCCATGCTTCACAGTAGGTATGGTGTTATTTGGATGCAACTCAGCATTTTCTCCTCCAAACACGACAAGTTGAGTTTATACCAAAAAGTTCTATTTTGGTCTCCTCTGACCACATGACTTTCTCCCATGCCTCCTCTGGATCATCCGGATGGTCTTTGGCAAACTTCAGACGGGCCTGGACATGTACTGGCTTAAGCAGGGGGACACGTCTGGCACTGCAGGATTTGAGTCCCTGGCGGCGCAGTGTGTTACTGATGGTAGCCTTTGTTACTTTGGTCCCAGCTCTCTGCAGGCCATTCACTAGGTCCCCCCGTGTGGTTCTGGGATTTTTGCTCACAGTTCTTGTGATCATTTGACCCCACGGGGTGAGATCTTGCATAGAGCCCCAGATCGAGGGAGATTATCAGTGGTATTGTATGTCTTCCATTTTCTAATAATTGCTCCCACAGTTGATTTCTTCACACCAAGCTGCTTACCTATTGCAGATTCAGTCTTCCCAGCCTGGTGCAGGTCTACAATTTTGTTTCTGGTGTCCTTTGACAGCTCTTTGGTCTTGGCCATGGTGGAGTTTGGAGTGTGACTGTTTGAGGTTGTGGACAGGTGTCTTTTATACTGATAACGAGTTCAAACAGATGCCATTAATACAGGTAACGAGTGGAGGACAGAGGAGCCTCTTAAAGAAGTTACAGGTCTGTGAGAGCCAGAAATCTTGCTTGTTTGTAGGTGACCAAATAACTTATTTTACAGAGGAATTTACCAATGAATTCTTTAAAAATCCTACAATGTGATTTTTGGATTTTTTTTTTCTCATTGTCTCTCATAGTTGAGGTATACCTATGATGAAAATTACAGGCCTCTCTCATCTTTTTAAGTGGGAGAACTTGCACAATTGGTGGCTGACTAAATACTTTTTTGCCCCACTGTATGTGGTTGCTAGTGTAGTTTCTATTGTGCTCTGGTGATGTTAAGATGTTTCTACGGTGTTGCTATATGGTTTCTAGGGTTTTCGCTTGTTGCTATTCAGTTGCTAGAGTTTTTTGTGTTTGCTAATGCATTTGTATGTTGTTTCTATGTTTTCTGGGTTTGCTAGGGCAACGCAATGCAGTTGCTAGAGTGTTGTGGTTGCTAGGGCGTTGTTGGGTGGGTGCTAGACTGTTTCGGGTGATTGCTATGCAGTTTCGATTGTATTCTTGATTTGCTAGGATGATACAGTGGTGTTACAGGTTGTTGCCGGGTGTAAACATTCTATATTCTGAAAGATTTTTAGCATGTTGCTATAGTCAATAGGGATATTGCTATGTGGTTTCCAGGGTGTTGCTATATGGTTGCTAGGGTCTTCTAAGTGATTTCAGCATAATGCTATGCAGTTTATGATGCAGTTTATTTTTTTTGCTAGGACACTGCTGTGTGTTTGCTAGAGTGTTCTGGAGGATGGCTAAGTTGTATATCGTTTCTAGGGTGTTGCTAGATGGGTGTTAGGGTTTTCTGGAATGTTATCTACTGATCCAAGTCAAAAGAGCTCAGGGAAATGCTTTCAATTAAGACACTCACATCCAAACATACCAATAATAATAACTTCTGCATGTAGAAAACACACTTTCTCACTTTTCCTAACAGTGGGCCTTGTATAATCTTGGGGTATTTCTGTGTGGCGCTGTTCCCGTGGCCCAGTTTGCCGTAATCTCCATCTCCCCAGCTGAACACCTCTCCCTCCGCCGTGACAGCCAGCGTGTGTCCGTCTGATCCCTTGGAAGACGACACCTTCCTCATGGTACGAGGTGGCTCCAGAACAAGCTTCTTTGGCAAGGACTGGTTATTAGAGTCTCCCAGTCCCAGCCGCCCATAACTACCCTTCCCACAAGCCTTCACTGCACCATCTGCAGATACAGAGAACGTGCAGTACTGGCCTGCCTCAATCTGCAGGTGGAAAGAGAAGAGTACCGTTTAGAGCCAAGTCAATTGAATCAACCGTGATAGAGATTGTCTAAACTGTATTAGTGAAAGGGCAGTTTATTAAGATATGGCTACTGTTTTCCAAATTGCATTTCTCAATAATAATGAAAAGACATGTCTATATTAAATAGCAGAGACTTCAGATTAGTCTTTGCACAACACATACTCTGTTAGTTAGAGAGGAAACAAAGAAATTTAGTTCAATAAGATGGTCTATTATTATTTATAATGCAGTCAGTAACCAATATGAAACTGACTGCATTATAAACTATATACTGTTTAAATATCTAACTAAATAAATAAATTATTGTGGCCTCTTAAAGCTGTAATAAAAGGCACAAAAATCTCACATTAAATAAGACAAATAAATAAAACATATATATATATAAATTAACAAACCAATGCCCTTTAAATTAGACAAAATAGTGGCCCCTTATCTTTTCAAATTTCCCTAGGCATATTCATTTGATAATTTTTAACGTAAACATTTAATGCAAATAATAAATACAATTTACAGCTTCACGCCTTTTTCCGCCCCATCCACTTCTTGTCACCTCTTAAAGCTGTAAATAAATAAATAAATGTATGTTTAAAAAGGGGTCTATGGTGCTGCCAAAAATACTATTATTTGTGTATTTGTGTAAGAAATGCGTTTAGGTGGTTTAAGTAAAAACAGCACATATTTTCCACATATTTACATTATGGGTTTCTCCTCTATGCCAAACCGCCTTTCTGAAACAGAGCGATTTTAATACCAAGAGCTACATAACGTTGCTTAAAAGACGGGTGTGGCTGTGATGGGGAAGGACCGAGTTATCCAGTGCAGAAATTATGGGATACGAATGAACAAAAGCAATCCGGCGATGTGAGGACGAGAAGTTTACGACGGGGGGAAACCCCCGTCGCCGATGACTGGTGCATGCCCATGTATCCGCCGTTCGTCGTTATAAGTCGAGACAAGATAACATAAAGCTAGGGCCATTATAAACGAGGCATGTGGTTGGTCATCTCGTCGTGTGGGACAAATTACCTGCACTTATAAGTGACTAGGTGATATCTTCTACACATATTGGTATAGTGTTGGCTACGTGCGTACACATAAAACTCATGTCGCGCATTCACATGCTGATCGTAGTAAGAGGGTACAACAATGCATACTCCACAAACGTGCCCAAAGCCTAGCAAACCATAGTTCCAAATATCAAAAGGGATAACAAATAAACAAATGGTGACTTAACACTCTCACAGACACCGAACAGCCTGCATTGTAGTCTACTCTACCAGGAAACAGTCCTCCATAAAATGCACACATCTGAATATTTGGGTTAAATTGTTCTGGAACAGTGTTGTAAATACACTTAACCACTGATTTCTAGTCGTGTTCTTTTGGAAGGCCAAACAAAGTAGTTTCGTTTTCATAACGAAACAGCGTCACACACCGCGGCATTGAGTGAGCGGAGGCCGGAGGCCTAGAGTATCCGTGGCCTAGAGTATGCGGAGGCCGGCTTGAATGAGCAGAGGCGGGTGGGTTTGAGAACGGCGCGGCCAGTGGATTCGACGAAGGAGCGGCCGGTGGGTTTGCAGCAACCACATGTGACGATCCCGGGCTGGACTCCGCTTCATCCACGGTGAAAGCCGATCCGGCGATCCTCAGCGCAAAGTTTTTGTATTTCCTCAGCGACCAGCACGGATAATCTCTAGGTATGACGAAGTGGATATCGTCCTCTTTGGAAGGCCAACCAAAGTAGTTTCACTTTCACACCGAAACACAGCGCCTTCACGACATGGCGGCAGTGGCAACAACAATACTACAGCGAAAATAAAGTTACGCCTTCTTTCTTTGGGTATACATTTGGGCAGTGTTATGCAAATCCTCCCACATCGTGACGTAGACATGTGGGGGCGTGTTAGAACGAGCCTTTAGACTTTGCAACTTTACAGATATGCTTTATGCACCAAGAGCTTGTAACACTCCAAGAGAAAGGAAAAAATGAAATCGCACCATATGACCCCTTTAAAAAATACAACCAAAAATGAAAAAAAGCAAATATTAAAATATATTTTAATATGCATATTTAATTAAATCATTTTATAAAATTCAATGTATATATATTTGGCCCTATACGATGCATCTCATGCAGCTAACAATGTAATTTACATCCGTTTTTTTCTGTCATACAGGAAAGTGGAACCGAAGTCCTCCATAATATGAATAATTGCGGTGTTTTCCAGTTTTGTCCATCTAATATGAATGAGCTTACAGACCAGACAGAAAAATTGGACCTTTTAATTAAAAGCTCTTTTGTAAAACTGTCAAATTGAACGTTGCGATCTCTTTCATTAAAAATTTTTTTTAGAGATCTGTCTCCTCCTCCTCATGCAGTTTCTGTTGGAACTAATGTTAGCTTCACGACGGCATCCAGTTATTTGGATTTTCAATACTCTTGAGTAACATAAACCCACACAAACCATTTGTGCATCGCTGAAGCCCTGAGCCAGTTTGGGCTGTAAAATCTTCTCCAGCGTTCCCTCGGCAAGCTGATGGCTGCTGTTGCTGCCCCACACGTACACCATGACAGCATCACTCTCCGAGCCGGAGGAAGACCCGCGCATGAGCACAGGCATTTAGAGCCAGGGTGCAGATCTACAACACACACACACACACACACACACACACATTTGATTAAAGATTTGCTTATCAAAATGAGAGTCATAGAAGACAAAGCCTGACAAATTTTTAATAACACTGTATATTACAGAACACTTGTAGGTTTATTTGCACAAACACACCTCTTCAAAGAGGCAAAGAGCAACATGTGAGAGGCTACAGAGTCCATCTGCATCCTTCTTCAGCACCTGAGTATTGGCGGATTCACCACGAACAGCCTGGAACAACAACAAATGAAAGCCAATAATACTAGCAGCTGCAATATCTATGGCTAACTGAAGTATGGTAGAACCAATCAAATGTGTGGCATACTTACTGTATGCCACTGAGACAGCTATGTGAAGTTTTTATTCATCATGCCTAACCATGGTCAAAAAAAAAAATGTCGGAATATAATGAAAATAGACAGATCCTCTTTCCCAAGTTATGACGTACAGCTGAGTAAAACACATTATTAAAAAAGAAAAAAAATGTAGGGTGGGGGCTTGTTTCTTTCAATTGGTGGTTGAATGAATGATTAAAGGAACAGTTCACCCAAAAATTTAAATTGTCATCATTTACTCACCCTCATGTCGTTCAAAAACTATATGAGTTTCCTTCTTCAGTTAAACATAAAAGAAGATTGAAGAATTTTTAAGAACGAAACAGCTGCTGGTCTCCATTGACTTCCATAGTAGGGAAAGAAATACTATAGAAGTCAATGGGAACCATCAACTGTTTGATTACCAGCATTCTTCAAAATATTTTCTTTTATGTTCAACATAAAAAAGAAACTCATACAATTTTGGAATGACATGAGGGTGAGTAAATGATGACAATTTTAATTTTTGGGTGAACTATTCCTTTAAGAATTACGAGGTCAGAACAAATTGGAAAATAAATTAAACATATGCACAAATAAACCGTTCCCAATCAGATCAAAAGCATGCATTAAGAAATGGATAGGGTAAATATAATGCTTAGAATAAGACGCAATATGTTCCAAATGATGGACTCTTTCCAAGACATCTTGGTAATGGCTAGTTAATATAATTCTAAAATAAAAGCATGCATTTATGTTTTTAAATTCGCTAACACCACCCATTCAGATGGTTGATTAAATTATATGAGCACAAAGTGAAACGGCAACCCAAGTCACTTCCGTAATTGATTAAAACAAAATATTCCTAGAAAATAAAATGTAGAGTAGGATTTGTGAGGTGAAAGTGACCTGAATGCCAAAGTTGGCTAAAACGCAACATCTAAATCATTATTTGTATATTGGTTAGCATTATCCAGTGGCCCGGGTGACGTTAGCATGAAAGGAAATTAATTTATTATGTTTTGATAAAAGATTGAGAATATAGTCTCTGGCTTCATCTCACCAAAGTACTTAACCAGTTAGCGTTTCAGAGAACTAATTAATTTTGAACTCAGGAGTAGGAAAATCTTTAAACAAACAGTTCCTTTAGTACAGGGAACAAGTTCTGCTGAACTTCAAGCACTAAAGCCTTGAAGTAGACATATTTCCCATTGATTAAGACATCAATAAATTAGAGCACGGCACATGGTAGGTCTGGTGTGGCTCAGGCGGCTTTCAGAGCTGGGAAGACGGCCAAGAGCTCCTGGTCAATTGAAAGCCACAATCTTATTTAGAGCAAGGAGAAATTTTCAAATCATTCCTGCCCTCCATGAGAGGAATACAGAATAATGGTAAACTACTGTATGGCGATAGCAATTAGCAACAACGATTTGCTTTAAGTGCAGAGGGAGGGATGAACAAATGGAGGAAAGTGTCCTAGCTGACCACTAGGTCAGCCGCATGGTGCAAGAACACACCGTGTGCTGGCGTATCTGTTGCATGGTTTGATGGATCAGCTCATAACCCACTCCAACTGTTTCAGACATGGTGGAGGAAGCGGAGGCAGCCAGCGCCACCTCCACCCACTCCAGAAGGAAGCGCAAGGATCCTCTTTGTAAGGCTAACGAGAGGAGGAGCTCCAGGGATAGCCTGCGACCCGCCCGATCCGCCCCGGAGCCGCTGACCGCTGTTTTCTTTAGGAAGTCTCCAACTTGTGTAAGACAGTCAAGCCCCACTGTCGGGATCTTGTTCTCGTTGGCCAAGGAAAGAGGAGGCAGGGCGGCCAGGACTGAAGACGCTGTTGCCAGTACCTCGTTGCACAGAGCAACGTCCGGTGGGTTCTCAAGACTCCCACGCTGCCAACTCTGCCTCAGTAGGGCAAAAAGGAGACTCAACCCAGTCCGGACTCCCATTTCAATAAGAACGTCTGTGCCCGACTTTGAATGGGAACTGCCTGTTGGCCAAGGCTCAGACACTGACTCTAGAGTGCCCCCTTCTGCACTGGAGGATGAGGGCTGGGGAGGCAGCGGTGCTCGGAATCGGTCGTGATACTTGCTATGGAGGGAGTAGAACACCCTCTGGAGGATCATCAGTCTGTGGTGCAGGGATAGGGCAAAGGGGGTCCTCGCCAGCATGCGTTGGGCAAGGCATCGCTGACTGTGGAGCAGTTCCTCAGCGCTGGATTCGTACTGGAAGTCAGGCAAGCGTGGACCCATTAGGTCCTGCACTGGTTGGGCCAAGCCCACAACCTCCTTGTTGTAGACCAGTTTTGCATAGAGAGCTGCCGCTCCGTGCCGTGTGGCGGTCTGAACGCTGTCCTCCGCCGCCCAGGAGCTGTTCAAGTGCTCCTGCCACTTGAGCATCACGTGGGTCTGAGAAGGCACCATCACTGTACATTATTCACATACAAGAGGCACATAGCTGGAAGAGAGAAAAAAAGAAAAAGAAAATTAAAAATACAGTTCAAGACCTAGCAAAGACATCGGCGTCAACAGCCTTGTGGGCAGTGCACCAACATACAGCGCTGTTGTGCTACTGGTGTCCCGAGTTTGAATCCCGACTCGAGGACCTTTCCCCATTCCACCCCCATATCTCTCTCCCACTTTGCTTCCTGTCAGTTCTGATCTGTCCTTTTATAATAAAGGCGAAAATGCCAAAAATTAATCTTAAAAAAAAAGACCTTGCAAAGACTTTCAATGCAAGTCTGAAGGTTTCCGGTACAAACCCCACATGGAATGAGACCCTGCCATTGTACCCGAGCAAAAAACTTAAGGTGTGGTCACATTTACCATTGCTTTACGAAATGTCATGGGATAATTCCAGTCATTTCAATAGGAATCTGTGTGATTGGGAGTTTTGAATGAGGGTAAAAACATTTTGCTCGAATTCAAGTCGCTCACTCGAATTCACCATATTGACCAACAGGAACCTGACGGGTTTGAAAGGGACTTATGTGTGAGAGGTGCTTCATGCATCACTATGCTACTGACAATAGACTTTTCTGTCTATAGAAAATAGAACATATTTTAGCACTTTGCTACTTGGGGAATTTCATATTCTAAGTTCATGGAGCTCTTCTAAGCCGAAAATTAAAAAATTAAAAATTCTGTTATTAATTACTCTCATTTGTTCCAAACCCGTAAGACCTTAGTTCATCTTCAGAACACAAAATTAAAGGGGTGGTTCATTGCGATTTCACTTTTTTAAACGTTAGTTAGTGTGTAATGTTGCTGTTTGAGCATAAACAATATCTGCAAAGTTATGAAGCTGAAAGTTCAATGCAAACGGAGATATCGTCTTTTAAAATTTTGGCAGTTTAATGCCTACAAAAACGGCTGGTAGGAACTACAACAAGTTACTTCCCGGGTTCGTGACATCACAAACCCAGATAAACCCCGCCCTCGGGAAAAGGCAGCAAAGGGAGCGAGGCCATGCTGCACTGCTTTAGAGAAGAGGAAGAGAAAACTAGAGGTGCACGTAAAAATCTATTCATATATGAATCGCGATTCTGTCTTCTAACCATTCTAATGGATTCACAAGTTTCAAAATCAATGTTCTAAAGCAGCGGTTCTTAATACTGTTCCTCGCGTCCCCTGCTCTGTGCTCCTCTCTCTCTCTATGAACTGTTCTAATTATACACTTATTTTCACATAGCTATGAGAAGCATTAAACATGGACGCGCATGCGGTTGCTGTACTGTATTATAGCTTTAATCAGGATAAAACCATATATTAAAAGCTAACATAAGCAGTAGCATTTACAACAGCGTATCTAAAACAACAAACAAAAAACATAGGTCTACCATTAAAAGCCTTGCTTGCACAGGTTCTGCACGATCCTCTTCAATAATATCCTCTGCTTCTCAATCGGGCTCAAACTGATAAGCGATATTAACGACATCTTTGTTTACAATACAACCGGAGCACATGCTGCTGTGGTGAGGGGCGGGACGATTAGACTAGAGGTTTAGCCAATCACAACACACTGGGCTAGCTAACCAATCAGAGCCCATCGCCTATATCTGAGGGCGGGGCTTCACAAAAACAGGAAAAGATCAGCCCGTTTCTCAAAGAAGGGACAGACCGGTGTGGAATAACTTTAAGGTTAAGCTAAGCATTTACACATGTTAGACTGCACCCCATAAACACAATCGAGCCTAGAAAAAACCCAGTGAACCACCCCTTTAAGAAGTTTTTATGAATCCGAGAGCTTTCCGACCCTCCATAGACAGCAAGGGAACTACCACGTTCAAGACCTAGAAAGGTAGTAAGGACATCATTAAAATAGTCCATGTGACATCTTGTGCGTTCACATGCGTTGTGGTACTCTTGTGAACGTGCAACAATTAAATAGGTCCCCTTTAAAGGGTTAGTTCACCCAAAAATTAAAATTAGCCCACTAATTACTCACCCTCAAGGTTCACCCAAAAATGAAATTATCCCACAAATTACTCACCCTTAAACAAGACATCCTAGAAAGATATGACTTTCTTCTTTCAGATGAATCCAGTCGGAGTTATATTAAACATTGTCTTTGATCTTTCAAGTGTTTAATGCCACTCAGCGGGTGTTGCATGCATCAGTCCAAAAGAAGTTAAATAAAATGCTCCCATCCATAAAAATAAAAATAAAGTGTCTCACATGGCTACGGGGGTGAACAAAGGCCTCCTGTAGCAAATCGATGTGTTTTTGTAAGAAAAATATCCATATTCAAAACGTAATAATCACTTTTAATGTAGCTTACGCCAACAGTCCTACACGGAAGCAGCCCCGGGCTGATGACGTATGAGGTCGGCTTTTGTAAAGAGCATAATAGAACCCCTTTAGGTTGAACCACTGATGTCAAACTGACTATTTTATTGATGTCCTTACTACTTTTCTGGGCATTGAAAGTGGTAGTTCCGTTGTCGTCTATGCAGGGTCAGAAAGCTCTCGGGTTTCATCCAAAATATCTTAATTTGTGTTTCAAAGATGAACAAAGGTTTTACGGGTTTGGATGATTAATGACAGAATTTTAAATTTTGGGTGAACTATCCCTTTAATAAATACATTTAAATACATTTTAATAAAACACTAATAAATAAAATTATCTAAATCAGTCGAAATGTATATGTCAGTTAAAAATAAATAAATAGTTTGAACTCTGGAGGCTGTTTTAAACAATAGGCACCACAACTGCTGACCTCTAAGATGCCTCATTGTTACTAAATAAGGAAGCATTACATGTATCCAGTCAAGTTTCTAGGCAGCTCAATAGGTTTTTGGAACAGAGCTTATGTCTGGCTTCTTCACAGTTTTGTTTGTTATGGTGCATCTTCCATTTCCATTGGAAACTATGGACATGTCACCCATAATATTCAAATTATTCGTTGACCAATATGTGTATTACAATGGTTCATTTTTAAATTACTATTACATTTGGTCCCTCTCAATCCAGAATGTGGTTACATCCTTGTCAGAAACAGACTACAAACAGCTCTCCCCCAAAAACAGACGCACACTCCTCCAGGGTCTTTCTGAAGGAAATTTATTGACAGCCTGCACTTGTTTTCCCCAGTCAGGATGCAAAAAATATATCAGAAAACATATGTAGAATTAAATCAAGGTCATTTTCCTGAGGCACGGTTTGATTAAACATGAAGAACACATCGACGTATGCACAGCTTACTTACGCCGATGACAACAATAGTCATGCACTACAGATAAACAGTGAATTACGTGGCCCTAACATCTTTGTGACTCATTAATCAGAAGGTTTAGACTTCACCCTAATCTAGTTAGTATGTGTAAAACTAATTACAGACTCCAGCGGCTGTAACTAGCCTACAGTAAAACTAATTACAGACTCCAGCGGCTGTAACTAGCCTACAAATAACCTAATGAGAGATGATGTGAAGATGAAAACAGCCTGACAACACCCAGGGTTCACCTTTCTGGGTCTCTCTCACAGTTAGCTTTCATCTGAAGATGTAACAATGAAAATTTCCACTTGTTTTGAGAGCTGTGACATTTCAAAAAACCTCAGTTTGTGTATGCGATGCATTAGTTCAAACTATAACCTATAAGCTCCAAAGAAAACGGAGACATTTTATTATTCCAGCATTGACTTTTTATGGCTATGCAAGTAAGTAATGCAAGTTTTACACAGTAATAGTATGACTATGCTCTGAAATACTTGATTCTGATTGGTCAAACAGATAATCATTTGTTTTCATAGCTGTCAAGTTATATAACCAACACTGAAGAGTAAAGGATGCTGAAAATTCAGCTTTGCCATCACAAGAATAAATGCATTTTAAAATATATTAAAATAGAAAATTATATTCAATTGTAATAATATTTCACAATATTACAGATCTTTATTGTTGCTAAAGAGGGGTTATTTTCCATTTGGAGTCTAAAAAGAGTAAATAAGGAAATCCAGCGGTTGGGATGAACAGACCTAAAAATTTTAAACCTTTCCTGAAATTATATTTCAGTCTCAGAAAATACGATTAGCTAGCATATGAATATGAAACGTTCCTTGATTATATCTGGAAATCAGTAGCCGTTCAATCAGTAATGACTGACATTAGGGCTGCATGAACATCGGATGCGATATTTAATGCGCATCTTGTCAGTAAAGCCGGTTCTGTAATCAGCAGTAAATCTCCATCACGTGCGTGCTTTTACATTGAGCAGCATTTACTACACAGAGCCGTTGTTCACTGACAAGCTGCGCAAAAAATCAACTTGTCAGTGAACAACGGCTCTGTGTAGTAAATGCTGCTCAATGTAAAAGCATGCACGTGATGGAGATTTACCGGAGATTATGCGCATTAATCTCATTCTATTTTCGTTGGGCAGGGCCTAACGGCATGGAGTGCATCCAACACTTTTCACATCAGTATATCCCAAAAAAAAAAAATGGAAATCCAGGACTAAAACCTCGAATGAACCAGACACCATCAGCCTGGGAATTGAGCAACCTGGACGCCTGCCTCAGTTTCTCTCACGTCAGTGAATCCAGTGGTCTTCTCGTCACTTCGAGCAAGTTACCACCACCTCTCGTTGGTCAGTGTCCATGAGCAACATGACCCAGACCTTCTACGTTCTAAGTCTTACACCCCGAAATTTATTACACCCGACAGCCTCTACGGTTTCACTATATATAAAAATAAAAAGTATGCTTCTCAAAGTTGCTTCACAGTTATGTGGGAGGTGGTGTGGGAACGAGTGTCACATTCCCTGGGAACTCTGACTAATCCTACAAAAACCATGACAAAAGCAAGTCCTTAATGTGGCGGACGGTGTAAAGAGACACTGAGCTTATACTCTGAGGTGTTTACCACTTTATAACAGACATACTGGCATGAGTACAATGCGCTGGGTGTAAATATAGACAATCTTCAGTTACATGTTACTATTAATGGTGAGGGAGAGGCAGTTATGCACCCAAATAGTAATTTTAGAGCACGTATAAAAATAGATCAGAGAACATACAGTTTTAAACTAGTGTTGATCTGATAGCTGTTGGGTGTGCTTTTCAAATTAAACTAGAGGACAGAATAACAGCTAGGTTATTCCCGCCAAGAAGTTCAGATATGTTGGATATATATTATTTCAAATTTTGTGAAATATTGTGTAATATTTTAACACTTTAAAATAATGGTTTTCCAACAATAATATATTTTAAAATGTCTTTTCTTACTTTGGCAAAGCTGAATTTTCAGCATCGTTACTCTTTAGTGTCACATGATCCTTCAGAAATCATTCTAATATGCTGATTTGCTGAAACATTTCTTATTATTATCAATGTTAAAAACAGTTTATATGTTTAATATTTTGGGTGAATCCAAGATGCATTACATTCAGGACTCTTTGATGACTAGAAAGCTCAACAAAAAAAGCATTTACTGGAAACAGAAATATATTTTTTTATATTATAATTGCCTTTACTGTCACTTATGATCCATTAAATGCATTCTTGCTGAAAAAAAGTAATCATTTCTTTTTATAAAAAATATATAGATTTTTAAAAAATAACTTCTATGTTCAACAGACGAAATAAACTAATTCAGGTCTAAAACAACTTGAGTAAATGATGGAATAAAAATTAAACACTATGACAGAATTGAAAGACAGATGACAGAATTTTCATTTTTGGTGAACTATTATTTTAATGTTAATAAAACAACAAAACAAAAAAAAGAGAAAAAACACACAAACCCAAATTTTGAATGCTGGTGTTATGGCAATACATGTAATTACTTTGGTTAGGGGGAAAACACAACATTTTGTGAAAACATTTATTTTGACAAGATTTCTAATCAAAACAAATCACTGCCCATCCTGTTAGACTTTTGTGAAATCCCTTTATGCTTAATAACACTATGCTACAGGAAGTGACGCCATTTTGGTGGGAAAACAACAATCAAACATCAATAAGCACTAGCAATAGATTTTATTGTTTGTATGTGCTGTTACTATGTTTGTTTAACTTTAAAACATTCAATCCAGTTTGATAAAATTACAGGTATCACTATGTTAAAGGGTTCATTTGATGTTGCTAAAAATAACATTATTTGTGTATTTGGTGTAATGAAAATGTGTTTTATGCGGTTTAAGTAGAAAAAAAACACATTATTTTCCACATATTGTACATTATTGTTGCTTCCTCTATGCCCTGCCTTTCTGAAACGCGTCGATTTTTACAAAGCTCATCGTTCTGAAAAGCGAGGTGTGTTGTGATTGGCCAGCTATCCAGTGCGTTGTGATTGGCTGAATACCTCAAGCGTGTGACGGAAATGTTAAGCCCCTTACCATACTGTGATGCCGTGTCCCGGAGCTACGAGACATAAACATTAAAACCCATTACAAAGAGGCATTTGCTGCATCCAGTGGGGACATTTACTGATTATCATGACTTATACTGTCTTTTTACACTTTGCATCGCGCCGCGTAAACATAAAACCAATGTCGCATTTGTGATTCGGAGAAACGACAAACAACGCTACTCTACACTGCTCAAAAGTCGCGTTGATCGCATTGGCAAATCTTTAAATCAAAAAACGTCAGCGCCAGACTGTCTTTGCAAAGTTTGCACCTGCCGTCACACTTTATAGAAAAGCCTTTTTGCCAGACGCATGTAGGCTAACGTTACGTGCAGGATCAGGAAACAGTCCTCCATATAATGTGCTGTACACATCTGAATATTTTTGGGTTGAACTGTTCTGGGACAGTTTTGTAAATACAACTTAACCATTGATTTGTAGGTGTGTCCTCTTTTGTAAGGCCAAACAAGTAGTTTCGCTTTCACAACGAAAACACAGCGCCTTTGAGAACGGCGCGGCCGGCGGGCTTGCGCCAACCACATGTGACAACCCTGGGCTGGACTCCGCGGGTATCATCCTCTTTTGGAAGACCAAACAGTTTCGCTTTCACAACGAAACACACAGCGTCTCCACGACATGGCAGCAGCGAAGAACAATACTACAGTGAGATTAAAAAGTTATGCCTTCTTTCTTTGCGTGAACATTTGGTCGGTGTTATGCAAATCTTCCCCCAGGGATGTAGAACAATGTTGGGGCTGTTTAAACGTGTCGTTTTAGGAGGGCGTGGACAAGTCTTAACTTTATAAAGAATCTCTCTTTGGCTTTGAGACTTTAGTCTTTGCGACTTTAGGGATCTTATCTATGCACGAACAGCTTCTAACACTCCAAAGAGAAAGGAAATTTTGAAATTGCAACATATGACCCCTTTAAATAAAAAATTCAAAAGATGGCTAAAAATATCCACATTAACCATTAAAAATATCAAAATTAAATATTAAAATTGACACCCTCGTGCAAGTCAACTCTCAATGCCTTACTAATTTTAGCATCCTGTTAATGTCTTTGTGTAAATAATCACATCTGACCAAAGCATGATTATGACAGAAAACGAGAGAAAAGGCGGGTGGAGGGGGATTCTGCTACATCCTATGGAAATACTTTCTTAAATTACAACACAAGCATATTATCATTTAATCTTTTTACAGAGTTCAAAAGAGTGCTGCATAACAACAATGAAGCATTACAAATTGGGATTACATCAATCTGCTGTCTCTTTTGTCTTAATAGTAATAATTCCTGAAATGTTTAAGCATTTCTTGGAAACCTTGATGCAAATGAGCCAGTCAAATGACGGAGCGCACGAACGATGTTAACAGAGAGCACATATGTAACCACAGAGGTGAAGGACTGAGCTTGAATCAATCAGACAAACAAAGCTGTCCAGACAAGATTTTCCATTGCCAAGTGCTATTGCTGTTGACCTTCTGTTGAAGTGAGACTAAAGTGGATTCAGTTCAGCAAGTCAGAATGGTCTGGGGGGGATGATAGTCTGAACACCTGACTGCGACAACAAAAACTTCCGTCCAGTCTGATCACATTTCAGACAGAGGCCATCAACACATAGGGCACACTAAGGTTTCAATGCACAACTACAAAGCTGAGCTTTGAGGCTTGAGTTGAATACGACTGCAAAAAGTCTCCTGAACACTGTATAAACATTAAAGGTTTCATTTTTTCATATCAGAAGTGCCTGGCTCCCGTTATGAGCTCTGGATCAACTTGTTTGGACCTCGAAGTAAACAATAAAGACTCTGATTATGAAACACACCATACGGTCATGCAACATGCACTAAGATGAAGTTCTCCTCTCACAGAATTGAGAAACTAAATAATTATTTTATTAAACCTAAAATAATCATTCCTCTTAGCCAAAGTGACTGTCAGTACTCTTCTGGAGAAACCTGATGTTAAAATTCTGTCATCATTTACTCACCTTTATGTCGTTCCAAACCTTTATTACTTTTTTGCTTTCTTCAATGCAATGCAAACTAATATTTTGCAGAAGCCAATATAATGAAAGTCAATGAGGACTGAAGCGATCAAGATAAAAAAAATACAAAAAAGGGAGCATAAAACTAATCCATATGACTTGTAAACTATATTCCAAATCTACCATATGATTGTTTTATTTGGAAACAGGACGACATTTTTATTTTATGTACTGAAAATTTCCATTGTGGCTCTGAAATTTAATTTACACTTATGTAGGGTGACCATACGTCCTCTTTTTCATGGACATATCCTGGCCAGGATTTCTAAATTGCCTAAAATGTCTAAAATTTGCATAGGTCCCACCTTCTCTCATGCAACGATTAGTCGATTATGTATAATGCCAGCGTTCTATTGGTCAAACTTCTTTTCAGTCATGACTTTCAGCAAGCATGAAAACAATACGAAAAAAAAAGACAAAACCTGGACAATTTAGGCAGTTTAGAAAACCTGTCCAGAACAAGTGGATGTATGGTCACCCTAGCTTACACACATTCAAAAATCATAGCATATTTGATTCTTCAAATTCTACAAGACATGCAAGAACCAATGATGTTTGACTTCACTGGCATCACACCTGAGGCAGCACATTTTGATATATTTAAAGGGGTCATATGATGCGATTTCAAGTTTTCCTTTCTCTTTGGAGTGTTACAAGCTGATTGTGCATAGATAAGATCCCTGAAGTTGCAAACACTAACGTCTCAAAACCAAAGAGATATTCTTTATCAAAGTTAAGACTCTGCCACGCCCCCCTAAAATGGCTCGTTCTAACACGCCCCCACATATCTACCTCACTATGTGGAAATATTTGCATAATGCCGCCCAAATGTGCACGCAAAGAAAGGCGGCGTGGTTTCACATCACAGTGGAGTCAGCTGTCTTAACCATGGCTTGTGTACTGCAAACACATACCAGCTTCATCACTGTGTCTGTCACGTGACTTTGTTCCCCTTTCGGCTCTGTCTTTACATTAATTTTGAAAGACGAAGCTTGCGATTATGGTAAGGGGCGTTACATTTCCGACGAGTGCTTGCGGTGTTCGCAATGCACTGGGTCAGCTGGCCAATCAGAGCAGACTGCGCTTGTCGGAAGGAGGGACTTTGTAGAAAACGAAGCGCTTGAGAGAGGCGGGGCATAGAGGACCTACAATAATGTACAGTATTTGAAAAATAATGTGTTTTTTTGAACATTAAAGCATGTCAACATATTTTGTTACACCAAATACACAAAATAATGATCTTTAAAAAAAGCATCATATGACCCCTTTAAGTTTGAATGTGTGTTGTTGCAGGTTTGCAAAGATATTAGGGTGAGTAAATGATAACAGCATTTTATTTTGGGGTGAGCTGTCCCTTTAAATGCCTTGCTCGAAGAAACAATGGTGATGGTTCATGGGTCACCTGTTCTCTGCGGAAAAGACCAACTTAGCCCAGCATGAATTTCCATGGTTTGGTGCTTGTCTAGCTGGTTAACCAGCAGAAAACATTGTTTAACCAGCATGGTCCTTCTAATGAAGCTGGTTGACCAAGGGAGGCTTTGTTGGGGCTAAAAACTGTTAAAAAAAATAGTACAGACATCAGCATCCTAACATCTAAAACTACACCTCCTGGTCTTTTCAACAGGGTTGAAGGGTTTGAACACACCATCTATAACCACTACACCACATCACCCCAAGAAACTGCTATTTGTTCAGCATGGTGGACCAGAAAGCATCAGATATGATCTGTCCCGATCTATGGCAAAATACAGCACATTATGCAAAATGCAAAATTATGCAAAATGTAACCACAATTAGATGAGTTACCACAGCAACATGCATGAACTGTCACTTAGGAAAGACATAAATTTTTGCATCAGCTGGGACTCAAAGCAACAATGATAGATACAAAAATAGCTGACATATTACGAGCTCAACTGTTTAATGAACTATTAAACCACATCAGTTACGACAGAAACGACAACCCACACTTCATCAGATCGGATACTGTCGAATGAAACATAAAAAAGACTGTGTAAGTGTATATAATGCTTACCAAAGTGGGAAAAAAAAAAGGGAAAACGATCCTATCTCCTGTCTTCCTTAAGCCATACACGCCCAGCAGATCAACTGCCCTCAGCAAGGCTCTTTAAACCTACTGCCTAACGTTACCAGAAAGGACGTGAAGGACGTGAACCATATCCTGTATTTACCTTCACAAATACACACTTTTGAATTAAATATAACTTTACGCAACGCGAGGACGAAATGCCGCTTAATCTCGCGCTGAGGGTGTTTGTTTGTAGTGGGGTAGGTTGCCGCTCCGCGAGCTGCTGCCATGAAAGGTAGCGGCGTTCGTTTTCGGGAATGCGCGTGCAGCGGTGGATTTTACGCATACGGCGTAGTGTCATGACGTCATGACGTTTATATCATATGGGTCCGTTATGTCTAGCTTTTGTTTATGAGACGTTATTTACCATTACTGTATTTAATATGTAAGTATTTAGTTCATTATTATTTATTATTTAACTGATAGCATTTTATCATTAAAATATTAAAATATTATTATAAACTTATGTTCACGTTTTCATTTTTATTTTAAATATTCATGTCGTTTTAAAACGCTTTTGCATCTATTTGAGATTTTTGCTTTGGCCAAGGCGACCCGAATTATCATAAAAAATAGAATACAATAAATAAATAAATTTATTTATTGGCCTTTTTAAAGTCGAGAATAGTGACATTAAATGTGACCCTGGGTCACAAAACCAGTCATAAGGGTCAATAATAATAAAAATAATAAAAAATCACCTTTAAAGTGGTCCAAATGAAGTTCTTAGCAATGCATATTACTAATCAATAATTAAGTTTTGATATATTTATGGTATGAAATTTCTCTCCTAGCCTTTACTCCTCTCCTAATGATTTTTGCATAATAAATAATTTGACCCGTCCTCCTCCCTTACCAGTGGTCACAAGACCAAAGAGCACAGATGCCATCAGAGCTGGTAAGCTTGTTCAGATCTGTATCAAAGTAAATCACATCTAACACTCAACATCGCTAGACATGATACAACAGAGAATGTTTTAAAGACATCAGAACGTTTAACTACTCATTCTTACCAAACTCACAAATGTACACAGAAAATCACATATACTATTAGCCTACTATCGTATTGCTGGTGGTATATATTTGCATGCTTTTTATAAAATGTTGTTTAGCATGTTTCAATGTCAGATAACAAAACGTCAATACTTGTGTAAGAAAATAGCTTTAGCCTACAGATTTAAAAAAATCATCCCATGTAATTATGCATAATTAATTGTAATAGTACATGTAACGTGTAGCGGAAAATCAAAAAGACTTGTGGTGTCAGACATGCTAGTCTACTCTTTTGGTAATGAATTTCATTTCATACATGAATTTCACAGGCCCACCAGGCCTCAACAGTGACCCTTGCCCGTTCCAGCCTGGCACCCAGCCAATATTGACTGTTCTCACAGCGTAAACAGATGCATGTGACGATATGTGTACTGAAAAATGTTACAAAAGGCTTCAGTGCCAAAGTCATGCTAGTCCCTAATTTTTGTGTAATGTTTTTCCTTTCAAAATAGTGATTTCACAGGCCAGACCAATGTCCTCCAACAGTGACCACTGCCCTGTTCCAGCCTGGCAACCCAGCGATATGGACTGTTCTCAACTTAAACAAGATGACATAGTGAAGATAGGGTGTATCTGAAAAATGTACAAAAGGCTTCCAGTGACAAAGCCATGCTAGTCTAATCTTTGTGTAATGTTTTTCATTACATAATAGTGATTTCACATGCCAGACCAGTGTCCTCCAACAGTCACCATTGCCCTGTTCCAGCCTGGCAACCCAGCAATATGGACTGTTCTCAACGTAAACAAGATGACATAGTGAAAATATAGCATATGTGAAAAATAATCACTGACCCAATAATTTCTGATTTTATTTGTGAGACATGTGAGACTAACATCAATAAATGATTTCTTATTCGAAGGGATGACATCAAATTTGAGGCAAGATTTGGAGATCAGACTAGAAACAGACTGTCATCAAAGGCCAGCTTACACTGAACGTAAGCATCTTTCAGAAATTCCAGACAGTAGGCCTTTGAAATTAACCTAACATGTGCAGAGTTAATAGATTATTTAGGATTCTTTCATTAATCACAAACATGAGATAATGACATTTTTTTTTCCAAGTAACAACAGTTAGTTGGAGACCAAACGAGGTGGAGGCACATCATCCAACTCCACGGCCTGATGATAGACTGGGCTTTCCTGAACGTAAGCTATTTAATCCTGTCAGGCTCTGGGCCAGGTTTTGTGTGTGTCTTTGCTCCCTATGTGCTCCGTCATCCAGTTTCTCTGTCTCGTGCTTTGAATTCATTGTTCCCAGGTGTTTCCAATGTTAATTGTCATTAGTTCCAGGTGTCCCTTGTCTTCCCCTCATCAGTTCCTGTGTATTTAAAGTGTGTTCTAGTTCTTGTCCTTGGTCAGTCGGTAAACGTCATCCTGTCCTCCTGATGTGTCGAGTCCTGTGATCCCCAGCCTTTGTTTAGTAAACCCTTTTGAGTTACTTTACTCCGTGTCTCCTCGCTCTTTCGTTCCCGTGTTCCTCGTGGGTGTGAACCGTGACAATAGTTAAGAAACTTATGACAATGTAATGTTTCATATCAATTGGTATCTGTAATTATTTGTAATAAATTGTAATAAATTTTTATAACCTTTTTTAAAACAAAGATCAATAGAAAAAAGGTTTAAATTTAACTACTGTATTTTTAATTTATCCAGTGTACAATAATACACTCTTGACATTTTCCATTAAAATAACGCCAAAAACTGCCTCAAATGAACTATGAAAACGAGAATAAAGCCGTACAAGCTGCAATCCATTTCTTATTGGTTAAAATGAACAGAGACTATTGCGTGGGATCTGTGCCTATGGCCCAACTGAATGTTACCTACATGTGACACATCCTTCTTTCACTAGATCAGAGATATAGCCTTCATGACACACATCAACGAATGCCAACTACCTGCACTGGTACGTTTGGTCACATATTTCTCTTGATGTTGGAAAATTCCTGTAATAAGGAAAAGTTTAATAATGGATTTTTTGCTGTATTTCTAACAGCAGTTGAAAGGATCATCCTGGAGCAGATTGGGGAACTTCACATCAAGGTGGACCATTTGACAGCCATTGTTCAATCTCTCAGTCAAACCAGGGCTCAAGAACAACAACCTCAGAGCAATGACTTTGACCATTTATTTCCCATCTCCACACTTAGTGAATTAAACTGCTTTGATGAAAGGCTTCTTCGAGATGGTGATTTTAAGAAACATGTGGTAGGTTCTCTAATACTTTGAGATGTGTATACAGTGTGTAAGCGACAACAAAACGTTGAGTTGATCAGTTTAGTCAATTGTTTGTGTTGGCCTGCAACACATCGGAGAGGAGGGTTAAACTTATGTGTTCCAAAGTAACAAGATGTGACGGAAAATAGGATTTAGATTGTCCTGGATTACCTTTGCTTGAATATTTATATTTACATTTATTAATTTAGCAATTTTTTTTATCCAAAGCGACTTACAATTGGGGATACATAAAGTGATTCTTCTTAAAGAAACCGACACAGGAAGTGCTTGTAATACCAATTTTTAGGCATTGCTCAAATAAGTACATATCATGGTAGAGAAACCATGTTGCCTTAGAATGGGTCCCAGTGATGTATGTATATGGAGAAGAGGAGGGGTCCAAGAATTGATCCCTGAGAAATGCCAGTGAGCAGTTGATGTGCTTTGGATAACTCCCCTCCCCAGGCCACCCTGAAAGACCTAACAGTGAGATAATGCAGTGGGGAAGGTGCCTGTGAGGAGAGATGTGTTGATGATGTGTGTGAGTGCTGGTAAAAGTGTAGGAGAGATTGCTTAGAGGAGGTGCGAGGGGATTGGATCTAGAGGGCATGTTGTAGGATGGCTGGAGAGAAGTTTCGATACCCTTGCTTTAATTATGTATTTCATTACAGATCGCAAAGCTGTCCACAACAGGGGGGAACTCTGTTAAAAAACAGTGTGGCGGGTGTGCAGGAAGGTCTTTAGTCCTGAAATTGCCACCCAACTAAATTGGTGTGGGAGAGGACAGAAGACTGGCATCAAGTCACGACCAGTGCATGAAGTTCTACTCTGTAAGTTTGACTGGGTTATCAGTAACAATCACATTAAGGGAGACTTAATATTCCTTTTTTAGTTTATATACAGTTGTGCTTAAAAGCTTGCATACATCGACATCTTGTTTAATACTGCCATTTATTTGCAAAATATAACTGATCATGCAAAAGACTTTTGCCACACAAAGGATATTGGCCACACAAAGCTGTTTATTATC